>CM053503.1:158362451-158413860 GCA_028627145.1 Eidolon dupreanum | reverse complement strand
ACCACATCACTTTCTTCTCTTTCTCTGTTTCCTTCCATCTGCCTCTCCTCCTTTTTCTCTCATTTGTCACTTTCATACAGTTTTGTGCCTGAAACTAGGTCATGAGACCGTCAGGATGTCAGCTTCAGATTTAGTTCTCAATTCCCTGTCTTTAAACCACTTTATACTTTGGGGATGATTTGCTCTTCTTTGTGGTTAGATTGGGCAATTTGAATCCTCTTTCCATTGCACAGGAGTTTTTCTTTATATAGGCCTGCTTAGAGGGTTTCTTATAAGTCATTGTGCATTGGTATTCACACATTACAGGATCTGAGTTGGCTTAAAAACCTTAGGATCTTGATAAACAGAGAAAGAGAGAGAGGCACCTTACAGAAGAAACATGAAGTTAATTTTTGTCACCACATTTACAACACCAGTTCCACTAACCAAATACAGCCTGCTTCTTACAAATGTAATTATGGTTATGCCTCATTGAGGGAAAAGATTTTTAAATATTAAAAATAAAATGAGCCACAGAAAACTCAAATGTTCTCCCCAAGGAACAAATAGTAAAATCTGGTGTTCATTAAAATACTTGAATGTTAATGGAAGAGAAAAATGTAAGCCCTGTGTCTCCATTTCTTTGGACCAAGACAGTGTGGTTTCTCAGCTTTCTCAAGGCCTGGCCAACTTCGGATCTGGTGAGACTCTTTGGAGACAGGAAATGTGAGGTTGGATGTAGAGTACAAATGGGTGAAATGGGGGCTTCCTTCCACTGTACAGCTAGCTCCTTGACCTCTATGGTGAGTACTATGAGGCACAAGGAGCCCACTACCCTTGTTGGTCTTCTCTATTGCCAGAGATGTCACTCCTAGCAAAGGAGAGAAAAAGGTCTACAAAAAACAACATAAGACCGAATGTGGAGATTTTACAGGATCTATGGGTTTCAAAGTGTAGACAAGGAAGACATTGCGAAAATCGAGTGCATCATAAAAGAAAGCCCCCTTTTTCCCCTTCCTCCTGCACCCTCATCCCCCCCTGCCCTACACACTTGTCTTCTGGCCCTCATCTCCAGCTAGACTTTTAACTAGAGCAGAGCAGGACAGTCCAAAGATATCTATCTGGATTTTTGCACTTTAGTTGGCCATACTATTTAACAATTCACCAATGAGAGTCATTTTTATGACAGAGTTCCCTCCCTTTTTATATCTTAATTTTATTTTCAGTGCAAATAACTCCTGGAAGATCAAAAGACTGTCAGCTATTAATACTTTAAAATAAATTAATGGAATCTGATTGTCTTTCCTATAATTCATGGATGAGACCAGCTGTACTAAGGAAATAGATCACTGCAGGGTAGAGTGGAGATTTGTTGGAGAGAACTCTAGGTGGAGGGAGGATAAAGAAGGTCTACATAAGTAATAGAATCTGAGGCTTAGGGTAGCTTGCTAGTTCTGGGTATTTAGAGGTATGTGGAGTGGAGTAACAAAAGTAGGAGGGAAACTCAAGGTCAATACTGATTTATTTGAAATGTTTGCCCCTGGCCATGCCTGATTGCCTCCAGGAAAACTGCTGGAAGAGTTGTATGAAAGGCAGTCAACAGACTTGCTAATTAGGTAAAAAGCAGTGATAACTTCATTATACATTTCTTGCAATTTCGTTGCCTGTTCTCTACCTTTTTAAACCGATGTATGTATGTGTGTACAAAATGTTGGCACATATTATGTGTAAATAAAAGATAGCTATCATTATTAGTAGAATAAATTTTTAAAATCATAGGTAGGTAACATATGAAGAGAATATATAAACTCAAGAGTTAATTAGAGGACAAGATATACATAAATAGTTTGCTTTATTTTATTATAGGAACAGCAATAGATAGAAATATAGTTGTTAATATAGAAAGTTTCCCAAAAAGGGAACCATCCTATAACATTTTATATTCTCTCTCTCTCTCTCTCTTTCTTTTTTACAAAATATTTAATAGACATGGTTCAATATCGATAAATAGAGGCTGAAAATTATTTTTAATGGCTGAAAAACATTCTATTATGTGAAGTCACATATTTGACATAAACTTTTGATATAGTCTTAGGCTATTTCTAGTTTTTAAAAAATGCTATTATAAACCGTGCTGTAATCAATTTATGAGTTTCTATACTTTTGTTCTAAAACCTTGGTAGTGGGCAAGGACTTTTCTAAACATTATACGAAAGGCAAAATCATGAAGAAAAAAAATCTAAATTCATCTACCTGCCCAACAAATATACTACTAAGATAAGATTGGGAACAAACTCAATCTTACAAAGAATTTTAATTAATAAATGATAAACTATGACCTATTTGCAACATAAGTAGTAAAAGTATATATCCTTAATATACAAAAAGCATTCACAAGTCAAAAATATGACTATCCTAACAGAAATATGGGAAAGACCTTACACAGGTAGATAATTAAAAATCAAGTGGCAATTAAGAAGATGTCTTCTCTTTATCAAAGATAAAATTTATTGCTATTATTTTTAAAATAATTCTTAGGGTCAGTGAGGGAATGGGGAAACAAACATTTTTAACACGTTTTGTCTTTTTCTCTTTTTACAGATTTTCCAAATTATTGTATCTATCCGTGTCTTTAAATATCATGTATATTCCAACTATTCCAAATTATGTACGTCTTTCCCCTGGGTTTCAGATTCATATGCACCTGCCTACTCAAGGTATCCATTTCATTATCTGACAAATATCTAAAAATTTACATATCCAAACAGCATATTTTCTTCTCAAGCCTGGTTCTCTCCCAGTCTATTTATCCAGGGATCTAAGTTTCACAGTAGAATTATTCTTGAAGCCTTCCTTCTTCCTCTCCACACTCAATCAGGATCAACAAGACCTATCAGCACCCCCTCCAAATAAATATACTCTCAATCCAGCCACTTCTCTTAAATTCTAACAAATGGCTGTAGTCCAAGCCACCATTCACCCTGCTCTGAATTAAAAGCTTCCTAATTGCTTGCTCCCTTCAACTCCTTCTCCCCTTCCCCACAGATTTTCTACTTTGCAGTTAGAATACTTTTTAAATGTAAATAGGTCATGCATCTTCCCAGCTAGAACTCTTCAATGGCTTTTCATTACTTTTCTGTTATATTCAAACATTTGGGGGCTAGGAGAGCACATAGTAGGTACACAATAAACATGTGTTAATAAATTATTATTAAGGCTCTCTGTAGTGTTGCCACTGTCCTCTGCTAGGGACTTAGGCTACCTTCCCTGTAAGGCATTTCCCGAACACTTTCTCGAAAGTAGATTCACTCTGGGATTCTCTGTCATACCACCCCGCATTGTTTCCCTGCGTATAACTTATCAGAGTTTGTATTTATATATCTAATCGTGGAATAATTTGATCGTGAGGCCTCTAGGGCAGTGACAACTGTATTTGGTTCATGATTGTCTTCATCATGCATCCCATAATAGTGAAAATTATAAGCCAAGAAAGAAGGGACAAAATTATATGAGCTAATAAGTTGCAGATTTTGAAAACTTGCTCTATGCCAAGCACTCTGCTTTGAAAAAAAAAAAAATACACATAAATCCAGGTAAATCATGTATGGGATTACAAGAGTGCCTGATGCTTGGTGAGCTACAGTAATATTATTTATAAGCATACATTATCTCAATGAATCTTCCCAATTACCCCCATAGAATTCTCTATTTATTTTAGATTTGAGACAATTAGGTGGGACTTTAAAAAGGTTAAATAAGTGCCAGAGTCTGGACCCAACCCAGGTCCATCTGACCTAATAACTTTTTTTCCATCTCCGATTAGGAGTGCTTTTGTGTCCCGTCATTTGCAGAAGAGCATCCATCCCTATAAGGCTGACCTTGAACTCCAACGCTGCCCAATTAGAGCAGGATCACCCACTCTTTTCCCAGACTCTGGATTTGGATGGGAAAATAGGCATAGATAGCCCTTGGAGAAAGAAGACCAAAAACGAAGTCACTCTCATTTTCTCTCCTGACATTGTCCTTAAGTGGATTGACTCTCCATCCTGGTTTGCCAGAACATTCTCAGTTTACTCCAGTTGTATAATTATTAATAGCAAGTGTCCCAGTGTGGACAGTAAATCACAGGGTCGCTTTGTCCACAACTGCTCCGCATGGCTGGTAGCTGGGTTTTTAGCCTCCGCTCTCCACTTACCTCCTCATTTACTGTCAGTGACCTGGTCTCTGTGCTCTAACAGATCGGTCCTCCCAGATGGTGACTGACTTGTGCAGTGAACAAATGATCTGCCCCCGCTAATGCACCTTTGAGTGATCTCAGAGCCCAGCCATGGTCAGAGAGAACTGAAAGACACCAGGAGCTGGGACTCAATACCCATTGCCTTGCCCTCCTCAGCGCAGGACCGGTGCCTTGCCTGTGCACTCAGGGAGAAGAGGGCTCATCACAGTTTCCAGCAGCCACTCCAATCCTGATCAGCTTCCGTCTGAGCTTCTTCCACAGTCGACTAACCACGAAGATGCTTCAAAAACTTTAGGAAGAGCAAATGCACTTCCCCACTCCTTTGCCTGTGGGAGCTGCTTTATGTCTTCAGTGGGGCTGATTTATTTCGCTCTGTCAAGCCCTTACAGAGAGGGCATGTGTCCTTGCTTTGCATCTCCGCTTCCTGTATTCCCTGCTCAAACTCCTGCTTAGTTTGTGGTTTTGAAATGCTAATGAGCCGCAGCTTTTCTTCCCGGGTTTGCAGATTCTCGTTTCTAACAGAGTGAGTGAACGCGTCTCTTGATTTATCATCTTAGGAAGATGAATGTCACGTGTTGTAACATGTAACATCATCTTGCCTGCCTCCTTGCTCCAACAAAACGATATCAGCGTAGAGACGCTGGGCAGCCTGGATTTATTTTTTGCTGCATTCAGTCAGGCACATAACATCATGTAGAGAATGCCAGTTTATTGCAGCTCAAGGTGAATTTCTTTATCCTCAAGGCAATGACACGGGAGTTCCCCAGGGGGCAGCCCCTCGCAGACCTGCTTGATTGTATTTTTCCATAAATGAGCTTTCGAGGGAGAGTCAGGCTCTGGCATGACAGAGCTGCCTGGACCCGTGACGGGATTGGATGACGACGCTGCACGCTCTCTTCCACGGCAGCGCAGGATTGATTGCATTATTTAGAATAAGCACAACCCAGAAAAAAAGTGAAGTGCTTGACTTTCAGGCTTTTCTTTCAAAAGATTAGAGCTGAAGTTAGCTTCGCTCAAAAAGGGGGCGTGACAGCTGAATATTCAGTTTCTGGTCTTCATTTTCCTCCTCGTTCTGTTCAGTTGCATTCGTTCACAATCCCGAGCAATGCACTTTCCAGTACGCCTGTCCTTACCCTCTGTGGGTGGGGAGGCTGACCGCGAACGTCAGAAGGGGCAGTGGAAGCCAAAGCAGCAGTGGTTTTTAACTCACACTCACTGGAAACCAAAGGTTTTCTCGGGGGTCAGCAGAGAAGCCTGGAAAATAATTTGTCAGAATGTCTGAACATTGTACTTTTCCATTGTACTTTTCCTTTGTTTATTGTAGTGTCTTTTATTTCTAACCAGACCTGCCAGCAGAATGGTCTCCTAAGTCGTAGGTTAGCTCAAGTAGAAAGGGATTTGGGCTTTCCTAAATCAAACAGAATTTGAAAAGGGGAAACTTTTCCGATATGGATGCGTGGCATTTTAACTGGAAGCGATGTAAATGTTTAGGGATATTCAGGGGAGAAATCAGATTTCTAAAGTAACTCTTGCAAATAGAACTAGTAACCAAGGGATCTAGCCCTGGGAGTAAGGCTTTGGTAGCCTAGATGGCCCCTTTCCCTCACTCCCACACCTGAGAAAGACTTAGCGGTCGTCATGACCCTATCGTATCAATGATTAGATAGTGAGTGCAGCCAGCTGTGGTGAGGCACGATGAAGAAGGACGAAAGACCAGTCAGTCGCTCTACGACTTTCTTTCTCTGCTTTATTTCCACCCCCATTCCTCAGCATAGAGTCGCCCACTGAAATTCTTCTAGGGGTCAGACAGAGCATGGACTCTACTGACATGAATGAATGAACCGGGAGGATCCAGGACTGGTTGCTCCTGGCCACGCCCCTCTGCTCTTCACTAAGGCATAACTCTTGGTGGGCAGCAGAAGCAGGCTCTGAGTGACGCAATCCAGTTCATGTAAAAATACTCAGAGATATGGTCTCTCCAAACGTCTTTTGAGGCTCCTTCCTTTAGACACGGTGGTGGCTTTGTCTTGGCTAAAATTCAAAGAAATCTCCCAAATGAATGAGGAAGCACTTTAAATCACTTTGCAATCCACAGCTCGTCTCTCCTGCTTGTGTAAGTTTATTGTATTATTTTTAGAATGTTTACTTAAACTGTACGCAGAGCTGGCGGAGCAGGATATCTGAATCTTTTATTAGCACACATCTATGTCTTCCATCACTGGGGTCCACTGGCAGGAAGCTAAAAATAGCCCACGAAGCTCTTTCCTCCACCAGGAGGATTGTTTATTTGCCAGAACAAGAGAGAAAACAGAAATATTCCTTTCAGCTTTCTCCCTGAATTCCTGCAGGAGCCGAGTGAGTGCTTTGCTCCAGAAATAAAAGTTCTTCGCTTTGAAATGAAGGCCAGTGAGTAGTTGGTAACTTTAGTCTCTTTCTGTGAAGCTGAAGGTGACCTGAGTGTTCTGATCATGTCACACACTTGCTCTAACACTTTAGCTGCTTACCATGGCCTGTATGGCAGGGCTCAAATGTCCTGCATTGGGTATTTGAATTTCTTTTTAGTAGGTCCTCCTGTGGGGTTGTCCAGCATTATTCTCCATTGTTCCAGAACTTTCAGCTCCAGAATCATCTCTTCAATGTCCCCCAATACCCTTGGGGTTTGCCTGACCCTTTGATCACACTACTCACTCTACAAAAATGCCTGACTTTCTCTATAAACTGGTCAGTTCCCGCTCATTATTCTAGAAATGGCACCAAACTCCCCTCCCTGAGAAGCCTCCCCTGACTGTCAAAGTTACTGCGAGTTTCCAGGATCCTGTGACACTCCCAGTCCACACCCATCTGTTCTTTTTGACACTTTGCAAATACGAGAGGCTTACTGGGTTATTTACTTTTTATATGTGCAAGTTTTATTTTCTCAGTGTCTTGAAAACTTCTGGGAATAGTGATGGTAGGTTTTAGTCTCTGTATCCACTATAGCGATTGAAAAATAGTAGGTGCTTAAATAGTGTTTAATGATTGATTTAGGGATTCTCACCCCATTGCCACAGAGTGAGCTGAGCACTCTTATTGTCCCTGCTGGGACCATCCAACTGAGGCGCAGAGGTCCCCAGGGTTTTTGTAAAGTAGTGTTTGATAAACACTCCTCCCCCTAAAACGCTTGCAGGGGGAGGCAGTGGGTGTTCTGAGGAGGCAGGTCACTGCAATGGTTTAAAAAAAAAACTGCTTGGTAAAATGTCCTTGTCGAGTCACAAGACCTTTGAACATAATTAAAGATGCTGAGAAATCCTGCAGTAAAGAAAGCTTTTTTATTTTGTTGAACCCATCATTTCTCAAATTAATTTTACCATAAAACTTTTTAGTTTTTATTTTTCTAGAAATAATAACGTCTTGGTCAGTTCAGGCCTCTCTCACAAGATAAGGCCAGACTGAGTGAGTGGCTTTAACAACAGAAATTTATTTCTCAGAGTTCTGGAGGCTGAAAGTCTGAGATCAGGGTGACAACAAGGTTAGCTTTTCAGTGTGGGCTTTCTTCCTGGCTTGTAGATGGCCAATTTCCTGCTATGGTCTCACATGGCAGACTGAAAGAGAGAGGGAGAGAGGAAGAGAAGGAGAGAAAGGGAGGGAAGAAGAGAGAGAGAGAGAGAGAGAGAGAGAGAGAGAGAGAGAGAGACAGAGAGAGAGAGAGACCGAGAGAGAGAGAGACAGAGAGAGACAGGGAGAGAGAGAGAGAGAGAGAGACAGGGAGAGAGATAAAGTTTTGGTCTCTCTTTCTCTTATGAGAACATTAATCCCACTCTCATAACTTTGTTTAAATCTAATCACCTCCCAAAGGCCCCGTCTCCAAATGCCATCTCATTAGGGCTTAAGGTTTCAATGCATGAATCTGAGGGGACACAGACATTTAGCCCATAACACAAAGATTCTGTTGAATGCAGTTTAAGAGTGTCTTCTTCCCCTTTGGCTTCCTGCCTTCCCTCCCTCAAAGCCACACTCTCAGTGAGTTTTTCTAATCTGTGACTTTGATATAATCTTGTGATTCTGATACACGGTGAAGTGTTTATTACTTTGCTCAGTTTTCACTACTGATGGACTCCTCTCATTTCTACTGCTTCGTTTTGCATCCTTTTAGGAAGCCTGCATGAGGACTATGGGAATTAGTCAATATTTCTGGTAACTTAAGTAACAGCTAGATTTAGCAAACTAGACAAGTTCTTATGCCTCTGCCACTAGTTGGGTCTGTGAACATTTTAGAGATTTTCTAGTCTAAGCAAATTAAAAAAAAAAAAAGCACATGAATTAATTAATTAAGGACTTGGAAAGTAAGTAATGTACTCCTAACTCAGGGCAAGATTGAACTAAATCAAGCCTTCTGGCTTCCCCATGTACCTCTCTGATCCTTCATCCATGTGGCATCTCCTAAATCCTAAATTTTCTTTAATCTCTTGATGTCAGCTGAGATCAACCCAAACAGAAAAGAAAGCGATAGCACATTCGTTGACTTTTCTAGTTTCCTTAATAACGGACCCTTCAATTCTTCCTTGCATGGCATGCTTTTCATTCATCTCTCCACTCTGGTCACTCTCCTCTGAATGCTTTCAAGTCAATGTCCTTTGAAAAATATGGCACTCGAGACAAAACCCAGTTCTCCAGATGTGGCCTGACTTGAAAAAGTGCAGCAGGGCCCTCCCTGGCCTGTCAATGCAGGCAGGCATCTGCTCTTGCTGCAGGAGAAGGTGTTGGGATTCTCAGTGGTCCTGGATACTCTTTCAGTCATGCCCTTGTCTGCCTCCTGTCCTGGATGCAATTTCCTAGTCTGAAGTTTTAAGCCCTCCCACCATTGGCTTCCTCTCTAGGTTAATTCATCTCATCTCTTGTTGCTAGGTTTTTGTCTTCCTGTCAGACAAACCTGTCTGGCATTTCCCTACACCTGTTCCTGCTTTACTTTCTTAAATCACTGACCTTTGAAGAGTGCTCACTTCTCTCCAACCGTCCCTTCCTCTTTCTGTATGCCCAATGATAACTTCCTCCTTCACTAGGTCTTTGGTAAAGTTTCATCTTCTCTATGGAAACCTTCTAGATAAAGCTCTCCCAGCTCCTACCCCTTCTCAAAGCCATGCTCTTTCTTATTTTTTCTCTAAATATTTAGCACTTGAGAAATATTCTTTATGTACCCTGGAAATGCTCAGTATAGGTTTCTACCACTTTGTCCGTGTAAGTCACCTTTCAAGCTTACTACAGTAACGATGCTGTGGCAAACATTTGTGTATCGATTGATATGTCATAGGGCACACAGAGGTCATCTGACTCATCTCAGTCTTTTCTAAGGGAAGGCAAGTATTAGCTCCCTCCTTATTTTCAGGTGAAGACAGTAAGCCTCAACCGGGTTACTTAACTTGCTCAAGATCGAATAAAGAGTGCCACAGGGATTTCTGATTCAGAGGGACGCTCCTTCATATTCTCTCCATTGGCTGCTAAGATAAAGTTGGTGTGAGTAGAGAGCAAGTTTTGAAAATCCCTACTTTTTTATGCACTAACGTTTTGATTTTGAAGATTTCAAAGAGAGGCAGCTCTTCCCTGGTGGTTCGCTGTGAGCTGAGTTTGCTCCTCTTGGAAAGCACTTGAATTTCAGATCCTTTTCTTCTTATCACCTCTCTTTCATTTTGTCTCATTTCTGTATTTTTAAATTCTATGTTCTTTACTTGACAAATAGTTTTTTCTATAAGAATCAAAGTTCTAAAAAATCACTGGTGAGACTTTCGTTAAAAATGAGAACGATTTCATATTGCACATGTTCTAAAATTTTCTACCACTAAACAGAACAGGTTAAGGTTTAGCTGATGTTTACTAGGAGGGAGGCAAAATAATTTGAGCATAAGGTGAAGAGCTAATTGATAATATGTGGTGAAAAACAATAAACACGTGGCCACACCATTTTGCCTCCCTACTCTATTGCAGTAGACAGATGAACAGACTTCAGCAAATGCTCCATGAGTCCTTGCTCTGTGCCTGTGTCAAGCTCGGAACTGGAGAGAGAGGAGTAAACAGTACAGACAAGATTCCTGATCTCGTAGAGCTCACATTCTATATGTTAAGACAGGTAGTGCAAATATAAATAAATGATATATTTCAGATAGCGATAAATACTAGAAGAAAACCAGTAATATGTGATGGAATAGATCGTAAGGGCAGGATGTTAGAGTGTGGTCACAGAGGTCTCCCTGAGGGGGTAGCATTTGAGTTGAGATTTGAATGATAAGACATAGCCGCCAAGGAAAAATTGGGGAATGATCTTTCTGGGCAGAAGAATAAGAAAACTGCAAGAGAGGAAGGAGCTGGGTTTGAGGCTTAGAAAATAGGTGAGCGAGGCTAGTGTATCGTGAGTGATGAGGACAAGGACAGGAAGATGCAAGTTTACATAGGAACCTTGTGGATCAAGGGAGCCATTGCAGGGTTTAATGGGGAGGAATGACGTCGTCTGATCTACAATTTAGAAACATCACACTAGCTGCCCTGTGTACAAAGGGGATTATTGGGAGGCAAGAATAGAAGCAGTGAGGTTATTACATTAATATTAATCCAAGTGAGAGATGATGGTAGGTTGCACTAGTTATTAAGGATGATATAAATATAGATTTAGGATACACTTTTGAGATGAAAGTAATACTAATGGATTTGACATGGAGATGAGGAGAAAATAAAATCAAGGATGACTTCTAGGTATGATGCTCAAATGAAATTTCCTGGCGCTGTGAAGAGTAGCTGGGCAGAGCGTGAGGTGAACTCCAGCATCACCGCTGTAGCATGTACTGCCCAGGGCATCCATGCTGGTAACCTCTGTGAATGGAGATGTCTCAGGTATTTTGAATAAACACTTTATATTCCTTCTTTATAATAAAGATATGATTTCATTGCAAAATTTAAACCAGAAACAATCCAGAGGAACATAGTTTTAGTTTAAAAGCAGAAAGATCTTTTAACGATGGAAATATACTGTATTCGATGCCTATAATGAGTCATATACAATGAATTGCCTCTAAGTAGTGATGATCACCCAGAGGCAGGACATACAATTGTTTCCCATGGTGGGAAGATGAGGCTTCTGGGAATATAAGTAAAGCCATAGCCCAGTTCTAACATAGATAGGAAGGGAGCTGATTTGATGTCAGCTGCCCTGCTCACCCAGGAGTGGTTAGAAAATAACCAATTGGTTAAGAGTATGACCTAGAATATCAAAAAAAACACTGCTCTTTTCTGAGTGTCTAAATCTGAGTGTTTCGGGATCTTGTTTTGACGTGACTTTCTCCAGGGCTTTGTAATCATGGCTTTAGCAACTGTTATGATGCCTTAAGAATGAAAGAGAAGAGATTTCTTCTGGAGAATATACTAAGGAGGACTTGTTCTCCCGCTCTTTGCCTAATTGTGTGTATCAGTCAGGACCTCTGAAAAAAAAAATCCAGCCCATTGAGTTGGGATTTTTGAAGACTTTGAATGGACTGTTGAGAGAGAGCCAACCAATGATTGCTGAAATACTCAGAGACTTGAATGGTGGTAAGATCTTATAGACTTACAAACGTGAGTGCTACCAAAGCTTGAATGAGACTAAAGACGTGAAAAAAGGGTCATTCAAAAGTAGCCAGAGAGGCCACAGCTATCTTCGTAACCGAACTCCAGCAGGGAGAGAGCAGGGATGAAATAGTCCCACCTTTCTCCTCCTGCTCTCCCATTGCCTGCTGGTGCCTCTCATTGGCTGATTCCCAAAGGGAAGTCAGAGGGTCAAGGATGCCGGGCTCACTCTTCTGGATCACAGAACAGGGCAGAGAAGGGTAGAGAATGGATTTGAGGGTGAAACTACATCTGTCCCTTTAAGGTTGGTTTTGGTTCTATGATTTCATAATTATACTCATTCTTATATTTGTTGTTTTATGTATAGTCTTTCACATGCTGAACATGACACAGTAGGAAGAATAAATGTAATCTCCATAGAGATTGTAGTTGGGTATTGATTCTGAGGGGCCTGCAGCTATAATTTGCCATAGATGTACAGAACTTTGTTTCTAAATGTGCAGAATGAAACAAAAAATCCAGTAATAACAACAACAATAACAACAACAAAAGCAGATTAAATTCCAAACCACATAGTCAGAGTATTTTTCACCAGAGCTAGTGAGCAGTTGACATGAGAATACTTACAAGAAGAGTTTGGGTGGGGCTCATCGGTATCTCTCTTTTACTCTTTGGTACTAGAGAAATGTTTCAGGGATTGAATCAGCAAGGATTTGGTGCCAGCAAGGAAATGAGTGAATGGAACCAGCTCCAGAACTAAGAATTCCACCCCACATTGCTTAATCTTTATCCCTGTTTAGCTACTAGATGTAGCACAAATCCTTCTTCCTTCTTATCTGAACTCTGCTATGGCTATTAAACAAATTGTGAATCCTCTCTATTTCGCACCCTCTCTAATACTTTGAAAAATACACAATATAAGGCTTAATGAAGGTGGCATGCCTCCGAATGACTTAGAACTGAAAATATGATTATATCAAAAGTCTTTAGAAGACAAGATTTTAATGGAGGAATAATATTCTGGAACAGAGGAGTAATTTCTTCTCGAATGCTAGGATGAATTATTTATGCTTTGACAACATTATGTGTCTCTAAAGCAGCTTTTAGTTATTCACCACTTCTGGGCTACAGCTGATCCTGCTGCCCATTCTTGTAATTACATTAACCTCTTGACTTTACATGACAAGCTTTTCCCGTGTGCTGCAATCAATAGCCTATAACTATACCTCTATGATAGGACCATAGTTACATTTCAGTTTGGATACAATTAACTTTTGTCCTCCTTTCTTTTTTGTGGGGTACAGAATAAAATTTCTTATTTTAACATCTGAAACAAAGGGAATCATTTTGAAGTAAAAAAACACATGTGAAAACATGCAGATCATATGGGAAAAAAATGATTACAACAATAAATAGGCCAGTGGAAAATTCATTTCTGCCAACACTTGGGATTAGAAGCCCTGGGAGAAGCAGTAGATTTCAAAGCCCTAAATTGTGCAGTGGCCTTTAAATCCCCGCTTTGATAAATTTTTACTTTCAGTAGGATTAAAGGCACGATGGACCACCTACTTTCCTACTCAAGCTATAGCAATTAATTATAGGGTGTATATGTAAATACAGAAAGCATAATGTTAAATGTTGAAACACCTTTCAGGTCAGCTCGTTAAATCCTCCTCCTTGGCAAAGAGGAATTGAGAGAGGTGTATAGCTGTGTAATGTCAGAGCCTGCTAGCTCAGGAAAGCAGATTTTGTGTGTTCAGTCAGGTTGCTAACTTTAAAATCAGCCACTGTGGAGATATTTACACCATGGAAATTGGCAAACATTACAAACAAATGCTTTTCCCCTTGAAGAGCTAGTTAAACATTTACCTGCATATCAATGTGTGTGTGTATACACTTGTAGATATATATACATGTATGTATGTAACATATATATGTATCATTATGTGCTATGTTATGTAGATACTCCATCTATATTTCTCATAGGAAATAGTCTCAAAACTTTCCTAGTTTTTTTTGTGATTACATTTTAATGGTTTTTATATATGTATATATTGCTTTAAAATATATATTTAATTATATTGTTTATAATATATTAACACACACAAGCATATGCATATATACCTACAATAGGTATCCACAGAGACTTACAGAGACTCGTATTTTAGATTAGACTTCAGATTGTGCCAAAGATCTCTGAATCTATGGACCACTTGGAGAAACTCAAAGGAAAGCTCATGAAAATCAACTCTACGAAGGCAAGCACGACAGTCTAGGCTGTAACCAGACATGTTTGAAACATTAAGGGTTTGGGATGTGAACCGGATTAATTTTTTCACTAATTCTATAATGCTGTAAAGGAGCAAAGTTCGTTACTATTTTCTGTACTATATTATCAAATCAGTATATCTTAGAAATGGAAAAATAAAACTCCCCATTACCAATAGCAATAATTTAGGACCCATTCAATGTTCCCTGTAGATAATGCATCTGATTTAAAGTCACCTTCAGAAATAACTGGTGGCTGGTGAAATCCTGTCAGACTACTCTAATTTTCTTTTATGACTGTGTCAGACTTGCTATATTGCAGGAAAGTGATCTACATAACATAGATGTTTAATGCTTACGCATCTTACATGGTCAGCCAATTCAACGTGGAAAGATATTGTCTCAAGTGGGTGTAGAATCAGCTGAAGGGAATTGGAGTATGGCTTACCAGCAGGAGAAACTACGAACAGAAAATTAACACTGTTCTAGGACTTGAGCAGCCAGCCTCTGCTTCAGTAGGGGAATGGGAACGCATCCATCAACACACACTGGAGTGTTTATGAAAGATTCACATATCTGGGCTGGTCCTTGACCCACTGAATCACATTACCCAAAGTGATTTTTATGCATATTCAAAATTAGAAATTACTGCTATTGGGCTGCATTCCCCATATGGGGTAAGTTCAAGGAATAGGAAACTTTTGACACGTGCTGAAGTGAAACTAGAAGAACAATTTTTACTTTTTGGTAAAAGAAGGAAGACATGAAAGGCACTGAAACATGAGGAGACACCTCTTCCTCACACTCTGGTTCCTCTGTGACCTCCTTCTCTGAGGTTTGCCAGGCTCCAAGTCAGGGTGGGAATTAGAACTTTCAGATGTGAGCTCTAGGCAGTGTGATGTGAGGGAAGAAGCTTTGGGCTAGGAGACCTGAAATTGGTGTGGAAGAGACCATTTTTTGTATGGCCTTTAATACATTATTGACTTCTTATGAGCTTCAGTTGCTTCATTGGTAATATAGAAATCATCGTATTGGTTCTTCATATTCCACAGAATTGTTCTGAGAACTAAGGGAGGTATGTGAAATGTTAAAAGTTAACCCAAGTGGTCAGGCACAGGGTTAACAAGGTTCTCATGCCTGAGCTCTGAGATTACATCACTTGCTCCGAAATGAGTTTCATAGGGAATCTCTGTCTTGCAGTCAATGATCTAAAGTCTGAGTGCGAAGTACCAGAACTGGGAGGTAAAGGGAGGCATAAAGGAAGCAGTTTTAAAGACACTTGTAATTATAACTAACAATTTTCAGTCACTCACCATGGTGCACACTTTACATGAATAATCTTATTTTCTTCCTAAAATAATCCTTTGAGTATGTCCTATTATAATCACTATTTTTCAGATAAAGAAACTGAATGATTGATTTTCTGATTTGCCCAAAGTCTGTGGCTTGTAGATGGAAAAGTCTGATTTGAATCCAGTGTTTTAACCATCAAAAGCAGTAGGAGAGTCAGGTCGGCAACAAATTAGATTAACCCAATTGTGCTATTGTAACCACACATCTTGAGCTGTAGGACCAGATAGGCCTGGAGCTCAGGAAGGATAGAGAATGAGCAATAAAACTACTTTCCTTGCTTCCCTTAATACCCCAGAAACCATAGTATAGGGAGGGTGGGTTGTTAATACCTAGTAAATCTAAATGAACCCAATTTTCTTTTCATTGAAGGTTTGTAAGAACAGATGAGACTAACAATAATGATTACAGAATCTGTTTCTCTAAGGGGTTTTAAAAATGTTGGGTATTTTATTGGTTAGAGTTGTAAATGTAATCTGTTTCAAAGGTGGGAAGGGAGATGTGATAGATCACTTTCGTGGGTCTTTCTAATTCATTAAGTTTCTTTTAGTTTAGTTCAGTGGGGAATAGCCAATTCTTATGAGGACATAGTACCTAATAAAATATTAGAAGTTTACACTCTTCATTAAACTCTAGGGATGGTCATTTCCCTCCCTTTTTATGGGTGGTCTGTAGGGGCCAGAAGTCTCCAGACCCATCAAAATGGAGCACACATTGCAAAAGCATTTTGCCTTTCCAATGGGTTTAAATCACCCAGAAACAAAATCTAGACTCTTTCATGTAGATGGAACTAAAGAGTCTGATATCAGTCTACAAAACAGCACTTTGCCAAGAAGATCCAGATTCTTTCAGGTCTAAATCAAATTCTCCTGAACATCTGGATCCATTTCCAGATGAAAAACTCGTGGGTTAATGAAATTACCAGATGTGATTACTTCTAAAATATAGAAAAGCTTTTGTTAGTGAGTCCCTACTTTAGAGGTGCACATAATAGTGGCTGAATTATCATTCTGATTTGATTTTTCTAAAAAATAACATTTTAAAACTTTGTACGTGGATTTAGCTACTTGAACAATTTACTACAGAAGGGAATCTCTGCTTTGTGGGTCAGTAGATAAAACCATGACTTCAAAGCACCTTCCTCACCTTCGCAATTGGTTACACTCATTCTTCTACAGAAGTTTTTATGCTTTCCTCACCCTATCTCATGCCCCAATATACCTCTTTATCATTAATGTATGAATATAAGGAAAATCTACTTTAGATATCTAAATTCAGAGAAGTCTAGCTTTAATCTTGTTTCTCTGCCACAGTTTCAGTTGTGAACATTGTGAAACAATTTTTCCCTGCTCGGGAGAGAAAATATATTTCCTTCCTGAAGGGTGAATCACTCAGAAAATAATAAATCCTTCTCTGCTGCTCTTGTTTAATGTTACAATTCCTTCCTTAATGGGGACACCTGACCCCAGTAACCTCTCTTCCCATTCTCAAAGTACAACCTCAAACTCAAATAAATAACTTTTCCCATCAAAGAGCTCAGAAACAAAATGCTTTTGGAAAAACAATGGTGGCAATGCCTTAAGACGTACAGTACCAAATAATTTTAACACGATCCCTCTAAAACCAAGCAAGACACTAGGACAACAATGCAGACATATTATGAGCAACACACTCTGAAAACAGGTTGCTTTAAAGATCCAAGAGCTGTCCCAAATGGGCACAGAGAAGGCTGAGCAATAGATGGGATTTCAAGGAACCAGGAAATTTATCTTGATCCTTAGTAAGAAAAATGAAAGGGGGTAGCACATAATGACTGTTGATAGGAAGAAGAGGGAAAGAGATGGTAATACAGCCCTGCCTGCTGTAAGCCAAAGGTTTGTCCGTCCAGAGCAGGCTGCTTTTCTGCAGTGGGTGATTTCTCTTCTTTGTCACACTAGGGAGGTTTACCATGTCTCTGAAGCAAGTGTGCGTAGACTGTATCTTGTTGGTTAGTTGAGCTCCCACAGTTTCAGTATGGGAGTAGAATGATGTTAATACCAGTATATAAAACAATACTTGAATGAAACCAGGAAAAGCCTGCTCTTCAGGAAAGAGAAGTTGGAAGGCTGGGTCCTAGGAAGAGTTTGGCGGTTTTGACATGAGGGCCAGAATAATTTGTGGTTTGCAGTACGGTGTAGCTCTACAAAGGTTTAGCCTTGTATAATTGAAAGCCCTGGCCAAAGAATCAAGAAGCATGTGTTCTGTAACTCATGGGTATAGTTTACCCAACTGAAAATTGTTATGTTTGGATCCAGGCGTCCTAAATGCGTTTCTCTTACTCTTTATTACACTCGTTGTCTTTAAACTATTTTGACAGGTGGGATGTTTGTTGTTGTTGTTGCTGCATTTTATGTCTTTCCCTCTTTTGTTGTGTTGTTAGTTTTTGTGTAAGTCTGGGTTGGAGGTTGACTAGAAGTATATCTTCTTGATAAAATCTCTAGTGGCAATGTTCATTTCTTCTATCCCGCCATGCAATTTCCAAACATATAAAAGGTAGAGAAGTGTATGAATTTTCATGTTCTTAATTAAATACTTTAAGCCTCTGCAGGAAAGATTTTCCAGAAAAAAAAATTCTTGATATTATTTGTCACTTACCCTAGTATCTAGTTTGCTACACTCAGTCATGAATTCTAGCTTAAACTAGAAGGTTCAAGCATTTTTTCAATCCCCAGTCTGGTATTCAGATAACAAGACAATAATACCAATCTTACCTTATTTTCTTTTGACCTAAAGTATTTGGAAATTTTTAGACAAAACAAACTTAAGACTAAATACACTGCCTTTTTTTCTCCCTTTCCTCAGATCAAAATAGCTCATCCTCCCATTTATTGTCTCTGCATTTCTCTCCTTTTGCACAGACACATCTTACAGACTTCGAAAAATTGAAGTTTGGTCTTTTCATATTCTTAAAATGCTAAATGCTCCTTGGAGGACTTCATATAAAGAACAAGTCATCTTTCTTTAGAAACATGAATAATCATTTTCTGCTCAGACAGCTGTCTCAAAAGACCTTGCTGTTGCATACCTTGTAAGCTGAAGAAATAACATTTGTATGAAAATAAATGACCAAAGCCACTTCAGAAAGCAGCAGACTTCAAACAACTTGGTAATTTGTAGACCCCTCTGACATCCCAAGTGCATAATGGATTTGCAAAGACATCGAAGATTAAGTAAATTGACTACGAAGTCACAACTCTATTTAAACATTTTTCCTTTAAAATCTTTATTTTTTGGAAAATACATTTGCTGATAAATATTCCCCAAGAAACCACTGTGGTTTACATCTCTGTCCCAGGTTGTCTATCTATTCAAAAGATGCAGTTGGTAAAACCCACAGGCTGAAGGCTAAACAGCCCTTGTGGGTCTTAGAGTCCTATTTAAAACAAAACAAAACAAAACAAAACAACTTTAAATATTCTGGGAGGTTTCTTAGAATAACATTCTAGAAAGGGTATTTTCTGCTTGTGTTATAGTTATAGGCATTGGAAAGAAATCCAGAGTGCATCCAAAAATGAAGCATTTGAGGCTTCTGTTCCGGTGATGAGGCCATTTTATTGAGTACTGTCACCCACGTTGAATTTATGGGCACCAGCAGACAGCCAGGGACTGTAAATCCTGAGGCCTGCTTATTAGAACCCGAGCACATTTGACAATGCACATAATTAATGGTCATTTGCTAAAAGTGTTTTGGGGGATTTTATTCAAACAAAGTAAAAAAGAAACACATTAAATATTAGTCCTGTTATATATTATGAGACATTATATCCATTTGTGTGGCCATAAATCATTTAGTTATGAATATTTAAGAAGAGCAAGAAAGTGATACCCTATATACACTTTGAGATAATATTGTCTTAGTATTTGATTACAGGCATGGTGTCCTTAATGGACAGATTCATGCTCCATATCCAATGTCCAGTTGGAGCTGGGACAGTAAGGAATAGTAATGGGAGTATGGCAGACCAAGATCAGCCAGAGTTCAGGAGTGTGAAATTGATGATGAAATAAGACTTTTACTGGCCTCATCAGAAAATTCTCTTTGTCTCTTTCATTGCAATGCTTTCTGGTGAATGTTTTTTTGCCCTAGTGTGTGTGTGTGTGTGTGTGCGCGCGCGCGCGCGCACGCATATACTTTTTTGAGAGAAGGTATTAAAATTATGCGGCCTGGTTTAACTATCTTTTAATTGAGTCAAAGAAAAAGAAGAAGGCAGTGGTGGCTACTGTGAGACTGGCAGAATTAACTTATTAAAAAAAACTAGGAGATTTACATTTTTTGAATAGCTATGAAGAGTCATTGTGATTTGAGTTAAACCAGAGCTGAATCTTTGTCTCCATATACAGGTAAAGTAGAAATTAAAAAAAAGTGGGGATGGAGAGAGAAGAAAACAGAAAGAAATATTGCCTGGGAAGTTCAGATACCCCAAACTGGCTTTGTGGAATGATGAGAAGAGTCATGGGCCTTGTTTTAAGTGCTGACTGCCATGGAAATGCCATGTGATTTGGGACAAACCACTTAAACTTTCTGGCCTCAGTGTACAATTCTAAAAAAATGAAGGAAAATCAATCATTAAAATCACTAAGAACTTCCTAATTGCAAATATTTATGATTCCAAGTGGATACTTTCAGGAAACACACAATCACTCACACACACATACACACACACACACGTGGATTTTTTTGCCCTAATGATTCATATAATTGTTTTACATCTCTGGTTTAGTAGACGAAGTCATGCTGTGTCTGACTGCTACTGTATATCATTCCAGGTGCAAAGTCTAAGCATTTACTGTCTGCCTGAGAAGAAAAAAGGAGCTACAAGAAAATTATTTGAGGTTATACAAGCAAACTGTGGGAGAGCTTTAAAAATATCTTTTAAAAACTTGAACTGAACTTTAAAGTTTAGCTGAAGAACGATAAAGACTTCAAATTTGTTGAGAGAGGTTAGTGCATACAACATTGGTAAGCAAATTGACGTCTTTGGGGTTGTTGTTGATATTTCTTATTAGTTTCTGGATGCCAAGAGTGGGAAAGTTGGAACTCAGGACTGCTATAGCTCCAATGTTACTTTGTATCTATGAGTTTTTTAATTTGTGATAATTTAGACATAATAGTCCAAATGAAAGTTTTGAGAGTTAAGTTATATAATTTTTTAATTTAAATGTAGTGACTGATAAATAGGTCATCTTGTCCTGTTTTATGCCAATTATTTAAGAAGAATCTATATATTTTTATCAGTATCTGCCACTGCTTGTCCACAGACCTCAACCCCTCATTATAAGATTCATTATGGTGAGATCAGGTGTTAAGCAACTAAAGCTTTTTTTATTCTTATTCTTAAAATTTAGACCATTTTTGGATTAGAAATATTCTTTTACTTTTGTGGTCACCCAGAGTCCATATTAAATAGGATGTGGAAGAAGATAAAATATGTATTTCAAACCAACACATTCCCACAATTATGAGATCTTTAATCCACTTTAACTATTCAAATTAAAATTTTCACCATTGAACTTAGATGAAAAAAATCACTTTCCTAGAAAATGGCACCCTTGAAATAATTATTCTGTTAATGTGTCTCATTCATGTTTAGCCAAGTTGAAGAAAAAAATTAGCCAATCTCATATTGTGTTTTTAGTTACATGGGATTTTTTGGGGGTGGAGTTGGGCAACTGGCACTTGCCCTCATCAGAAGTTGGCAGATAAACCAACAGCTGAGCTTTTTCTTCTTTAGGACAGCATTAAGGATGCAGTCCCCAGTTGCCCTTTCATGCAAGCTGGGGTGGGGGTTGGGGGAAAGGCTCAATGTGTTTTAAATAATGCAGCCCAAGCCACTCTGGGCAGTTAGAAATTTATAAGAGAAGGCAGTCATAAAATTTCTCTACTGGTGTGGTTGGAAAAAAGCCATTTTTCAACCTTTGTCAGTCTGTTTCCAGCTCTTAGACACCAAAAGGAACTAAAAGGAGGCACGATGGTGTACTGACTACAGAAGGCAGAAATATTAACATCTATCAAATCTGAGTGGTGGGTATATGGCCATTTGTTACATTAATCTCTATGTATTTCTAAATGTTTGAGAATTCTCATAATTAAAATGAGTAGGAGTTTCAAATCCTTTTCACCTCACTTTCTAGCTTTGATGGACTTGGACCAGTTATTTAACTTCTCAGTTATTTAACTTCATCATTAACATAATGCAAATAATAACGCTCACCACATGGGATGATCTGAGGATCCCAGATAATGTATAGAGTGCCTGACCACTGGTTGGTTTCTCTGCTGGTAGTGGCTGGCACCCAATTTTAAATCAAAACTCAGCTGAGAGAAGCAATCTCCAGGGAAAATGTCTTACAAGTTATGCACTGCATCTGCTCTTCCAGATCTTTCTATTTACCTCTGGATTAAGTCAGATCCCCAGAAATCCATGTGTCTGCAACATATCAGCCCGTCAAGATGTTTACACTCTATTGTCCTTGGGAAAGATGCCATGGGCTTTCAGTGGGGAACGCTGTTCAAATACTCCCAGAAAACCTCTGTACGCTCCCTGTGAGTGCGCTGTGAGGATGTGGTTCACTGCATGACACTCTACTCTGCAGTGGATCCCATGGGAGACATCCTTGTCTGATCCTAACATCTCAAATAATTGTTTCTTCTGAGTGACTTCTTTGTTTTTCTCTTAAAAACTACAGATTGTTTAAATGATCAGGTTCACCTTTTAAGGATGGTAGCTAGGAGCTTGTGAGCCAAATTACATCTGCCCAGATTAGTTTTAGGAGTCCTTATGGTATAAAGCTTTGCATTTGCTTTATTCCAAAACTCGTTTTATATCTGTTCCCTTGTTTTTCTGACTTTTTCCGCTTATTTTAAATTTATATCATATTGATATATTTTAGGTATTTTTATAAGGCATCTTAAATTCTTTGGTAGGACAAGTAACCAGGTAGCATATAAGTAAGTCAACAAACAAACAATATATATTAATCATTATTATTGATAATAATAAAAATATGAGGTACAGCAGGAAGAAAGGACAAAGGCAATAAATGTTTCTGAAGAAAATGACTAATATCATAGCAAAGGCTAAATATTCTTAAAATAATTCATTATCCTAAATAAGAGGTTTATTTTTTTTTAAAAAAGTTAATTCCAGAAGTACACATGGAGTACCTGATATGTCTCAGGCACTACTATAGGATATAGTGAAATGTCATGGTAACAATTTCAGAATACCTCGCAGGGTACAGGAAATTGGTTTTAGAAATTAGAATTTAAGAGTAAGTATAACAGAGGATTGTGGGTGTGAAAAATGGGGGGAAGAGTTGTTGGAGTGTTATGTATATTTTTTTGTAAGAAAAAAGAAACAGTGAAAACACAAAGTGAAAAAGTTATACACAAGTTATGTTGGCTGCATGGCAGAGAAATGGTGCTGGGCTGGGCTGGATAAGAAATGCCTAAAAAATAGACCACATCTGCAGTGTATTTCTTAGTCTAAAGTTGTCTCAAACATCCCATTCACCATCTTGTTTCAGAGGTAAGCCCTCCCTAGAAGATTCACTGTTATTCTAGATCTCGGTTGACCTTTGAAAGCCCTTCAGATGACCTGCAGCAATTTGAGAGTACATTGGTTCTTAGAAAATAATTACAGGCCAAAGTTGGGGAAAATAGAACCCTCGTGTTTAATGTAGAATATTGTTATTTACAACTTCTTCACTATTATAACTAGTATGGTATTCTCTAATTGCTTATGGTATAAATATAGCCATCTCTATATGTTTTTAAATGACTTTCTTCTGTGCTTACCTAAACTGTTTTCATAAAATGTGGTATTTTTTTTATGCAGTCTACCACCTCAAAATTTTCCAGAAACACCTGTGCCTATTTAGTCTAAAGTCATTTGTACTTTTTAAAGTGCCAAAGAGAGAAGAAGAAAAAAAGAGAAAGAAGAAAAAGAAGGGTGGAAGAAATGAGAATCTAACCATTGTTGTTGTTTTTGATGCCCCAGAGTATTTCTTTTGAAGGCTGCTCATGCACATCTAAAAATAAGGCTTGCCCATCACTGCTGGAAAAGCATTGCTCTCCATGTCATTTATAGAACACAATGATGACACACTTTGGATACGATTTTGTAGCTCCTTAGCTCGTACTTCTTTGCTCAGCTATTGTGCTCAAAGCCCATCACTATACTAGCCTGATATCCTCCCCATCCCCTGACACTGATTTTTGAGTGCTACCCTGGTCCATATGAACAGTTCTCTTCCCCCTCATTTCACTATGAGTAGGGATTGTGGGTCTTGAATTATCCTCTCCTAAAGACTCTGAACTCCTTATACAAATTGATCTTTTCCTCCACAATAACCAACTTTTCATAAGAGAGGTCTCAAGGAAAGAGAGTCTTGATGGAGTCATCCAAGATTTTGGAACATGTTTTCTCATTGCTTCCTATTGTCTTTCAGACAGTGGAAATCTATTTACTCTACATTTGTATAACTATGGGTCAGACATTTAGAAAGCTCTTCCTTGAATAAAAAATGGTCGTCTTCAAGGTGGCTTGACCTCTATCCCTAGAAACTGGAGGCTGACATAGTTTTCCCAAATGTCTCTCACTTGGTACTCACATCCTCTACCTAACCCAGTGGGAAATCTGGTACTATTTATGTCCATCTCATAGATACACAAACTGAGATTCAAAAAACTTAAGTGAGTTGTTTAAGGTCACACACTGATACATCTGATATTTCAACACAATGATATAAGTTAATGGACAGAGGCCTCAGCAATGCAGAAAATTGTAAAGGATATTAATAGTATTGAGTAACAGAGTATATACTGGTTAGCTACTTCTATATTAATGGAATATTTAATGAATACGCATATGGATGTTTTATAGAAATATGGTTTAAAGTATTAGAATAATAAAAAGAGAATGGAAGATTTGTTCTGGAAATATTCTTTAAACAAGATATTGCTCTTTATTGTTTTATATAAAAACAATGAGAAATTGTAACAATAAAGCAACAGAACTTATTCTAGAGTTCTTTGAGTCAAACTTTGCAGACAGAAAGATTAAGAGGCGAGGAAGAGGCTTTCTGGATAGTGAAATGTTGAGACCACATGACATAAACTATAGTAAATAGTTAAAAATAATCAGAGAATCAAAAATATAGAAAGCAAAGACTCTTTGGAGCATGGCCATCAACTACTAGAAATAACGATGTCCTTCTCACTACTGCTAATATTGATGGTTGTTGACAGCAGCATGAAAGTTGACTAGGTATTCTATCATCAAAAGGAATTAATTGGAACAGGAAAGGATTGCAGTCCCAGAGGGGTACTCAAAGAGAGCCACATGCACAAACTGAACTGGACAAAGATGAAGGAAGTACTTTATAGAGGGGAAGAGAGTTAAGGGGAGGAGCTGCTGCAACCACACAGCTCTGTAGTAAACACAGAGTTCTTCCTGTAGAGCTCTCATGATGACATAAAGTGTAAAAGCTCTTCCCACAGGCTCTAGCTCCTCCCACAGACCCTTTGGATTTCTGTCCAGAGTAAGGTCTCTGTCATAAAAATTAATGATGGGCTATTATTCAGTTTTTATAATAGAATTAAAGGCTTTTGTTTTGTTTTGCTTGAACCAATGAAATCAGAAGCCTTATGCAAGTGAGAAGGAATTCTGTAGGCATTGCTTAAGGCACCTTTTGATACTGAGTAGGGCTTGGCCATACCAGAACAAATCAAGGCTGCCTGCAAAGGCAACACACTAAGGGTGTGTTGGGAGGAGGGCAGGGAAGGGTGAAGAGAGAGGCAAAGAGGTGGGAGATCCTGGGCCTGTGCTAAAGTAGGCTGTGTATCCTTTAAGTTAAAACTAGTCACATTTGAAATATGAAATCTAAGTGGATCAATCAAACTGTTCAGAGAGGTCAAAAAAGCAAGGACAGAAGTCCAGCCTAAAATGAGATGGCCAGAAATGTAACAAGAGACAAATGGATTTGAAGGTTGAGTTAAGTACTCAACAGGTACTCAGTCTATTATTCTTATCAGTTGCTTGGTAATTCTCTTAAAGCTAAGAGCATGGTCTTAAGATGACAAAACCATGGACACAGTTTGACTATGACTCACTTTGAATTCCTTTGCCCTGCCCTTTTTATCCTCCTAGATGTCAGAGATGCTTCATCAACTCTCTAAACATGAAAACTACCGAAAAGTTAGGAATAGATTTAAAAGGGCTTGTCTAAATAGAGTACACAGGCGAATCATCAAGGAACGTTCAACATTAAACTGTCCTCGAAAGAATTTCGAACAATTGTTGAGGCAAATATGAAATGGTGCACTATAGTATAAAGAAAATTTATTCATTCAGC
The DNA here is from genome assembly GCA_028627145.1 of Eidolon dupreanum. Taxonomy (NCBI): domain Eukaryota; kingdom Metazoa; phylum Chordata; class Mammalia; order Chiroptera; family Pteropodidae; genus Eidolon; species Eidolon dupreanum. Next base: position 158,388,065 of record CM053503.1, on the reverse strand, counting down.
AAATATTTATGGAACACCTAGTATGTGCCAGGCATTGACTTTGACATTTTGTACAATGTGGAACAAAACAGACAAAATCATTGAGTAATGGAGCTGCACATTTAGAAGAGAAGTTCATACAATAAATGAATAAATCCATTAAGTTATAATAAGTGTTATAAAGACTAGAATGTTCTGGGAGAACAATAAGGACATGAATTTGTATGAGGTGATCTTATAAGGGATGCTTTTATAAGTTAAGACTTGAATCTGACAGAGAGAGTCAGAGGAGTTTCCTAAATCAAGGAGAATATTACAAGCAGAGAAACAAGACCAGGCAAAGACCCTGTGCCAGGAAAATGCTTGGTGTACTTGAGGAAATCAAGAAAGTCCTCTTTGGTTAGAGGTAAGGGAGAATGGCATGAGATAAAATTCTAGGAAGCCTGGAGCCAGGTCATGAAGAGTTTGTAGGCCACTTTGAATGGTTTCGAGAAGTGGAGTGAAGTGATTTTACTTGTATTTTATAAAGATCACTGTCTTCTGAAAAGAGAAAAGTAAGAGCAGAAGCCACCGGACCAATTGTGAGACTCTAATGATGGATAAGATGACGGTGGCTTGGATTATACTGATTGTTGTAGAGACGAAAGGAATTAAATTGATTTGAGACACATCTTGGAGTTAGAAATAATCCATCAATATTGCTAAATTTAGGAAATAGAAAGAAAAGGAAGAGATAATAAAGGAGGCTGAGAAATATAACCAGAGAAGCAGGAAGAAAACAAATAGAGATTGGTGCTGTCGGTACCACGAGAAAAATGTTGCAAGAACTAGAAGTGATCAGAAATAAGGAAGATGAGATTTAAAGACTTCTATGGGATGTGACAAATTAGAGGTTATTTGTGACTTTAGCCAGAGCAGGTTTGTGGAGAGGTAGTGGCAGAAGATAGTGTTCTGACCTGAGTGATTGAAATGACAAGAGAGAAAATGAAGGTAAGAGGTGAAATCTAAGTTTTAGGAAAGTTTCATTTTCTTTATAGATGAGAGTTTCTCATTTGATGGTTAGAGAGTTAAAGTGATGTGCTCCAGATCACCACTTCGGGTAGAATGGGATCAAACTGGGCAATTTTTCAAGTGTTCAATAGCTACACACTTCTAGCAGCTACCATATTGAATAGCACAGATATAGAACATTTCTATTAGCACAGAATATTTTATTGAACAACTCTGATGTAGTTTATCATTCAAATATGGATATTTCTGAAAGTGAATGGGGACAGCACGATAGACTTGAACTATGACTGTCTTGGGAAAACCAAGACATATTGACATCTCAGCTAGATTACCATTTTAGAAACTTGATTTCCAGTCTCTGCATCTCTTAACTGACAAGACATGAGTAAAGCAAATGGTCTCAACATATTCAAGCCTTTAGGTGAGTGTAGTAGATAGATAGCCTCTGAAATGGTCCCCAATGATCCTCACTTTCCAATATTTCTGGCCACAGTATAATATTGATAGCACCTGAGTGTGGGTGGGACCTTCTGATTCACTTCTAACAATTAAAATATGGCAAAAGGGGTTGGATGGCATTTCCTAGATTAGGTTACAAAAAGACCATGGCTTTCATCTTAAACATTCTTGTTTGCTTACTCTGAAGGAAGCCAGTTGTAATGTTGTGATGTGGCTCATGGAGAGGTCCATATGACAAAGAATTGAGGTAGGTCTCTGGTCAACAGACAGCAAGGAACTGAGGCCCTCAGTTCAACAACTAGCAAGGAACTGAAGATTGTCAACAACTATGTGAGTGAGCTTGGAAGCAGGTCCTTCTGAAGTCAAGCCTTAGATAAGACTAAATCCTCAGCCAACAGTTTGCAACCTTTTAAGAGACTTTGAACTGGAGGCACCCAGCTAAGCTACACCTGCATTTTTGACATGGAGGAACTGGGAGATAATAAATGCTTGCTATTTTGGGGTAGTTTATTACACAGCAGTAGATAACCAATACATCTGGGCTACTTAAGTTGTCATTTTAACAAAATTTTAAGGCATTAGATGCTGATATACAAGCATTTAACCTCATTGCTCATCTCACCCAAGCTCAATACCTTTTTCTCTTCTTTTGACTGAAGCACAACCAACTTCAATTTATGTTTGCTAAGTAAAATAAAATAAAATAAAATAAAATATAATATAAGGCAAGCAAGATTTTTCTCCTTCCACCCATCTGCAGTAGATGGCCAATCTTCAACTTAGGAGAAGAATAGCTTTTCTGCATAAACAAACAAATGAACAACAACAACAACAAACAACAACAACAACAACAACAACAATAAAAGAGTCCGAAAAATCTATGAAAGGGTATTTAAAATAAAAGCCACCCACTTTCTTGTGTTCTTTGTTTCCTTCTCTCTCTGAATCTACTTTGCTCTTGTTTCAGTCATTGTTGTTCCATGTGTATTGATGGACATTGGCAAATTGAATTATGATTATGGGTCTTTTATGTAGGTTCTCTAGGGTTCATTAAATGAGTGTTAGTGACCAATGCCACCTGTGCGAGTCTCGAAGCCTCCATCACTAATATTAACTCGGTACAATTTGATGCAGTTCCAGTCTCATCTAAGAGCATCTCTGACAACTATACTACATATATTTATTTGTTCAAAGACCATGAGGGTGAGTGTGTGTTGCCTTTTAAGTGCTCCTTTGTTGTGGTTGCAGATTCCCAGAAAGTCTTGATAAAATCCATTAAAATAGAAGCTGCATACTTTCATTAACCCAAAGGGCAGTATTAGCAAAATTACTCCCAGAAAGCTATTTTTTAAAAAGTGAAAATATACAAATAGCATGAACATGAGCCAGAAGTGAAGGACTGAAATGTTGCGAGACTTGGAGTCAATGCTCAGTAAGTGAATATATTCAGGGATCCCATGCCCATCCAATGTGATTATGACCAGGACTGAAGATAAAGGTAGACTTGAAGCACCGTGAGACTAATGATAAGTACACATTTCCAGCAAGGAAAATAAAATGCACCAAGAGAAGAAAAACCATTTATGATCCTACTGAGAAAAATAATCAGCAGTCATCTGATGAGGTCAGGACAATAAACACCTAGTCTGACAACGATGGCCTGAGTCACCATGAAAATTAGCCACCTACTTCTGGTACCTCAGGGATAGCACAATTACCACAGCTGGCATCATGAAAAAAAAATTTCAAACAGAGGCTCACAAAATGTTTTCTGTTAAGAACGCTCTTGGCCTATAAATTAAAGTCCCTGAGCTACCTTCTATACTGTAAATGTAAGTGTCCCTTTGGAAATCCTCTCTTTCTGCTCCATGTGGGTGAGGAAGCTCAGAGACTTGGTAAGGCCCTGGGAGAACTATGCATGGAAGGTCTTCAGGGATTCCAGAGCCATTTCGGAGAAAACTATTTTTTAAAGACTGAGCAATTTGAAACATGCTTTTATGAAATGGGGAAAGAGAATTTATATAAAGTGTAGTGATATGATTCAAAAATAGTTCAATGGTTATGATTAGTATGTAGATTCAAGATGATAGAGGTTACCAGAAATGTTATAAGACCAGATGATACATCAGTACTAACTTTCAGGTGGCACAGTGAAGAAGATGAGAAATATATTCTAAAGGGGGGAAATGGGGAAATCCATGGATTTCTCTGGTTCATTAAAAACTTTGGATATTGAAAAAGATTTTCTCTCTCATGCATGAAAACATTCATATTCTGTCCTGTTTATCTTACTCTATATTATTTAGCTAAACTTCTCTTTCTCCCCTCTTCTATTCAAATTATATTTTTCCTTTAACTTTCTTCTCAAGAGCAAAGATTTTCCATGAACTTTAACCTCCCTCATCCCTGCTTATGCTAGATTTTAACAATCACTCTATCCTTGATCTCAAACAGCCTTGTTGGTCAGTATACTCAAATGCACAACTAACATATTGTTTGTATGAGTGTATATATGTCTGCCTTTGTTATTTGCTCCTCAACTAAATTATAAGCTCCCCAAAAGGCAGGAAGTGCTTTACACTTCTCTGTGCCCACCTTCTACAACATTAGCCTATTCAAATGCTTTAAACATGGCAGGCACCTTGACCATCATGGCTTATCAAGTGATGAAGCTTTCTGGGCAAAATTAATTCATTCAGAAAAAAATCTCAATATGTCTACGGCCATGCCACCCTCAACAAGCCTGATCCCGTCTGATCTCAGAAGCTAAGCAGGGCCGGGCCTGGTTAGTACTTGAACAGGAGGCCACTTAGGAAGACCAGGTGCTGTAGGTGTAAAAAATAAAAAAATAAAAAAATAAAGGATTGAAAGATGACAAGGTCCTTGCAATCTGTGAAGTAAACCAAGGGTTGCCTTGCCTAAAAAAAAAAAAAAAAGAAAATCTCAATAATATTCAGGTTGGAGGAGGATATATTTGAGATGAATGTGGTTTGTGGGTGTTGTTTAAGTTTTAAAGCCCGGTGAAGACATCCGTCCTCTGAATTGCCAGTTTCAAAGCGCTGAGGATACAGGATTGCCCTTACGAGCACAAAGCAGTTAAGGGAAGAAACTGTGATGATTAATGGCTTCTAACCACTAGATATGATCCTGCAAAAAGATAAACACTTAGACTGGATAAACATAGAGTGCTTACTCTCTGCTAGGCACTATCACATTTCATCCTCAGAGACATCTTAGCCTGCATTCATAAATGAGGGAGATGGACTAGGAGCAGAGATCCCAGTACAAAATTCAGGAAGAGGAGGTGGCAGAACATATGGGAAAGCAGGACCCTTGACTTCAGCTCCATCAGATCACGACTCCCTCCTGGGTGCTAATTTTTTCAGGAGCAATGCTTTTCCATGTTTTCTAGTTGCATTACTGAAAAGGGGTATAAATTGAACTCTAGGAGATTATTTCTCATATCACACTATTTATGAGCTGTAATACTGATCCAAAAGAAATATCTCAAAATAAGTATTAATATATTTAAAGCGAAAAATATACAAACTTATAGACTCAGGAACTAAAGAAAGCACTATTCATCTCTCTATGTTCTCATTCAATCAAATAAAATATCTATGAATATAATTTATGGTGAATAAATCATTCGGAAGAGTTTTTCAAGGTTACTTATAGTGGATTTTTTTTTTTTTTTTTGCCATTTAACAAAAAGCTCTTTCTTTTGGTGAATCTATCCAAATTCTTCCCATATCCTAGAGGCCAGATGGAAGAAAGAGCAGTGACGTAGGCTCAGCCAGTCAGTTTGTCTCACCCAGGACTTTGAATGTCGAGTGAGTGACCTTCCATGGAGACTGTATAGCCCAGCAGAAGTGCTAGGAGTCTCCATTCGGCGGTGGCAGAGCTGTCCAGTGGCAGTTGTGACAATGCTCTTCGCAGATTATTTTATATCCTATACTCACTCCCTTGCCTCCTTTCTATTTTCTGATTCTGATTCTTTAGCTTCTTTTAATTTGTGCAGCAGTTACCTTTCAAAATCCCTAGGGCTTAAAGGAACTCAAGTGGTTGCCTGGGCTTGCAACCAATAGCATATTTTATGTGAGAGTACAGTAGGAAAAAATATGCCATACAAACCATATAGCACTAATGGGAATGATTAAGTTAATCTTTATATCTTCCATTTTTATCGGGGACATGTGGATGGTTTTCAAAACAATGATTCACAACCCAAACAGATTCCCTTAGGTGCTCAGAGTTAATGACCTATGTCAAAGTGGATGAAATAGTTGATGTCTGGGCTAATGTTTAGACTGGAGATGTTGGTTGTTTCCCAGGGTGGGGCATGTCAACATAGGGTGTATGAAATCGGGAGGCAGAGAGATGCAGTACGAAGGACACAAGCTTTGAAGTCATTTCCGTCTGCACTAACAGCTGTGTGATCCTTAAAATTACCCAGCTTCTCTAAGTTTTAGTATCCTCACGTGTTCACTGGATGAGCACATATAGCAAATGCTCTTCCAGTTGTAATAAGAGTTTATGAGTCTAAAGTGCCTGGTAGATAGTGAAAAAATGTTGGCTCAGTCTTTCTCTCTTTTGTTAGAACTTCTGTTAATTTCTGTATGCAGTAAAAACTATTGTCCATACCGAAGAGATAACAAAGGAAGAGATGACTCAAGGAGTTTTCCATCAAAAGGCCAGGGGAGAAAATTACATCTACGTATATGTGTCTGTGTGTGGCTACTGGGATTCATAGATACTTATAATTTTGATATTTAAGAGTGATCCCAGAGGTCCATGGCACAAAATGTTTTATAGTTTTGATAAAGTGTATGAATGTTTGAACTGTATTCTGCAAAGGTGGTGAAAAAGCAAATCACATAGCTAGTGAGGAAGCCCAGCTGACTTCTCAGCATCAGCGTTTCAATTGATCTTTGCTGTTTTCTAACTTCTATATATTTTATGCTCACGAGGTGATCGAATTATAGTTTCTTTGTGGGAAAGCACCCCTGAAGGAGAAGGAGTACAGTAATACAGGGCAAGAGAGAGCAAAGAGGTGCCAGAAAAAGAATATGTTTTTTTGTTTTTTTTTTTTCCTAAAAGAACAGGTATCTTAAAAAGTTGAATCTGACCTCAGCAAAGGTTTGGACCTGTAGTGGGTGAAGTTCATGTTTATTCTACGTTGGAGTAAGCCGTAAGGCTACCAGAAAACATTTTAGCACTTGCTTCAGCCAGCTGAACATTATTCCTCATGTGAGAGAATATTAAAAGGCTGAGAGGTCATTTTAAATTTGTATTTACATTTCACTGCCGTTTATGTTGGGACTCATTTGCTGGAATAGTACTTGGGAATTTCTTGTTTGAATTTCAAAAGTTCACGAACAGCAGATTTTTTTCCCCCCTCTGTGGATGGAGTTTAGTATAATGCTAAGGAGTTAGGTTTTTACAAGTGAAAAAAGAAACCTGACTATATAATAATGAATTGATTATCCCTTAAAGAATTTCAAGAACTGTGTTTTCAGTGGGAATTATCAAATCACAGAGCCACACAGCAGCCCAACCTGTCTCTCTAGTTAGATTAGATGATAATTTTAAATTACCATTCTAGATTGTGTTTATAATTCAATAAACATTTATACCCATGAATTTCAGAAAGTCAGCTATTAGCAGATCAGTGAGCCAGGGGTAGGGTATGGGGTGGGGGGAATAGGCAGCAATAGGAAGACAAGAAAGTGATTCAGCTGGTCACGACTTGAGAAAAGTCTTTACTTTGTAATACATGGCTTATTGGTACTGAGAGAGTTAAGATAACCTGTCTCCTACCTGCGTTTCTCCACCATGGGAGGCTCAGATCTATGAAGGAGTGTTTGACAGAGAATATAAAGCAAAAAGAGTCATGAAGGCTAATTAGAAAATATCTGTAAGTCTTACCTCAGTGAATTTCAGTTTGAACTAATAAGAACTGCTTGAAAGTAGAGCTTCGGTCCTTTATCAGGATTTTGTGTGATACTGTGTGAAGGAATGTGCGACCATTATGCTGTCTCTTTTGATGGATGATAAATGTTTCCTCTGTAGTATCCACAATTAACATTATATTGCTTTATTTCCTCTCTCTGAAGGACACATTATTTTTAAAGGTTATTTATTGTTCAGGTACATCCTCTCTGTGATTCCTTCCTCCGATGAGGTTACTCGGAATATCACCCTGGACACACACAGTAAAAAGCTCAGTAGCAGAAAAAATAACAGTGCAGTTAACCTCCCTAATATTGGAGATAAATTAACACTAATAAGATACGTACCGGAGTAGCAACCAACTTGACAGAATGAAATTCACCGACGTAAGGAGATGGTAGCCAGTGTCACTCTGCTGTGCTCCCCGGTCCTGCAGATGCGATGGCTGGGAGCTTCTTATTCCTCCCTTTATGATGTTCAAGGTACAGTGTACTGAATTAAAGTCTAGCCGATTCAGGTCCCTGTCACCCTCTGCTGCTGCCCTTACTGATGGAAACCAGCGCCACCAATATTAATTTCAGTCTCCACAGATCAAATAACTTTTCTCATCTCATTTCATGACAGGATATCATGACAGCTTCATGGTCGAGATACATGGCAGGACAAGAGTGAGCTCTGCCTCACTGGAGAACATTTTGTTTAGATATTTAAATGATGTGCTGTAGAGAGAAATGGGCCAGAGTGGGTGTCTTAAGACAAGCAAACTAGGCGGGGGAAAAAAAGCAACAGTCTAAATAAAGACAGAAAGAAGATACAAAACGACATTGGTTCTCTAGGGGTCCCCCAGGTCACCTTTGGCCAGTCATGGAAATGCATTTAAGTTTTTATTTGTTAATTTAACATTAAATGAATATGACGATAATTAATATTTTTACTGCCCATTAATTAGGAAATTGCATTCTGTGTGAGCTACCTAGAAAGATGATGGATGAGGCATGACTAAGTTGGAGCGCCACTGTGAATTGATTGCGGCTTCACACATGGAAATATATACGTGTTAATCATTTTGCTTAATTATTAGAGGGGCTTTTTAACAAACTGGCAGTTTCTTCCAGTTGTTTCTTTGTGTGCTTGGATGGACTACCGTTAACACTGCTGGCAGGCTGGGACAGAGAGCAAGTAGTCTCCGGCTCACAGGAGGTTCGCTTCTGAAGAGGCTTTGTCCGTGGCATGTGGAGTTTTTCAGGTTCGTGCCTTCATCCAGTTGCCAAAACATCTGGTTCAGTTTTGGGGAAATATTTGTAGCTATTTTTCCATCCGGATTTAATTACTGCCACTGAGACATTAATGGGTGCCCTGCTGGCCTAATAGATGTTATCTGTGCACTGTCATATCTATGAAGTGTAGGTGACAAATCAGAGCCCCGTTTTGCTGTGACTTTCATAGAAGAGCCACAACCCGAGGAACTGAAGATTGACACGGTTCAACGGGTGAAGAGATATCAGATCTGCGAGACAGGAATTTTCATTTGAACAGAAGGTTACTTTTCCTACTTAAAGAATGTAATATTCGTTGAGAAAATTATATACTGGATTCCAAAATTCATACCTTAAATATGATAGATATATTATTATCAATGATAGAAGTATATGTTTTAATGTTGAAACTCTCGTAATCTTTAGTCTATTTAATGAAAAAGTTTGTGTTTTTTCATCTTTCAAACAACAGGTTATAAAAAGTAGAAGATGAAGATGTTATTATTTATTACTTTCTATAACACAGGCACTGTACTTAATGCTTTCAATATCTAATTTCATTTTCATCATTTCAATAATGTGAGGTAGGTATCGTGATGGTCAATGTCATAGACAAGGAAATTAAGGGTCAGTGAGATTGTGTAACTTGACCAAGGTCATACATTGAATAAGTGGGAGGTGGAACAAGGATTTTAACAGAAATATGTTTGACTTTATCATTCCTCTATCAAACATCTATTAAACACTTACTAAATTCCAGGCAAGATACTTGGTGCCAGGGGCACAAAAGTGGAACAAGATGAGATTCCTTGTGCAGAGTGGTTGACAAGCCCATCAGGCTCTTTGCATCACATACAGGCTTGACTAACTTGGTGAAACTCTGCCATACTTACTGCCATCTTGAAGCTTCATCCCTGTGAAGAGAAATCCCATTTTAACTATGGCTATTAATATTGTCACAATAAATGAAACATCTTTAAAATACGCAACAGAGTAGGAGTTTATCACCACCTAATATTTAGTAGCAAGACAGTGTGAAATCAGTGGTTGGATCACTGATTTCAATGTCAACAGAATTTGCACCCGAGTCTCTGTTCATGACTACTAGCTTAAGCTTTTAGAGCTATACTTTTCTCATCTGTAAAATGGAGATAATGCTTTTTTTTTTCATTAGGTCTCTTTGACCACTAGATGAGATTATTATAATTTGGCATAGTGCTTAGCATGTAGTTACATCTTACAAAATATCATTGCTCTTGTTATTAGGAAAAGAAAAAATATAGGAACTCCTCTCTGTGTGTTCATTTTAGTCAGGCAAGTGTCGTACATTTCAACCTGTCAATCAGCTTTCCCCAGGAAGAATATAAAGCTCCAGAAACGAGGCAGCTCAGTAAGCCAGACCAGCTCGGCGTATCTTTCTCCTGGTTAGAGTTCTGTCTTCATTTTGCTCTGTTTCTGTTTATTCCTGGATTGTTCTTCTCGTGCTGCGGGGGGATCACTTAATTCCTGATTCTTTGCTTATCTTTTGGATATTACTGCCTGATTCTTTTACCTTCCCCTTGTTTTGAAAGTATTCTATCATTTCAGTTCCACAACAGAGAACATAGGCTTATTTCAATCTTGACCATATCTTGTTCCAGATATGGAGACCTGCTGCAGCCCATATCCTAAAATAACAAGATGTAAGTTATGTTGACTAGAGTAGGGATATTTGAACAGGGCAGTTATGATGAGAATGTTAACTTTTGGAGAAGGCATGTTAATATTTTGCTGGAAAAAAGATTTTAAGTACATTGCACTATTAAAATAACACCTCCCAGGAGTTAAAACTAAAGGAAAATCCCACAGAATTGAGAAAAAAGTTTTCATAATGGGAAGAGCACAAGCATCCACATGCAATACAGCAGAGTTTGAAACTTGACCCTCACAATAATTTGCTATTAACTTAGGAAATCACATGCTCCAAGCTTTTTTTTCCCCTATAAGAGGATTTTATTACAACATATACCACAGATTATTGTGAAGATTAAATAAAATAATGTAAAATAGTTTATTTCCTAGCATGTATTGGCTGTGATCACTCTTGCTATATTCACCTAGGTTTCCTTGCAGAATAGTTGTGTGTGTGGTTCAGGCCCAGAGAATGTCAAGAATAAAGTCTAGGATTCAGTTAAGGTCATTTTCACTTTGCTTCGCTATAAAAAGTCGATGAGTTGGGTAGCCTGCATGGAGCGATAGCTTCTGAGAGGAATTGGAGGGTGGTGGGTGGTGATTGGGGAAGAGGGGCGGGGGGAGATTCTGAGCCTTCTGTCATGCAGAACAGTGCTGTTTTATTTTATTTTTTAATGAGTAGACTTTATTTTTTTAATGAGTAGACGTTTTATTTTTTAATTAATTTATTTCAATGAGTTTCAAGTACACAGTACATTGATTAGACATCTATATAATTCATAAAACGATCTCCACATTTGCTCCCTCCTTCCCCTGGCCCTCCACCTAGCCATCATATTTATGCTAAATACATTCCCTATGCTGTGCTCCCCATCCCCATGACCAACTATGAACTACAACTTTGTACTTCTTTAACCCTTTAGAGCTGATTTAGGTTTAGAGGAAATTGAGCAGAGAGTATGGTTTCCATATAGTCTCTATTCTAATGCACACAGTTTCTCCTGTTATTAACACCCCCCTATTGTTAATATCTTCCCCTATAATTAACGTTAGTGTGGTGTATCTATCAGAGATGATGAACCAATACCAATATATTATTATTAACTAAGGTCCATAGTCTACATTAGAATTCACTCTTTCTGTTGTACAATTCTAAGGATTTTGACAAATGTGTAATGTCATTTGTCACGGTAGATGTGAATGCATCCACCATTACAGTATCATATTGAAGAGTTTCACTACTCTAAAAGTTCTCTGTGTTCCATCCATTTATCTCTCCTGAACTCCTGTAAGTCCTTGGCAACCACTGATCTACTGTCTCCACAGTTTTGCCTTTTCAAGAATGTCAAATAGAATCAAAGAGTATATAGTCTTTTCAGATTGGCTTCTTTCACTTAGCAATATGCATTCAAGCTTTCTCCATGTCTTTGTGTGATTTGATAGCTCATTTCTTTTCATCACTGAATATTATTCCATTTTATAGATGTACCACAGTTTATCCATTTACCTATTGAAGGACATCTTGGTTGCTTCCAATTTTTAGTAGCTATGTATAAAACTGCTATTAAAATTCACATGCAAGAATTTTGTGGATGTAAGTTTTCAACTCATTTGAATAAATACCTAAAAGTGCTATTAGTGGATCACATGGCAAGACTATCTTTAGCTTTGCAAGAGACTACCACACTGTCTTCCAAAGTGGTATTTCTATCAACAGTGAATGAGCGTTCCTGTTGCTTCACCTCCTAGTCAGCGTTTGGAATTGCCAGGGTTTTGAATCTTAGTCATTCTAATAATAATTGTAATGCAGTAGTAGTGTCTCATTGTTGTTTAAGTTTGTAATTCCCTAATGACATATGATGCTGAACATCTTTTCATATGCTTATTTACTATCCATATGTCTACTTCAGTGAGGTGTTTGTTCAGCTATTTTGCTTATTAAATTAGGTTGTTTATTTTCTGGTTGTTGAAAAGAGTTCTTTGTGTATTTAAGATAGCAGTTTTTTTTCAAATGAGTGTTTTTCAAATATTTTCTCCCAGTTTGTGACTTATCTTTTCATTCTTTTAACAGTGTCTTTTGCAGAGAAGAAATTTTAAATTTTAATGAAGTCCAACTTATCAATTTTTTCTTTCATGGCACATGCTTTTGATGTTATACCGAAAAGTCAAAATCATATCTAAACTCACCTAAATTCAATCCTGTTTTATCTTCTCAAGTTTTACAGTTTTGTGTTTTACATTTAGGTCTAGGACTCATTTTGAACTATGCTTCATTTATTTTTTAATGTTTAAAATTATTCTAAAGTAATTTCACTACTGGAAGAATTCAAGGATTATTGAGATAGAGAAACTTCAGAATTTCTGTCCCAAATACTGGTGATAAATTCCATACTATTGAGTTCTATTTTTTCTCTTTGATATGAAGCAATATTTTCACATAATTGAATGCTTTTTTCATTGAGTTCATGAATTTTTTGGAAAAATAGAATGAAAATGCTAAGATGTATAACATAACCTTCATCCATCTATGATAAGTGAGAAATGGGTGCCTCAACCCATACTCTAGTCTATAATCACCAGTATTATCATGTAATAATGTCCATAATCACCAGTCTTATCAGGAAATAGTTAGGATTACAAGTATTTCTGTGAATGGTTCTAGGTAGTCAGAATCATTGAGTGGCTGCTAGAATCTCATACTTCTATAATTACTCAGTGATTTTAAAAGATAAGAACTTTGATATAATTCCTCTCACATCCTGCATGTCCACCCTGATGTAGAAGTCTGCAATTTTTGGCAGTACAGCCCCAAGGTTGCGGGGGATGCTGGAGACACATAGCTGACTGTATAGCACAGAGAACATGGTAGCTTATTTTCAAGATTCAGAAAGTATGGAAAAAGTCAGAATTACTTTTTTTGTCATTGTTGTTAAGCTATCGTGAACTTTACACACAGTGCTTGTCAAACTCTAATGTGCATTTGAGTCACTTGAAGATTTTGTTAAAATGTAGATTCTAATTTGGTGACTCTGGGGTTGAACCCAAGACTCTGTGTTTCTCATAAGGGCCAACTTATCTATGACATGCAATCTTAAGGACTTGAGACAAAGTTTTAATTTCTCTTAAAATATGAAGAAACAAAAACTAAACTTCTGGGTTGCAGAAATGTTTTATATATAATATTAACATATTTGGATATTAGCATAATCATAAAAATATACTTTTTATTTGTTTAATGGAAAAGACACATGAAGACAAAGCACCTATGGCCCACTGACGTCATAATAAGCCTCGTTTCTAATCAGCTCCCAGGTGATAAGATCCCACTGATCCAGGGACCATACCTTGAGGGGTGAGGTTGTCTTATAGGGGTTATGAGAGGAGTATCTAAAACCATGTAGTATTTCTGGGGTTCTCTACTTATAAAATAAAGTCTACATGTAAACATAAGACTCTCATATCTAAACATTTCAACAGAGAATGCACTTTTACTGGTTTCCATGGCATTGACTTTCTTGAAGGTTGGTGTGTTTTCTCTTTCGAATGTTCTCCCCAAAATACTGGGCCCAGAGTACATAGTCAACTAAATCTTTGACTGCTATTGTTGGTTTGGTAAGTCTTCTTCAACCTGGGCATTCTCTATCTTATTGGGGGATACGTTCAAAGCAGTCTTTGAAATGTCTTTGCTATTTACTTAGGATTTCTTCTTTCTCCACCAGGAGTGCAAAGCCATTTACCTCCCCTGTTCCGTTAACCTTTGCCTTGTCTTAATTTTAAAATATATGTACATTTGTTAAGAATGTTTTCTACTTCTTTACATGGTCCCTGCCTTTAAGTTGCTCTCTTTACTTTCTTTTACTGGAGCCCTAAAAACTTCTAAGTTAAGGAAAACATAACAAAACAAAAATACCAACTCACTCACCAACCAACAAAACTAACCAAAAAAAAAAAAAAATCTCACCTACAGGAAAGCTCTCACCTGATCACTTTTCCATTTTCTATATCGATGGTTCTCAATATGTGGCTCCCAGACCATCTGCATCAATATCATCTGGGAAATGGTTAGAAAAGAACGAACTCTAGGAGCTCATTCCAGACCTACTGAACCAGGAACTCTGGGGGTTGGGTATCGGTCTGTTTAAACAACACCCGGGTGATTCTGGAGGAAGCCAATATTTGAGAACTATTGCTCTAAAACATTCATTTTTAACTAACCTACAAAATAGAATCACCTGGAGAACTTTAAAACACACAGATGCCTGGGCTCCCATCCAGACATTCTGATTCAATTAGTTTGTTGTGAGGCCTAAGCACGCATATTTTAAAAGAGGCTCTCAGATGATTCTAATGTATGGCCAGCACCGAGAAACACTGTGCCATCTGTTTCTTCACACTGAATTCTTCAATGGCACGTGTGTGAATATGTAAATGTGTGTGTATGTGTGTAACTTTGTTTCTGTGCAGTGCGTGTGTGAGTGTATATGAGTCCTGAATCTTTGCTTAAGTTAACCTAAGTCTTAGAAAACTGCCAGTCATAGAGATTGTTCTAGAATAGTCTAGACGTAGTCAGCAAACTATGGCGCTGGGCTGCCTCCATTCCAGAGACCATCTTTGTGTGGGCTGTGAGCTAAAAATGATTTTTTTTTTTTGACATCATTAAAAGGCTGATAAAAGGAGGAGGAGGAGGAGGAGGAGGAGGAGGAGGAGGAGGAGGAGGAGGAGGAGGAGGAGAAGAAGAAGAAGAAGAAGAAGAAGAAGAAGAAGAAGAAGAAGAAGAAGAAGAAGAAGAAGAAGAAGAAGAAGAAGAGACAGAGACCATATGTAGCCCACTCAACCTAAATATTTACCATTTGGTCTTTTGCATAATATTTTGCTTGGCAACCCTGCTTGGAGTTGCAGCAAGGACATTTATAGAGGGTTTATAAACTCATTTTAAAAGGCAAAGGTAACACAAAGAACAGCTATAGTGTAAGATTACTCAAGACTTAAATGATGCCACACAGGAGGGAGCTGGAACGCCTCTGAGCATTCATGTCTTTGGGTAGGCGGAAGGAAGAGGAATGACATTTCACATCGGGCCTCCAGGTAAGGGACATTCAGATGTCAGGAAACTCAACTCTGAACACTCATTCAAACTTGGAACACAGCGTTCCTGACATTGTTCAGCTCCTGATGTACCCTTCACATAAAGCACACTCTATCCTCCATTGAGTCATAGGGCTTTGAAGCCAGGGTTGTACTTTTTTTAGAAGATGTACCTGAAACACTCTTTTTAAGGTTGGTTGTAAGGCAGCCTATCCTGAAGTCTGCTACTTGACAGGAGGCTTCCTAAGGGAGGCCTTTCCTAAGGCTGACATTTGTCCTCACCTGGCCTCCCTCTTTTTACTCCTCATTTCTCTCTGTATAGCAATTAGCACTTCCTTAAAAGGACTTCTTGTGTGTTTATTGCCTGTCTCTTTCTGCTGGAATATAAGACCCATGAGTGTAGGTACCTTTGTCTATCTCATGCAATCCCACGTTGCCAGCACAGAGCACACAGCTTTGTATGGAGTAGGCATTACACAAAATCTTCTAGAATGATGCTTCACAACTGTTACTAGTTTTTAAAAATGCAATAAAAATAAACAAAAGCTTCTAAGTTGAATGTACTTGGGGACTGAGTGTTACCAAAAAGAACAGTTTTCTTCATTTCAGGAATCATAAGGACTCTTAATACACTATGTTCTTGCTTGATATGTAAATGTTATATACGTTATAATGTCAAGAATTCAACATGTTTATAACTGCTTCTATTACGTGCAGATACTACAGGGCAGAAACATGGAGGAAAGTTTGTGAGGAACTGGTGAATTCCTCAACAACACAGGCAACTGCATGTTTATGAGACTTTACTGGGTATTTCTTTGTTGATATCCTCGTACTTTATATGATTGATTATGCATAATATAATCATGGAGATTTGTTACTACTGTAGTCACCTGAATATTTTTCCATTGTTTAAAATGACATGGGGTCAAACAATCTTCAAAAAATAATTTTTGGCCCTGATTTAAAGTAGAGCCTACTTTACAGAGCCAATCACTGAGGGAGAGTACGCAAATTATTTTAACAGAGTGTATAAATGTAATAAGCTATGATGGTCCAGAGTGCCTTGACATCTTGTTCTCTCTTCTTATGGGAAATGAGAAGTCTCTCGTGTCATTTCATTTGGGCAGAGCTATTCATCGCAGATAATCCTACAGTTACTCAATTAGCCAAACACCATCATTCTTACTTTTTAAATTAGTTGGAATTCTCTGGGGAAAAACAGTTCAGGTTGAAAAATCCATCCAACCATCCAATAAAAATTGGACTGCCCTCTGAGTTCAAGGTGTTGCGTCAGGTTCTCTGATCAATAGGAGACAAGTAAGAAATGGTCTGGTTCTTTTAACACCCATATTTAACAGAAGAGCTGCCATTCTCCAAATTTACAAAGATAACTGGAAGCAAGACACTTGAAACAAGGAATGCAGGAAAAGTAATTAATAACAGAGATTCTTATTATTCAAAAAATAAGGAAAAAAACATAAGATACCACATAATTTTTGTTCTACTGATAATTTTTTTTTCCTTTATAATAATGGTGAAACTAGATAAAGCCCTAGGCAAACTCTGAAAGGTTTTGTTAGAAAGTTTGATGAAAGGATACCCTCACTATGCTCCCAGAAATGAGAGATGGTGCTGTGTGCCTCACATCGTACAGAAGCTGGTACAGAAAAATTGAACTTGCCCTACATGACAGTCTGGAAGCGACCATTCTATGGGGATTTCAGTTTTCTTTCAGTCTTCTTTCTGCTGTGATAATTGGCAGTAGCTGAACAATTGAGGGGTACATGGTTGATGAAATGAGCAAAACAACTGTATTGATTTCTCAAGTTTGTTTCCTGCTATTTCAGCTATCAAAACAGAGCAATCTAATCTATTTTATAGGTGGCAGCTATGGCTATGACCAAAATGTATTTGATTGGGAAATATTAAATAAAGTTAAGTGTCAAGCTCAATAGATCTAGTCTATTAATGACTGCTTGGAATAGGAGAGTGCAGCTCTAATTAAAGCATCTCAACATTTCAGTTTTCAAATATCTTTCAGACCCCACTGAGAATGGCAAGTGAGTGGTTCTTTTTGTTATTGTTTGCCTATTTTTTTTAAAATGCGTCCATGACTTTTAATTGCAGAAATCTCTACGAAGTGAACTTGAACTTGAGGAAGCACCATAGGTTTTCTTCTCTTTATATTCTCAATATGATTTTTCCCATCATTACTTCTGTGGTCCTATAGATTTGTTATAACTGAATTTAGAAAAAAAAAAAAATACACGAGTACAAGAATCTCCTGGCGATAGGACACCTGATGGTACAAAATTTTACCTAGAAAACTACATATTTGTACTTGATTTTTCTGATTGGTGTTCATTCCAAGGGTGACTTGAAAAGTTGCATCCTTACCTTAACCAAAAGTTGATCTTAGTCAATAGTCTAGTTATAACAACAGAAAGAATTCGCCACATGAAAATAATTTTAACAGGCTGCAAACTGAACACTGTTTTTCTTTACCTAAAGTGAGGCACACCACTGTCCTCTTTTCTTCCTTGCTTTGGGGAGTTAATATTTTACAGAAGTTCTAGGGATGGATTGATTTGCTTAGGTGTTAGTTTTGCTTTGATGTGCAACAGACAGATGCTGTCGACACTGGGAAGACAAGGCAGTCTCCTCTGTCTCCTAAGGAGCCTCGGAACTCATTTCACAACTCATTCATTAGAAAACCAAGCCCTCCTCAAAGGAGGCCCAAAACAGTACTCAAGAGCCCTCCGATGTGGGGGAGAGCAGCCTTGCATCCCTACGGGGCAAATAAAACTCAACCTCTGAACCTCAAAGAAGGCTTTTTTTGTGCTCTGAGGGAGCACACATATGATGGTTGCTGAACCAAAGAGGCTGTGGGCATTTGAAGGAACAAGGTTAACTCAATATCGTCATTTTGTTGGTGGGGATGGATTTGTACATTTTGTTCTTCACTTTTTAAAGTATTTCTAAAGGGAAGACAGTCTCCAGCTCATTCACACTTAAAAACTAATATACAACACAATCTAAAAAGCACATTAGAAATCTCACACCTGCTAAGCGAGAGTTCCAGGACTGTACTTGAGAAGGGAACTATACTAGTCCAGCAGTAGTTGGTCTTAGCTTGAACCATGGTCATTAGCTGAAGGTTCATGATGATTTTTTGGAAGCTTGGGAAGTCTTCTACAGCCAAGGTCACTGCTTGATCTAACCAACTTCAGGCTCTTGCATGGAGATAGCTAGTAGCTAAACATTTCTCTCTCAGTCAAAGTAATGGTCAGAGATCTCCAGTTATCCAAATCTTGGGATTCCTAGGATTATCATCATCAAGGCTATAAAAATATATTCATAGAAGCAACAGTCCCTCAGGGGTGCTAGTTCAGGTGAACAACTTCTGATACATGCTGTCATTCAAAGAGCATCTAAAAAGTAACAGTAGCATAAGAAAGAAACAAAACTGATTGAAGTTCATCTGAGAAGCAGAACAGTCAATAGTACTTAGCCTTCACCTTGAGTACCTGTATTTTTGACATCCTGTATGTACCACTGTGGGTTTCTTAACCCTACTCTTGCCTATTTTGAACCTTAACTTTATCTATGCTTCTACCTTTTCTAATAGCTTTCCCAGTATCAAAAAGCTATTCTTAACCCAGTTCCCCCTGGTAACTCACATTTCACTGTCACCCGTGTCTGTTATGATAAACAGGATGGCATTTTAGAATTCTAAATTAAAAAGTTCAAAATCCTTGTTATTCTGTCCTCTTTTTACTGCTCTCAGGAATAATGAAAAGACTCAAAAATTCAGGAATGTAAGTGTATGAACTATGTGCACAAATAAATACCAAGAGTGCTTTTTAAAAATTATTTCTGGTGAAATCCAAGGTAGTCAAGCCTGGGGTTAGAGTTTTTATTACAATTAGAAGAAAACGCTTGTATAGTTAAAATAAGCAAATGCCTACATGGGGTAATATGAACAATGCCAGTATTTCAAGTCCACAGAACATTTTTGCCACCCAGACTGTGTTACCCTGGCAACTCTTTGTTCAGAGCTGATCAGTACCCTGAGGTATTCTGATTCCTAGAGGCAGTTGAGTAGGATTGAGCAGGTGCAGTGTCAACAAATCCAGAACTCTTGGTTTTTGGTCAAATATTTCCAACAGAAGAGAACTGAACACTTACAAAGTTGACCTATCCAGACCTTTCAAGTTTAGTATCAAAATGAGAGTTCCCCAAAATGACTTTATTTCACAGTCCAAGCCATCCAAGTCACAGAATCTAAAAAGTTCGGTGAGGAGCTAGGTAAAAGGATTAAGAACTAAGAAAATGAGCATTTATAAAATGATGGTTACAGCATCAAAGACAGCATCATCTGGATGTGAAATTGGTCTGCCAGATGCTGGGCTGCTTCTGCCTTTTTTTGTGAAATCTTCCAGATCTACCTGCTCCTCCAAGAGAGTGTGATCTAGGGCAACAAATATGTGACTTGGAGTCTGCACAGTATGAGTATTTACTATCCTTAGAGTGCATTTATTCTGTGGTACTTGAGATACATTCTATCTAACCTTCACAACCACCTACCATTCCAGAGATTATTACCTTATACAAGCATGAAAAGTTAATTTGTCTAAAATCACATAGCTAGAACACGGTATTTGAATCCATCATTAATCAGTGGAAACTTGAATCGTAAAATAGGAATTATAAAATGTAAGGTTGCTATGAGGACCAAATAAATTATAGCAGGTTAAAGTATTGTGAAAGCAACAGAGGTTGGTACAAATGGACATCCTTGTTTTCAAGCCCGTCTCACCTGCATTTGAGCCAGAATCCATCCTGTGTCAGAGGAGTTCTCCTATCCTTGGGGTGAATGGAGAACCTACCTGTGGCTCTGGCTAACTGGGGGATGAATAAGATACTGGGAGAAGTCTAACCTGTGCTGTACAATATGTAGGCGCCAACCTCAGCTGGCTGTCGAGCACTTGAGATATAGCTGGTCCAAACTGAGACATGCTGAGGTTGTAAAATACACACCAAATTTCAAAGAGGGAGTCCAAAGGAAAAGAATGTGAAATATCACAATAATAATGTTTATATTGCTTGCACATTAAAATAATATTTTGCATATATTGGATTAAATAAAATACAAGTCAAAATGAATTTTACCTTTTTCTTCTTCCTTTTTAAATATAGCTTTTAGAAAATTTAAATTTATGTACATGGTTTGTATTCGTGTCGTGTTACACTTCTGTTGTATAGCACTGACTCAGAAGCCTGGTGACTTGGTTTCCCAACTTTTAAGACTATTTTCTTTTAATCTATGATCAAGGGTCCTTTGGATCAAACCATTAATATTTCTCAGAAACGAACTAATATGTTCCTGACAGCCATATACATTGAGTAAAGATCTATTACTTTTGTAAGTGTCAGCTCTTCTTTATATTTTAAGTTGTCTCGGAAGGGTCAGGAAAGTCGTGATAGGAAGGGGAAGAGGAGCTGTGATGCACAGAGAGGCTGACTAGCGTGCTGAATGGGAGAGGGCACCCTGAGGCCACTGGGCCGTTGGCACCAAGATGCACTCAACCTAAGGGCAGGGCTCAGAGAAGAGATTGTGCAGGCTCAGATTAATCTGGGCATTTCCTCTAAGAGGGTCCATACTACCAGTGACTTGGAGGTTTTTATATTTTTAGTTTTAGTTTTTTATCAGACCTGTCTATAGCAGTGTTAGCTTAGAGTGAAATGTACAGAGAATTCCTATATAGACTTTGTCCCCACATAGTCCTTGTCCCTACACGTGAACAAGCTCTTCCACTATCAACACCAGAGTGATACATTTGTTATACTCAATGAACATACTCCGCAGATCTGTACCACCCAAAGTCCATAGGAAGTTTTTGTTTTTTGTCCTTTAGGTACTTTTTGTTTTCTATTTCTACACATGAATATTTTTATACTTATACATACAAACATACCCACTTACCTATTTTCAGTAGCAAGAAAAAGGCAACTTTCTAAATTAGAAGAGTGAAAGGGAACTTAAAATTTTGGAGAGACAGTTGGTATGTGAAGGGGTTGGAATTCTCCCCAAGTCTGTTGAAATCCAAAGTCAAGTTCTCCTCCATGGGTCAGGATATGAATGTAAAATTTCAGTGCATGGGATTCAGGGTCAGTATATTTGTCTGGTTGCAGAAAACTGCCTATTCTCTGCCATTCAGTTTTCCTCACCTGTAAAATGGGAATGATAATATTAACCTAAGATAGTTGACGCTTGCATGAAAATGAGAGAATGCCGCATATTAGGTGTTTATGTGGCCTTTGATCCATAGCAAGCTCTGCATAAATAAGAATGATTATTAATTCACTAAATAATGCACGTATCAAATAACCTCTCCTATGGACAATGAATGAGTCCTATCTGATTCACTTGCCACAGCTTCTGCCCCAGGGCTTTGAATCATATTCTTGCTTGATGAGCTTCCAATATGCTTGTCTGGTTCCTACATACAACAGCTGTCTTGAACACTGCCTTTCCATTACTTATTCTCCCTTGGTCTTGGAAAGGTCCAGCCTTAATCTTTAGTAAATCTAGCTTGAAATGCTATGGTCTTGGAATGTTTTACAAACCTTCACCACTCAAACTAACTGCTCTAATGAAGAGAAAAATGGTAATTGAAATGAGACTAATTAGATTGTCAATTACCTGCCTCCTCACATAGGTAATTGGAATCCCCCTAATTACGGTGTCTGTGTGTCTAGATGCTTTGTACTGAGGAATTATTAATGGAAAGAAGCTTTAGATGAAGTAACAGGAAATCTTGAAAAATGATTTAGAGAAAATTGGTTCTAAAGCGTTCATTCTTTTCAAAGCAAAGATGTTATAAATCCAATCCAGCAATGAAGTCATCAAGGAGGAAAGAAAATCAGTCCAGTATTTTGCCTTGACTACAAAGTTCAGGTTCCAAGACAGTAAGATGATACTAAACCTTGATCTTGACCTTGATTTTTATTTACCATATTACTGTTTTTGAAAAACTCCCTTTGGGTCTGTGGGTTCTGTTTTGCTTAGAAGGAGTAGGTTTATATCAGAAGGCCCTTAGAGGATTTCAAGATAAATATAGAAAGTGGAATTCGCAGATGAGGTGCAAAAATGTACACAAAATTAAATATATACATCAAACAAATGACTTCCTCTGAGTGCCCACTAGGAAGAGCTTTTATTGAAGTGGCTTCAGGGTGAGTAGGGAAGGCAGTTTTGATTCTGGAAAAAAAAGTTATAATGATGGAATCCTTAGAGTTCTCAATGTTATGAAGGTGGTTTCCTACTTTAAGCAAAGTAGGAAACGAAGCCTCTTTAGACATGAAGACTCTTCCAGACTCACTTTACCTTTTTAGTGAAGAGTTTCTTTAGCACTATAAGGTCATACTGATGATCATATCTGAATGTTTAAAACTTCTCTTCTGCTAGCTCATCAGCCTTATAATAAATTTGAAGTTAGGCAGGAAATATAAGTTCTCTGTGATAAAAAGATGAATCCAGAAAGATAAAGTGACTTAACCAACATGACAGCTTGTTGAATTGTCTTAGTTCTTTCCCTCTTAATTCTCTGTGGTGAAGGAGGGGCCTGGCTGGGTAAAGTAGCATTACTCTTATTAATATAGTGAATTTGTAATGTGAACTATACCTCTCTCTTTTTATGTCTAGGTAAGTTCTATCAATGGGGCAGATTGTCATTTGTGACTTTTCAAATACCTCCTTTTAGTTATGTAAATATAAGAAATATTGGAACTCATAGAAGGTGCAGTATTATTCTGGCTTTGCAGTTGTCATGATAGGACTCCTATGGGCCCCTTGAGGGAAAATTGACCATGAGTGAAGGGCAGGTCTGGAATGCAGTTGAGGTCTAACCTCCAAGTCTGGGGTATTGTGAGAGAACTGCTCATATTTTACTCGGTGTGTGACTAAGGCTACGCTACCACTGCAGTGCCCACTAACCTCTGCACCCTCTAACCCTAGCATGGTGTTCATTTTTTATACATAACGTGTTCAAAGAGCTCTAGCTGCAGTATTCCAAGGGGTAGAGCAGCAGTACGGTCTGTGCATGTCTGGAAAGCAATAGATAGTGTCATTGTACCAGTTAGTAAGGAAGCATTGGGTTTGTTTTCAACAGCAACACCATGTGACAGGAACAGTTGAAAATAATGCCTCGCAACTCCCAAGTTCAATAGGTGGTTTTAGTGTGTTATAATCAGCATAGTTTGGGAGTTAGTTAGACTATAATAGAAAATATCAAGGAGTAAAGCATAAATAAAGTGAATTTCTTTAAAGAGTCAGTGTTGAAAGTTGACTTTTAGATTTGTGGAACATCCCACAAGTAAGACTATGTATTAGACTGAGTAAGTAACCTTCTGATTCTTGGTTAATTCAGTGGTGAGTGGAGAACCACAGAGAAATACTAAACTTATGAGGGGGAAGGTAGGTGTTGAGAAAGTATATTTGAGGGAAAAAAGAAAAGAGAAATTAGAGATGTGGGTCATGATGATTATAAGGATAATTAAGTAGCTTTGTTTTAGGAATTCCTAAACTACTTGGTGGCTTACATGATCATATTCTAAGGCATGATAAGGAATCATAGGTTTTCTTATCTTTTTTATGATGGGCTCAATCAACGAAGTGGGAAAATTTAGTTAGTCATTTTCCTCCCTCCAGCTGTTCACTTTCCCTGAATGACAAAGATCCAATTAAGTTCATTTCTATAGAGTCAGGATTAAATAAACCAAGATTTAATTTTTTAAAAAGTACATACTCATAATCACTGGATATGTGTAGGCTGGAGAGAGGGAAGACAAGGAACAATGACATGCAAAATATATCTTCAGGCTTTCTAGAAAGAAAGAACTGGTTCAATAGTTCACCTAATAAGAATAATTCAAATTTCACTGAGAGAAGCATCCAAAAACAGAATATGTGGTTTTAGGTGTCAATATTTGTCTTCTTTTTTGTTGCTTTTGTTGTAAACCAGGAATGTTTTCTGATGACACAAGAAACTGGTGGCATAGCAAAATGTGTCATGATGAGATTTGATTGAGGAGCTTTTCATTCTCCTATCAACTCTAAGCATCTCTCACTAGAAGCTTCAGCCTCCAACCTGGTTTTATTCCTGTTGCAAGACCAATTCTTTTCAAAACTCTATGTCACACTTTTCCTAATTTCAGGCTCTGTTCATTCACCCAATCATTGATACATCATTTATTAAACTTCTGCTTTGTGCTGAAGACACACAAAAAAAGGAAATTACAAATGTTCCCCTTCAGAAATGTATAGTCTTCTTAAGTATCTCTAGCCTCTATTCACTACTAGAAGCCTACGCCATATACTGTTTGTTGGCTAACCCAACAGTGATTCCTAATGATGTTCTTTTCTCTCTTCATCTTCCCATGTAGCCATTGATGATCATGTGACACTGATCATGTGACCAATGAGATATAAGAAGAACCCAACAGTGAAGTGTCCTAAAATTTGTATTTTCTAATAAAAAGCACAAAAGTGGCTGGTACTTACTTTTCACACTTTTTGTCTTAACTAAGTTGAGACACCATCTTGAAATCACAAATTTATAAACACGAAGAACAAACCAGGAGAATTATCAAGATGCAGGCTATCTGAACTAACAGATAACCAATCACTTCAAGACATCCTGTTATTTATTTAGGGTCCTGTAAGCCAGGTAAAATTCAAGGAACTATATCTTATGGTTGACCTGGCTGTGCTTGACATTTTTATGACTGTCTCATTTCCATCTATTCCAGCTCCATCATCTTCAGCCTAATCCTCTAGCAGGTTATCAAGCTATTATCACAGCCATTGGCTATTGGGAGACCTTGGGTCTCTCAAACACTTTGGGTTTAATTTCTTTTTTCTTTCTTTTGTAGCTATGTGAAAAGGAGTTTCATTAGGAAGGATGAAAACAAAACAAATCAAAATGTAGAATTCCATAGAAACCTGGCTTTAAATGAGATTTGAATTCCATAAGTTCCTGGCACATAGCAGGTGTTCAACAAATATTGATAGCCTTTCTCTTTCTTTCACTGGAGACAAGACTGCTCATCTTAAGCAGCTGAATACTAGCCATGGGATCAGGTGGGCGGCATAGGCTCAGGGCAAAAACACTCACTCATTTTCATTAATTTAGCT
>CM053503.1:158272119-158361951 GCA_028627145.1 Eidolon dupreanum | reverse complement strand
GTTGCTTCTGAAATAGTCTTAAAGTAATATCATTGATTCATATTTTTGACTGCTAATATATTATTTTCTAGAACTATTAACTGCTTTAAAACCAGCATACTACAGTACAGTGGGAAGACATAGTAAAATATTTCGACTAATTCCAGCAATTAACTTAATTTAAGGCTACTCTGCACATTTTAGAATTAAGAGTTATGCTTTGGGATAACTTAGAGAAAAAGATTAAAATGAGACTGAGTATTTTTGAACTTCATTACTCAGTCTTACAGGTGAAAGTTGGGTCACATTTTTTTCTAGGGAAAGAAACTTCAGTAGACATTTAAAATGTCAATCTTTCATATATTTTGTACCTCTGACTCAGAGGAAAAAAAGAAGTATTAGCATTTATTGAATTCCTACTTTGGGTAGTACATGGTACTTAATATTTTCACATATATTGGCTCGTCGAGCCATGATCTAGATGAAATTGAAACAGATCTGCTATCTTCTTTTAGTCCAGATCTACAATCTTAAAGAAAAAGTACATCTAAATGAAATTCTAAGAAGAGAAAGGTGTGGAGTTTGGGAGATGGATAAATTTTCCTTCTCAAATACTGTGGAGTACAGCATACTGCTGGACACCAGTGTCTTGTGTTTGTCTGTTAAAAGACAATAGCTTAAGTTGTTAAATATGAAAACAATATTATGGCAAACAGAATGCATTGAAATTTGGGCAATTAAAAGGGAATAAGGAAAGAAAAAAGCATTTTTACCCAGTGAAAACTGGAGAAGAAGAAATTCCAGGATTCTGTACAACCAAGAAGCGTACATTTTTAGGTGTGCTGTAGAGAATGGGGTTTATAGAGGGTTGAAAACAAACTAGAATAAGAAAAAAAATCAAATAAGTGGAGGAAAACCGGTGTAGCAGAAGTTTTGCTAGTGAAGCTGGAAAGAACTGTTTACACCAAGAGGGCTTTAAAAGCCTCCTCCTCAGAATTTACTTTGTCAACTACTTCTGATAGCGGAGGGACAATAAGAGGTCGGCCTGAAGTGTTTTTGAACATATTTTTTCCTGAGAAACCAACGATCAGCATGGGCAGGTGCGTATTGAGCTCTTTTGGGTTGCAAGGAACAAAGAGAAACAGTAATAAGCATTTTTTTTTGTGATTATGTCTTTAGATAAATTATCACTTCAAACCTATTTTTATATTTATATTTTGTATCCTTTTTTTCTTAAAGAGGGTTCTCATGATCACATAAACTTTAAGACTCACAGAGCTTAGATCTTCCACTAGGAAAGGCAGGAAACATCTCATCTGCTAAAAGGCTGCATCTTAAAGACAGTAAAAAGCAGAAGCAGTTGTGTAATTTGCCGGGCTCAGTGCAAAACACGACTGTGGAGCACCGTTTATAGTCTATGACGACTTTCAAGATGGTGGCAACAGCTTTAAACCACGTGTAAGGCCCTTCCTTGCACAGAGCCAGCGAGTCTGCACAGGTCTCATACTCATGAAGCTGGCACTGACAGGAGGGTGGTACATGGTGATGCTGTATCTCTGGTTCCCTGGTTCCTGCATCTGAGGCTTCCACTCCCAAGAACAGCCATTAATGGTTGACAGCTTTATGGCTCTTGACTCTACCAATGGATGTCTTCAGCTCTGCTCTATCTTCCCAACTTCTACCCCTTGAATTTATATGCATTTTATACCTATATTTCCTTCTGTTTCTCACATTTAAATTCTCTGAAGAGAAGGAGAGAAGGAGAGAGAGAGAGAGAGAGAGAGAGAGAGAGAGAGAGAGAGAGAGAGAAAGAGAAAGAGAGGAGTTGATTTGGTTCATTAATAGTTATCCAGCATGAAATACCCAGTTGGGTGAAATTCTCATGTGCAGCTGATTCATGGATCACTAGACAGCATATAAATGGCTGCTTAGGGTCAGGTGACAATCTTGGTCTAACCAACTTGTGGCAAGGGTTATGGTGTCATACAGTGAAAAACATAATGACTTATTCATTTCAAATAAGTCATTTAAAGCTGTGGCTTGCAGCTTCTTGGGTTGGCAGGATGGCATGTAGACATTGACCTGTTCTGTCTAATCCAGTGTGGATAAGGTCCAATGCTGTGCTCTTGGAAAAATATTTGAATGTATTATATATTGTAGCACAAAAGTCGACCTTCACAAGTTAAAAAATATTGTGTTCCCAAATTAGGGTGATTTGAACATTGGAAAAGCAGAATGGGAGGCTGGCTCCCTCTGAGA
Source organism: Eidolon dupreanum (assembly GCA_028627145.1). Taxonomy (NCBI): domain Eukaryota; kingdom Metazoa; phylum Chordata; class Mammalia; order Chiroptera; family Pteropodidae; genus Eidolon; species Eidolon dupreanum. The sequence continues at coordinate 158,359,713 of CM053503.1, read as the reverse complement.
ATCTCACTCTGCTTCCTTATCAGATTTCAGCCTTCTGTGAAGGCATTTTCAAGTGGGATGTAATTGCCTGCTGGTGTACACTTTGTACTCTCATAAATCTTCACTAGCACAGAAAAGTAAAATGTGTTGTGTTTGAGAATTCTTTGAAAATGTTGTTGGATAGTGAGAGGGATACAAGGTAAGGGGCGGGGGTGGGGTGTGGCGGAGGACTGCATTGTCAAGGTGAAAGTTGCCAGTCAGAGCAAAAGGATCCTAGGAGTGGTGGTGAAAGCAGAGACCAGAGGAGGAGCTTTGAGCACCTGTCCCCTCTGTGTCCAGCAAAGGCACAATAGGTGTTTTACCTGGTGTCTGTCCGGAAGTGGGTGACAACATTCCATGCCTCATTGCGTCTCAAACTGGTTGAGTCTCAAAATCCTCGGGGTGGATTTTTATAAATACAGACTTCAAAAATAAAATTTCAATCACAGCAATATAGAGGTAGTTAGGAGTCTAAGTCTGGAGTCAGACTATTGGTTCATATGGTATTTATCTGACTTATTTCACTGGACTATTGGTTCAAATCCTAGTCTTGGAACTTACTGAGTGACCGCTCTCTGTACTCTCGTGTTATCATCTATGAAATGTAGATAATAATCTTAACTTTTTTTCATGAGATCTTGTTAGATTAAATGAGAGGATGAGTATGTCAGCATAATACGTAAAAATTTTGGAATAACCAATAAATCCTGACATATTCTACGTAATATATTACATGTAACACATAATTATAGATGGAGGTGCTCATGCATAGGTTTATGTGCCTATGTACTCAGAAGCACAGGTAAGTCCCATTAAGGCTTAATGTACCATTAGAAAGGAAATATTTCACTGTAAAGTTTCTTTGGCAGTCTGCTCTTAAAAATGAGCAGAATACACTCAAACATGTGTTAATGAAATTAGAACTCAAACGAAAGATCTTTAAAAGGCACTGTTATACATGGAAGGATTTGAGATTTGACCATCAAAAGGTAACTCAAGTTTGTTTTGGGGAAAAAATATTCAGAAGCTGCAGAGATCAATTTCTGTGTTCCTAAGCACAGGGAGGAAAACAAGCCCAGCAAACAGAATGACTGTATTTCACAGGAAAAGCAACACTAATTCACTGAACTACCAAGCAAGAGTGGAGAACAGAAATAATGCACAATCTTTTCTCTCCAATTTATAACCACGGCTCTTTAGATTGTCAATTCCTGCAGGGTGCAGACCATGCCTGTTTCACTCCCTTGAGCTAGATCCTTACACATCACCATGTGCAGATTAGCATTTAATAAGTGTTTGTGAAGATGACTGATGATACGGCCAGTGCACTTGGTAATTTAGAACAGGCTGTGTCAGTAGTAAGAAGTTTTTTTTCCTTCCTGTGGGGACCCCTTCTCTGTTTGACTTTTCTTGTTGGTAAGCTCCCTGAGGCAAGAAACTTGTTTGTTTGTATGTTTATTAAGAGGCATTGAGCAAATTGCAACAAACTACACAGTGGTAACAGTGAGTAAAAATTTCATGAGATGCTATCAAATGATTCATTAAAAGAAAGATGCAGGATATTACCACCAACTGCTACATTAACTAGTCATGTCATAACATCATCAAAATGCTAATTAGGTTGTTTGGCATGATTTGTTATTAAAAAATTCAACCCAAGTTTCCTGTAGTTCTTGAATTTGGATAGTTTTCCCTCTCCTAATATCTGCCTCAGGGTTTATTTGGTACCATTTAGTTCTTTTCCTATGGAGACAAACAGAGCTCTTGTACACGCCTCTTGTCACTCCTCCCGGGGATGGACCCCGAGCACTCTACACTTTCAGACAGAAGTCCAAGTCCGCAGAATAGTGAATTGAAATCCCTAAAAGAGGATAAAGAATGGTGTTAGGAAGATGCCAGTGGGAAGAGACTGCTCGCGCTGTCCTATCTTGGGATCCAGCCAGGACTGACTGGCTGGTCGTTGCAGCTGGACACGGCGGGTGGGAGGGATGAAGACCTAGAGCTGAAGCCATCCATTGGCAGAGGCTGGGGGCTGGCAAGGGAATAGCAAGGGCGGGCTGACACAGAGGAGGGTCTGTGCAAGAGGCCAAACCTGGTTTCAAGGGGGCGGAAGTTTCAGAAGCAATCAGTGATGGGCAGAAATTCAGGATAAAAAAAGAGGGGCATCTAGTAAGTAAGAGTCACTCTGCCTTGGAAGGGGTAGAGGCACTAAATCATGTTACCTTAGAACAGGAGTCTAAGCGGAAGTGTAGATATCGAGATGTTGGAGCCCACAGGACAGGTGACAAAAGAAGAAATGAAGGACAACTTCTCAGATCTAAGACGCAACATCATGGTTGAATTGACTGCATGATGACATACCGAATGCTAAAATGTTGGTACCAGCAGAGCCAAAGTCAACTGCTTTACCTTAGGAACTGGGAGTAGGCCCTGCTGGGAAAAGGGAGGACAGAGGCTAGCAGCCACCATGGCCCTGGTATGTGGCAACCAAATCTTCTGCTTCAACTCCTGTCCCCATATCTTCAGAACCAGGGAATTGGCCATCATTCCTGAAAGCAGAGACAGCAGAGTGTTGTATTAAGAGCACATGTTCCGGAGTGAGATGGTTTGGCTTTGACTCTAACTAGCATTGCCAGATTCAGCAAATAAAAAGTACAGGGCACCCAGTTAAAGTAGAATTTCAGACAAATGATGACTCATATTTAGTATAACTAAGTCTCAAATATTACATGGGACCATATTTTTTTAGTATAAGTATGTCCCATGCAGAATTTAGGACATGATTATCCTAAAAACGAGTCATTGTTTATCTGAAATTCTAATTTAACTGAGTGTCGTGTGTTTTCTCTAGCAATATTACTCCTAGCTCTTCTACTTTCTAGCTATAGGAACTTGGGGACGTTATTTAATAACTCACATTCCTCATCTGCAGAATGGAAATAATCTAACTCGTGAGGTTGTTGTGAGGATTGAATGAGTTAATATAGGCGAGCTACTCCAAATATTGTCTGGCACAGAGCATGTACTCAGAAATTACTACTTCTGCTTTTTATCACAACTATTATTGTATCTGAGAGTCAGTCTGAGTTGCTGGTATCCAGTAGTTTCTTTTAATTTCCATGAAGCCATACAGCACAAGGTTTCAGCAAAATTATGAAATATTTTATTCATTTATTCCCCACTCTCTTCCAAAAAAATTCATGTGGTTTTACAATAAAATATCAGGTAAGGTACCCTCAAAGGTAATTGTCATAAGGAAAAGGACAACCACTAAGAAGTTAAAAAAGAGACAAAGAGAAAAATGTCAAGGGATTCTGTCTGAGGACAAAATTCTGTATGGCAGTTGAATACAAAGCTAAGTTTTAAGTTTGATGAAAGAGGAAAATTGGGAAACTGGAAAGTAGACTCAATGCTCATTTGTTGTCCCCCAACTCCCTTCTGTGTATTACTTTCCCCTCCTGAGGCCTCATTGCATCTTCTCCTCTCAAAAGTTGCTCCAGTAAAGGACTCACATCCTGATATCCAATTAATAATTTCCTCCAAGACTATTTTCACTTCAATTCATTGTAGAACAAAAAGGGACTCACTTCCTGTTGAAAAGGACTTCTGGAGTTCATGTCTGAAGAGAGTTTTGTTCTGTTTAGTGATATTTCTGGGATGGCAGGCCTCCAGCCGGAGCAATGGTCCTTGACCTTGTCTGCTCAGTAGAATCACCTGGAAAGGTTTTAAAAATCTAGAAATCCTGTCTACAAACCATCAGTTTCTTCAGGATCTTTGGGGGTAGTACCCAGATAGTCTTTTTAAAGTACCCCAGGTTATCTAACTCAGACAGCCAAGGTTAACAACCACTGAGCTGGAGGCATATACCCTTGTGTAAACAATTTGTAGGGCAAGACTTAAGAGACAATCACATAATCCAGGAATTAACAACAATAACTATGATTTACATTCTTACTGTATGTCTGTTACATTTTCACAACATTGAGGACTAAGTATATTTGTCCACATTGTACACTGAGGAAAGAGAAAATACTAAATGACACAGTAAGTAAATGAGTCCAAAAATCAGTTGGATGTCTGACTCTCAAGTTAGAGCCCTTTGTAATATTGTGGAGAAAGTACAATCTGCTCTTTTGGAGACCACCGAGTGTCCTTGACTTGGGCCTTATTTTCATCAGGCCCTGCTCGTTTCATTAGACATCAGTTCCCGGTGGTTGTCATTCAGGCCTGTGCCTTGGGGACTTGTAGGGAGAGAGCTCTGTGACTGGCCTTTATTCTAACATTTTCAGTTCCCCATGAGGCCTCTGCCCCTCCCACTGCAGACCGATCAGCCAGAGTGAAGAGCAGACACACATATTTAGGCCTTGTTGGACAAACCTGTCTGAAGACAGACTTGTGAATGGTGTGCCAGGGTTCTCTGGCTGCAATTAAATAGGGCTGTGCCTGACAGGTTTAGCCAGTCAAGCGGGACCTGCCTGTGCCTGTGCCAATGACAAAGCTTGAATGAAAAGGAGGAGCAAAATCAGGGACCTACAGACCATTTTAGCTCTTCTCATCAGGCACTACTTAACTATTTTACCAGGAAAGCCTTCTTTGTTAAAACAGGATGCAAAACCTCATGTGTTATTTTTAGCCCATGCATGGAAGAAATTACCAGGTAGATCCAGTAAGCCTGTTAAAATCCTGATCTTCAAGCCCGTATGTATGCACATGTGTATGCATTCATGTCTTCATTATTTATCGTTCATTTATTCACTCATTTACCAACCCATTAACTTGATCACACGGTCAATATTTATCGAGTACTTCCTATGTGGCAGGTACTGTACTAAGTTCTGGGAGCTCATTAGCAAGCAAGTCAAAAGAGGTTCTATGGTCACGAAACTTATAGAATGGGTGGTGGGCAGAGCTACTCAGTAAACAAATAAATTATATGTTTTACCCATATAATTATCCATTGTGTTAGAGGCTATTAAAGAAAAAGAAAATGGGTGTTATGAGCAAGGAGAGATTGAACTTTTGATGGATAGAAGGATAACAGGTTGGGCTGTGTCTGAGAAGTCTTCCCTGAGAAAGTTATATTGGAGCTAAGATATAATTTTACCATTCAAAAAAAAAAAAAATGCTTCTTCATCATATTGTCAGTGAATATTTTCCTAAATTCTTTCTTCTTTTTTATCAAGAATGCTGATTGTACATATACTTTATCTCAGTATTCCTACTTACTTTTCATGTGTAGATTATTGATCCAAGGGTTTCAGAACGGCTATTCAGAAAAATACAGCCCCAATATTCCACAAAGGATCACTGTAGATTTAATTACCCTATTTATTTGTAGAAACCACCTGTTTGTCAGTATTATTTCCTTATTTGGGGGATGCACTTTATTGTTTGCAGAGCACTTTCACATATAATGCTCAGTAGAGCTTCACCAACAGCCTGGAGGGTACAAAGAGCATTTTCTCTCTGTTAAACAGTGAGAAATGACAATTCCAGAGTCAATGTCTTGTCCAAGGTTGCATGCTATTAAGTTTCAGCGAGAAGAGAAGAACCTCAGGGTTTTTGCCCCTAGTCTCGGAATCTTTCATGCACAGTGGGGAATTTCAAAATTCTCTCCTCCTCACCCCCTGCCCTTCTCCCCGCCCCGCTTCCCCAATCTACACACAGCCTCTCTCTGATTCAGAGATTTGAGGCAAGACTGATTAAGGGGTTTCATTTCTCTTTTGCATTACCATGGGTCTGGGTCAATCTACTTGACCCTTGTTCCAGCTTTAGCTCTTTAATCTACAACTAATAAATAAGTAAACAAGTAAATGACTAAGGTCAACCTATATGCGTTGGTGGCCTACTGTGTATCAGATGCTGTTCTAGACACTGGTGACACATTGCTGAGTGAATAGACAAGAAACCCTGCCTTCACTGAGTTTGCATTCTACCAGGAAAGGCCATCAACAAGTAAACATATATATATAATGTCAGACAGTGTGCTGTGCATAAAAAAAAATAAAACAGACAAGAGAATTAGGGAGCACTGTAGGGACAGTGTTGAAATTTTAAATGAGATGGTCAGGAATGACCTTCCTGAGAATGTGCTATCTGTGTAGTCCTGAGGTCATTTGGGGGAAGAACATTCTAGGCACAGGGAACGAGGCTAAGCTGCTGGCCGAAGCTCAGAACTCATTCGTTGCATCCCACCCTTGAACTTGAACTCTGTTTTTACAAAGGCACAATATTAAAAATGCTGGTTAGACACAGTTGAAATCATACTTTTAAGGATTAGGTTCTATATTCAATTTCGTTTGGGGTTAGGTACCCTATTGTGGGCTGTCCAGAAAGCCAAACCACCATGAATAATGTTTCCATGGGAAAATGTTTTCAGAGTTTCAACCTGCTGACTTACAAATGAACTGAGGAACAAAGCTGGTTAGTAAGTCAGAGCTGGCTGTATTAATGAAGGGGCGATTCTCCTACCACTTCTCTCTCTTTCACCTAGAATAGAATGCTGTTGACCCAGCCGCCACTCCGACATTCTTTTTCTGTCCTTATCCTCCTCCCTCTAGTGTTTTGGTTCCAACCTGTATTTTCCATTTCCCCCGCAGGGCTTCTCTTTTTGCCCTTAGATCTTAGAATAATCCTTCATGAAGCCATATTGAAAGCCCTTGATTCCCCTTATTCTTCTCCTTCAGAAGAGCTGCTGTCTATCTCCCCTTAATTGCAGTGTCTCGAAGATTTCCCAAGGCTTTTTTTTTTTTTCCATGCACATGGATTTATTTGTATTATTTCACTGTCTGCTTCTGGCAATTGCAGTGCATTTAATGCCAGTAATGAGCATTGCACCTGGAAAAAATCTGAGCACCTCACAAATAGATTAATGAATATACGTCGTATGTTTTTATGAAATTAATGACTACTTGCTCTCCACTAAATGGTGAATTCTTAAAGATTCTTTTCTCTGTAGGAAGCCGCCACTGTCTGTTTGAAATTGACTGTACGTGTTCATAAAAATAATCGGCGAGGCTGACTTACTTTTTCTCCTTCAACGCTGCCTCCCATTCCTTGAAGGCTGAATAGATGGATAGTGGTTCACATCTACGGAGAGGCACAGTGGGGATTCGTAAACCTGCAGCATCAGAGTAGCAAATGAAAGAAAAGTGGGGTTGGGGTACTTATATACTGGCAAGATTATTTGGGATTATTCTGTGAATTCGCTATTGGGGTTTGCCTGGGTCTGTGTAGAAGAACCTGTGGATGATATTTTCTTGATTGTCATTTTATTTACATAATTAGGAAGCCAGTTGGGTCAAATACACTACTGTGGGCTGGCCAGAAAGCAAAACCTAGAAAATAATAAGAGCTTACCGACTGAGAGCACTTACTATGTTTCAGGCACAGCGTTTCACATGCATGAACACTGTTCCTTCACAATACCCTAGGTAAGCCCCAGACACAGAGGTTAGGTAACTTGCCTCAAACTATCCAACTAGTTAGAGTCAAGATTTGTCCCAACACAGCCTGAATGTAGGACACAAATTTTAACCACTACCCACCACCACTGCCCCTGGAAGATAAAGGAAAACAGAGATTTTTAATTTTCTCTCTGTCCCTTTTTGGCTCTTAATGGTGAATCAAACCCAAAACTGCTTTGATAGATCACAGATACAAAGCAGATACCGGTTCTCCAACAAGCAGTCAGACTACCTGGAGGGTTTGTGAAAACACGGAGTGCTGGGCTTACCCTAGAGTTTCAGATATGGAAGAAACTAACAGTTCCTGAGGTGGTGTGGGTGCTGCTGGACTGGGGAGCAGACTCTGAGAACCGCTGGTTACGCACGCCCTCCGCAACCCCAGAACCTCACAGATTAGTAGCGTGAATCATTCTAACTTTGCTTTTTACAGCGTTCGGCTGCTTTCAAAGCGCTGTGTCTGTATCATCTCAGTTCCTCACAGTAGTACTGGACTTACTCTCTCTTCATTGCATGGATGAGCAAATAGAGGCTCTGTGACAGGAAGTGACATGTTCCTCACTGTAAGTGGCAGAGCCAGGATTTAGGCGTTTTATTTTTATTTTACCCCTGTTAATGCTCTACAGAGAGTCCAGTTGTCTGGCCCCAGCACATAGCTCACAAATGGGTTTGTTCACTTTTCAACTCAAGCTTGTTATAGGAATGCGTGAGCTCCGAGAAATCATCTCTTGCTCAAAAGGAGAAACTGTGTCTGGGGAGGTGTGTCTCTGAGCACAAAGGAAGGAGGACCTGTTTGTCGCCCAAAACAAGATCTCCACACTTACATCCAAATTAAAGGTCTCTGAACTTGAGTTGGGCTGGCCAATATTTCTCTTTCCTTCCAGGTTTGCTGAGCTTATAAATATCAATTATAAGGTTGAGTAAATTACAGGGATGTTGAACTTCGAATTATTGTAGCACTTTAAAGTGTCTATATAAGGATAATAAGGAGATTGTGAAAATCTGCTGAAGGAAAGCTCACACGTATTTATAGATAATTAATACAGTGAGCGGAAACTGAAGATCAGCACTGAATTTTTAAAGCAGTCATTTAAAAATGCATCGTGGCAACACATTAAGTTAGCAGTTATTCGACAAGGATACGCAAAGATTATTAAGCTCATTAAGGGCAATAAAAACAAGTTAAGGTATCCGGCATATAACTTTGAAATTAAAAAGAAAAGAATCCTTTGTTTATTCTTACTACTTCTAGGCAAGCCACAGACGGCGATTCATATATTGATAAGTGACTAGGTTTTTATGTAACAAGAAAAGATTGTCATATCAGAATATATTCCCTGGAGAAGCACAAAAAATATACGAGGGACCTTTCTATGTAACTCTAGACCCGTTAGCAGGCCCTGCGAGTACGCATTTGCTTTCTCTCTCTCACCGCTGGATGAACGATGGCTGTTTCGGGAACTCGATCTTGGAAAACTTTCTCCAATATATCTAATCCTACTCGGCTTTCAGATCCTGTGGCCTCTTTCCTGATCTTTGGGCTCTCCTCCACCTCAAGTTCTATGATAGCTATTTGGGGGATGGTTTCTTATGCTTCTCAGCACTTTTAGATTCTGTTCTCTGCACGGAACCGCTATTGACGTAAAATAGTACTGCACCCCGCAAGTGGGAAGCTGAAATTGCTGGTGCAAATGGAAATAGACACCTCTTTGTGGCAGATGTTTCAGTGAAGTGGGTTTAGCCCTGCAGGGTTTGTAAGTTTCTTTAGGGAAAGAGGAAGAAGCAGATGGGGAGGAAAATGTTGAAGGTAATAATTAGAGAATAAAATATTACACGTGCAACAGAATAATATATTTATGTCCAGATATTTTTTGTTTGTTTGTTTGTTTACTGGATCTTGAGGAGGAAGGGGTGGCAACAGGAGAGAACTAACCCTAACCAGACTCCAAATTAACCATACCTGTGTCTGCTGGCACAATTAAACAGATTATTAAATGTTATTGGAAGAAATCTTGGGGGTGTTTATTGCAGCACAGGACTTTGCAATTTCAAATTAAAGCTGGCTCATGATTATTAATTCTGGTAGAGGACCCTTGTAAACTTTACCACTAAGCAAATTGGGGTGTGCACACTTAATGGGGGCAAAGGGCAAAGCTTATCACGGGGAGAACTGTCCAGCTTATCAGAAAAATGGGGCTCAAGTCCCATAAAAACTAAGAAATAAAGTCTATCAAAAAGTTCCAATTTGTCTGTAATTCTACACAATTCAGGAAAAAAATAGGTTATTGCTGTGTAGGTAAGCGTTGGGTCTTACATGCCAAAAATAATTTGATTATTTTAGTTCACAAGATGATATAAAACTATAAACTCAACCTTTCCTAAAAATAAAGAGAAAAATCATCCCAAGGAGCAATTTGATCTAACACTGAAGAGGTTTTAACATCGCAAGTTTTTTTGGTTGACGATTACGCAAATTATATCTAAGATTTCTATAATCTCTGTTCTAAGATTGTAAATAGGAGAGAAAGTTGGCACACTTTTATCAGCAAGGTCACACTAGAAATTTTAGGAGGACAAGTAAAAAATGACTTCCTTCAGCGAGAGGGATCCTTTCAGGTCGTCAGGATAAATTGTTTGCAAGCTTCAAAGAAACCTTGGTTCTTATTACTGGAGTCTGCCTTTTTAAGAAATGACTTTTTTCAATTATTTTCACTTTTCATTACGAGTCTTAGCAGTTGTTACTCACTTCATTAAGCTCACTAAGATGCTGTGCATTTCATTTCCGTGTTATAATCTGCAGCAAATTGTTTGACATTAAACCTAGCACTTTGAATCTTATGATTTCTGAAGGTTTCTGCTGCCCTTCCTTCATCGTAACCAGTTACCTTTCTGAAGATTGAACAAATGAATGGAATTAATCGAATCTGCAATTTAACTAGTCTTGATTATCTGGATTTTGTTTTGATAGGTTGTCCAGGCCACAGTGCCTTCCAAGTAGAGGATTCATTACCAGATGTCTTCCGGAAACACATCCCCCAGCTTGTAAAATATTCCTCCAGCTCCAACCTTCACTTTCATTGCTAAGCGATTAGTTGACTAATTGAACACTTTCTTCTCAGAAGATTTTCCTAATTCGCAGCCGAAATGTTCCTCTGCTAATTTATATCAAGGAATGTTTTCCTTATGTGGTGTGCGTACATTCCACGTATTTGTAGCTTTTATCATTTTTGCCCCTCAGCTATTGCCCAGTCAGGTTCCTTGATTTGACTCCTTTAATCTTTTCTCATCAGTCAATCACTTCCAATCCTCCCATTCCTTTAATCATCTCCTTTGAACTCAGTCCAAGTTTTGGGGGTACTCAGGTACCCAAGACGCAATGCAGTAGTCTGGGTGTGGTCTCGCCACAATCACACGCGGCTAAGAAATGGGAAAAGAGCGAAAGAATCTTGAATGCATCTTAAACTTGTTCTAATTTCCATTTCAAAATAGCTTTTTCCACTCTCTATTAGCTTACCTCTCTCTTTTCCTTCTCTCAGGCTTTTCTCATTCTCTGTAATGCATTAGAAGACAGGATCTTTCTGTCACCACATGTCACGTCATAGACAGATCCCCACCTTACAAATTTGGTGGCATCCCGGAGCTCAAGAAGAGTCATGTTTCTGCGAAGTCATCACACTAATATATGTGACACTAGCATATGCAGGCTCTGAAATTTCAGATCAATTGTATTTTTTTTTTCTTTACTTTTCCTACCTTCCCATTAGCCTACAGAAGAACCTTGAAAGATACATGTGGTGGGCTGATCACCAACAGTCTGGCAAACATCAAAATGCTGTTGAACATTATTGTTACATCATGGCGTTTTCTGAGCTGCATTAGTAGACGTCCAAATACAACGTTAGTCCCAGATTGAAGTAAACCACGAGGCTTTCAGCGGAGCAAAACAGCTACGGGCACGGCTGTGACTGGGAAGAGGGGGAAGCTGGACATCCCTGTGTCCCCTTTAATCCCACATCACGGTGGGCCTGAGGTCACACGTAAGGTTAAGGAATATATATATAAATGTAATAATATATATAATATATAATATATATAATATATAAATGTAATTATATGTTATATATATAAATGTAATTCCAGCGAAAGACAAGGTTTCATATGATTTTTATTTAGGTGGAAGCCTGAGAACCTGCTCACTCATTAGAGCTGAAAACTGGCTTTGGAACTATGTACAGAAACAGACCCCTCAGCTGTACGTTGTGAAATTCTATTAAATTCGTCGCACTTTTCCAGCGAAGGAATTCTGTAGCTTTAGACCCTTCATTTGCTGAGGGACTAAGTTTTTCATTTTCACAGCTCAACCTCTTTCCTGGTAATAAATTGCCCTGAGTTGGAGTCCTAAGACTGTCAATTTGCACTTTCTCTTTGTATCTGCTCTTGTTTCCTCTTACGAATGTGTAATCCATGACAGGTGATTAATATTGAAAGAGAACGTTCCTCTGTTATATTTTACTTGCTTTTTTTTTTTTTTTCTCCAAGACTTATTTTTGGATGACAAAAACTTCCAGGTTAATTTAACAAAGGATTCTTCCCTGAGCTTATCTGAATTTCCTGCTCATGGGTGACCTGTTCTTCTACCAACTGATATTTGTCACTGGGTGATTCTGAATGTTGATCTTGCCTCTTTTACTTAAGAGGGAACAGTGTGCCTTCAGGTCAATATCCCTTCTAACCACAACAAAATGTAAGCCTCATTCTCAGACAGAAAGCAATGCATTTGTTCAAAGCTGAAGAAAACATAAAAGGGGACCAGGCTGGGGATGGAGACAGTTTTTGGGCGTTCACAGGTAAGCTGATACTTTGAGATTCTCGGAGATTAGTGATCTATCAAACAGCAGAACATCTTTGGCAAGAAAAAAACGTAAGGGATTAATGGTGGGCTTGGGGTGGGGGGAGCTAACTGCGAGTGTGTGGGACAGATGTGTACAGAGGGTGTAAAATTCATTCTTCTCAGAGCTGGGAAAAGTTTAGACATTCTGGGGATTGAGCCAGCTAAATTTTATTTAAGCCTTCCAAATCAGAAGATTACAACAAGCATGGACAAGTTTAATTATAGTAGATGAAAGGTTAAAAAGCACACACATTTACACCCGAGTGTGCACACACAAATGCACAAACACAGCAGCTCTGTTTTTTGTTTTGTTCTTCTGGTGAATGCATGTTACTGCTAATTGCCTAAGGGTAAAGATTTGTTGGAGCAATTCACTGGCATATGCTGTAAACAATTTGAAAATAATCAAAAAAGAAGTTAACTTTAACACTAAACTGACACCTTGAAAAAAAGAAAATCAGACCATAAAAACAGCATTTGAATGTACATTTGGATTCTGGCTGATTCTAAACATTATGTGTTTGTATGTGTGTGTGCGCGCATGTGCGCACACGTACGTGTGTGAGTGTATATGTGCACATGTGTGGGTGTGAATTGAAAAATTTAGTCATGAGGTAGAATAAAGAAGCTTCAACAAAATACATTTGAGGTTAATACAACAAAATAGTTTTAGGACTAATATAGAGATGGCCACCAAAATGTAAGCTGCAAAGCTGAAATAGGGTGGTGTTTTTTTCTGTTCTCTCATAATAATACATCAGACTTCTTGATTTGTTTTTTGTTATTCCCCACATTTCTCTGCATTGGCTGGACTTAGTTTGGCAGCTCAGCTGAGGTCACTCACTTGGCTGCATCCAGCTGGGAGCACACTGGGGCTGGGAAGTCTAACACGACCTCACTGGAAGTCTGGGACCTCTTCATCTCTAAGTGGCCCCTCCAGCTGGGTACTTTGCCCCTTCGCATAGTGTCCCAGAGCTCACAGAGCTTAAAAACAGGGCGAGGATGGATCTGACACATTGTCACTCCCTCCTCATTCTATTGGTGAAAGCAAGTCTCAAGGCCAGCTGAGATTCCAAGGGATAGGAGGAGTGGTGAGCAGGTACAGGGACCTTTGGAGGTGGTGGCAGTCATTTTACCTGGGTCTTATAAGCATATCAAGTTAAAAGAGAAGGGTCACAAATCTGAACTCTGCTCCAGGTTTCCAAATTCATAGTATCTTCATGGGTGGGACAGAGCGGTAGTCTCAAGTCAACTCATGAGCAATCACAAAATTCATTTCAGGTTTGAGCTGAGAAATGAAATTAGGTGTCTTCATAGTTTAGCATTTCCATGCAACTGAAATGCTTCCTGAACTTCAGGGGGTCAGTGAAGTGGAAGCGGGGTAGTCATGGAATTGCTTCCATGTTGACAGCCTTGCCTTGTGCCTGTCTTCCTATTGACAAGTATGAGGTTTAAATAATTCTAATTCTTTTTTTCATTATTAACTTAATAAGATTACTTGGTTTAAAAATGAAGTTACGAGGCCTTTGGTTTGGCTGTGCCATGCTCAATATTAATTTTATAATGCTTTTGGGAAATTTATCTTTCATCCAGTCAATGCATATTTATTGTCCACCATATCCACTATAATGTATTTTTTTTAATGTTACAAATGTTCTATCAAGAAATTGAGTCATTGCATAGGTGTTTTTGATACCAACCCTTGTAGGAATCATGATCCATGAATTAAAAAGAATATATAACAATCAATATTAATTTAATGTATTCCAGAGTTTTGAGAAAAATGTGCGTTGTGGGAAATGAAAGTAAAAATGAGCGTCGGAAATACAATAATTATTTTTATTTTACTTATTAACCTTTAAGAAAAAATAATGCAACTATAATAAAACAACGTTTTCTAAAGCCATTTTTATAAAGTTTTAAAATTTTGATTACAGTTCTGAATAGTTTCCTCTAACAAGCAAATATACCTCAACATTTTACAAAGGGAATTATTTCATCTTCATCAGGGGTCAGCAAATGAAAGCCCAGGTCAAGTCTGTCCCTCCACACCCATTCATTTAAGTATTGTCTATGATGCTTTCACGTAACTAGAGCAAACCAGCTGTGACAGAAACCAAGGCTGTAGGCCTGCAGAGCCCACCTCTTATAGAAAAGGTTTGTCAACCCCTGATCTGTAACATATGACAATTTTAAACTTTTTGTAGTGTAGTAAAGAAAAAGAGGACCTTGAGTCTAAAAGAAAGTCGTGCTATGAATGATTCTTCACTGTATTGCAGTTTACTATTCTATTCTACTCTATTCTATTTTATAGCACAAGGTTTACAAAAAGAAGTGATAGCATTAGAACACTCGCCATCCCACTCCAAATCAATTTTACCTGGAATCTCTGAATATGAAATAAAGATGAAGGTTGAGACGCAATGGAAGTTTTGTTTAAGGTGAGGATGGAGGCCTTGGAACTCTGGCTGTGACATCGTTTTATAAGCCCTGCTCACTCCAGTGAAGCCCATGAAGCTTCCTGAAGAAACTCCTGGACTCCAAGATCACTTCTGGACTAAGTGAATAAAATTAATGAATGTCAGAGCTAAAAGAAATTATGGCAATTGTTTTTTCTTTGCAGATAAAAAAATTAAAAGGCAGATAATTTATATGCTTTAGGCCAAAGCCTACGGCAGTTATTGACAGAACTAAGAGCCAAGACCAGAACCGAGTGATCTCATCTGCAATCTGCACTGCCTCTGTCCTTTCCTGCAGGTGATGATGCAGGGGCTAGTCTCACTTGGTGGGATGGTAATCCCCAAACCAGCAATGTCTCCTTATAACACACTCCAACAGGTCTCAACAATTTCTAAGCAGTGACCGAGGGAGAAAGAGTGAAGAGGATTCAGATGAGAAGAGATGGATACGTTTCAAAATAAAAGAAATTAAAGATAGAGCACTGAAAGTGAATTTTGATGAAAAGTTTTAAAATGAACTGATGATACTGTCAAGTATTTCTGTTCTACAAATGATGTTTTAAGATTTCATATATCCAGGGCTATATTAGACCATATACATTCATATTTATGCATTTTTTCTTATTTCAGATTGATGGAGGTGGAATAGAGCAGTAATCATAACTCTTACACACACACATACACACACACAGAGAGAGAGAGAGAGAGAGAGAGAGAGAGAGAGAGAGAGAGAGAGAGAGAGAGAGAGAGAGAGAGAGAAAGCCCTTATGGAATGAACTACAAGGCTATAAAATTAATTTAGAAGAGGAAGTGGAGAATCATTTACTTACCTTAAATTATAAGGAGACTTAAGTGGACAGAATTGAATTACTGAAGCAGGAATTTGACAGGGCACTGAGGTTAACGGCTTGCACCATATGACAAAAGGGATGGAATCTCAAATGAGGACAAGTGGCCATGAGCATCTAGTTAATAGCCTTTCCAATTTATGAGAAGGGTTATAAAATCTATTTTGGCCTAATATTTCCTCAGTCTCACAAAATAGATTTCTGTTTATTACACTTTTAATAATATTATTACTACTCATTGATAAAAGCTAGAAGCAAATTAGGCCATTAGCCATTACTACCTGTTATATCTTTTAAGAGGATGATGTTTTTCAAGTACCACCGAAGATCTAATAGTAATTACTGAACCGTTGATGCTTGTATCCTCTTATTTTAATGATACTATTATAGATGAAAGTTTGAATGAAAACTTTAGGAAACTTTAGTTGTAAGCACCCAGTCAAAATGGAATTAGCATGCTTAGGAGAGTCAAAGAAAAAAATTTACTTAAACTCACATATATCTTTGTTTCTTGAGGTACTCATATTTTCATTCTATATGGATCGGCCCTTTACAAAAGACCATTCATATTAGAAGTAAAAATTAGTCAAAATATTTATAGATAGATAATGATTCATTTCTGTTTCTAGAGAACATATGTGGGCAATTCAAACATATTGGAATAAAGGGTATTAATAGTATGTAGAAAAGAAAACACATTAAACCTGGATCTGAGTTCTGGCTTCGCTGTTTATTTGCTTTGTGACCTTGGGTCTAAGTGTCAAATCTACCTTAGTCTGCTTTTACTAGTTTATGCAATATAAGGGTTTAAATAATAATCTGAACAGATCTGTCTCCTAATGAT
The DNA here is from genome assembly GCA_028627145.1 of Eidolon dupreanum. Lineage (NCBI taxonomy): Eukaryota > Metazoa > Chordata > Mammalia > Chiroptera > Pteropodidae > Eidolon > Eidolon dupreanum. The sequence goes on along the minus strand of CM053503.1, from coordinate 158,343,190 downwards.
TACGTGATAAACATTCTATGATAGCTTCTACTTTGAGTAGCCCAAAAACATCCTTATTTTTTTTTTAATTGTAAAGCTTCACTATTTTTATTATTTTTTACTACCCTTAAAATCTGAATCTTATAGATTTTAGGTTGGAAAAGACCTTGGATTATCTTGCTCAGTGGTTCTCAAATTCATGCAAGTATCAGAAAAAAACTGGATCACTTGTTAAAATAGTGATTCCTGCACCCCACCCAGAGAGTTTCAGGTTTAATAAGTCCAGAGGAAGCTCTCAAATTTGCATTTCTAGTAAGTTCCCAGGTGATTCTGACACACTGGACCAGGGACCACAATTTCAGAACTACTGGTCTCCTTCAAATTCTTGGTTTACCAGATCTGAAAACAGGCCTTGCAAAGTTAATTGAATTACTCATGCTTACTCATCAAGTTGGTGGCTTAACCAAGACCAGAAAAGCCCGAGTCTCTCAGATGCTGAGGTCAGAGCCTTTTCCTGCACACCAAAATTCCCCACTTTGAATTTGGGTTACATGATACATACTGAAAAAGTCCAAATAAATTTATTCCAATCCACACTGCCATTCAGATTAGGATAAAAGAAAAGCAAGTCTTTACATTTCCATGGAGAGACATTTTTTTTCCAGTCCAAATACCCAGTAATTTTTTTTTTCTAAATTTGTGGCCTACACCTGGGCCATGTTTGCATAATAAAGAATTAGGCCGAAACGGGGCAAAGAAGTGGGATTTATTGTGAGTGAAAGGCTTCTGTCACAACAGACAAACTAAATGAAAACAACGTAATAATGCATATTTTTAATATTTTTATGCTTCAATTTTAGTTTTTTATTAATAATAAAAAACTGACCAGGTTTTGTTTTCATGAAAGATTGTGGTAGATTTGGAATTTCATGTATTAAAAAAAATCTTTTAGATCCCGATTTTGCAGAGATGAAATTTTATTCTTGAGTTCCCAGAAATAAGCACAAATAATATGTTTTCGGACACAACTGAGACTTCTAAAAAAAAAAAAAAAATAGGTGACCCTCAAAGCACTAAATTCTGGGCTTTCAGAGTGTTTTTATCATTCTTTAGAATCATCCCTGGCCTTCTATTTTCTTCCCAGTTTGTCCAGCTACTAATCCTTCAGGTCTGAGCTTAGATGCTACTTGCTGACCTCCTGAGTCTGAGTAGGGACTTGCAGTGGCACTCTCTAAAAGATGGCTCTCAATCATCCTTGCATTCTCATATTCTTGCCCTTGTGGAGTCTCCGCCCTTGGGTGTGGCTTGGATCTGGCGATTTGCTTCTAATGAATTTAATATGACAAACGTGGTGGGATGACATTTCTAATATTAGGTCACACAAAGACTCTGATTTCTATTTTGCTTGCCCTCTTTCGTTTCCTTGTCTTGAGCTGCCCTGTGGAGAAGCCTATATGGCAAGAGATGAAGGGGCTCCAGCCAACAGCCAGAAAGGAACTGAGGCCTTCAGTTCTACACCCCCTGAGGCACTGAATGCTACAACATTTGGGTGTCGGAAGATGAGCCTGTGTGGACAGGACTGCAGCCCAGCAACTTGTGAGTGACCTTGAGGCAGAGACCCAGGTAAGCTGGGCCCAGATTCCTGAGACTCACAGACTCAATGAGATCATATATATTTGTTGTTTTAAGCTGTAAATTTTGAGGGTAATTTGGTACACAGAGGTAGCTAACTAGTACAGGGCCTTATACCTTTATTGAATCTCCCTGTAGGTCAGTGAATCACAGATGTTAAATGGTGAGCTCTTAAAAATAGAGATTTCTAAGCCCAAATTTCAGATATTCTGATTCAATACATTTGGTATAAGGCCCAGAAATCCATGTTTTTCAACAAGGATTCTAAGTAATTCTAAGTGTTAGAGACTCAGGACTACACTTTTGAAAACACTGTTTTCCAAATATGGAAGCCACAAGCAATCATATATTTCTTATTCATGGCTATATACCCACATCGGAAGCATGGTAGATTCAAAAGGAATATAATTGAATTACTGAATTAATAAATGCACACTGGTATGCAATATAGAGAAAATTTGGATGGCTTTACAAAAATTTAGTCATATACATAATATGAAAAAGCAAATTAACTTCTATGTTCTCAGAACCCTTATGTAGTTATCATAACTTTTCTTAACTGTAACTGTCTATGCATTTATATATGCAAATTTCCCTTCTCCTTAAGAACAAGAACTATGTCTTATCCTTTTTATGAATCTACCAAGACCCCGTGACACCCTGCAATGTATCTTAGCATATATCTGATTCTCAACTATATCTGCTTATTGCTCTTTCTTTTATGTATTATAAAATCATCCCATAACATCAGATATATTTAAAAATCAGGTAACTTATCACAAACTCATCAACATGACAGTCTACCTAGCATGGTAGGAAGAATATCAATTTTTAAATTCTACATGCCTGGCTTTAAATCCCAGTTTCTATATCTAATAACTGTGGGTGCTTTGGCAAATTATTTAAGTTCTTGGAGTCTCTGTTTTCGTCTCTTTAAATGGTGGCCTGCATTCTTCTGAGGTAAGAGAGAACTAATATGTAAGAAGTCTTATACCTGGTGGGTGCTGGAGCCCACACCATCTTAGCTTATTTTTAATGCACTCCTTTCTTTTTGTTTATGCTATAAGTTGAATTGTGTAACCCTCCCCCACCCCCAAATTCACTTGCTGAAGCCCTAATGCCCCGTATCTCAGACAGCAACTGTATTTAGAGACAGCGCCTCTAAAGAGATCATTTAAGATGAGGCTGTTGGGGTAGCCTTAATCTAGCCTAACTAGTATCTTATAAGAAGGGAAAATTTGGACACAGACACCAGGGATGCATGTACACAGAGGAAAGACTGTGTGATAATACAGCAAGAAGGTGACCATCTGCAACCAAGGAAAGAGGCCTCAGGAGAAACCAAATCTGCTGACACCTTGATCGTGGACATCTAACCTCCAGCACTGTGAAAAAATACATTTATGTTGTCTAAACCCATGCATCCATCTGCGTTATTTTGTTATGGCAACCCTAGTGAATGAATACTTTTAATGTCATAATCTATTTCCATGCTGCCATATATTTATAGTCATGATTTTGAATAACTACATAATAGTCCCTTGAGTTGCCATAGCTCATACAACAATCTCATTGGATAATTAATATTTTTGTTACTTAGTAGCAAGTTCCATCAGGTCTGGCCTGTTTTCTAAACTGGCCCTCGTCTGCCTCTTCATGTGACAATAATGATGTTCAAACCAACAAGTTTACTGTTCTCTTTGTTCCGAGCACCAACCTCAATCTGAAGCAATAGACAGTATGTGAGCTGCTATAATGCCGAAGCCTTAGAAACAAAGCTAAATTGACCTTGGCAGTGGTCTGCTCCTGCTCTCAGACCAGCTTAGGGGACTGGGCTCTGCCTTAGTGCTCCTGGGTTCTCTTGTCCTTATTACTGGGCTCCTATCTTGGTCCCTTGACTTTGACACTTTGCCAGCTGATGGTCAGTTAGATAAAAGGTCAAAGAGACAACACTGTCTACTGCCCAGACGATTTTAGTTCAATTTCTACTAATCTCTTTTTCCTAAACCAGGAATCAGGGAGATATTTAGTTACACTTGGGGAATAAAATCACACAGTCATGCTCAGAAAGAGACCGAAGAAGAAAATGACTGTGCTTGTTTGTGTGTTGTGGGGGAGGGAAGGGGGCAGTGGTGATGAAGGTGGGCAGGAGAACCAGAGCTATGTCTTCTAACCCTCAAAGGCTTTCTCTGTTTTAGAGGTTGACGTTCCATTGGAAATCAAGACCAGAAAAGATTCCATTTCCTCAAAAAGTAGAAAAATCACAGACCTAGCTCAAGTTTCAACTGCAACCAGAGGGCTTTTGATTACAAATAAGGAAAAATATTCTGAAAAGAAGGGTGGTAAAACATCATAATATGTTCCTAAAGGGGGTTGTTGAATTACTGTAATGGTTGGTCTTTAAAATACAGAATGTCTCCTCTATTTAGGGTCATTTAAGTATAGCTGACTTGAGCCCGAAGTGGAGAAAATAATGGGAGGACTTATTAAGAGCACATTCACCCCTATAATTCTATGGTTTTCATGAATCAGCAGCCATTTTTCAGCGGGTTTACCAATTTTTAATAGTTGATATTATTTTAGACTTACCAGTAGCTGATTCTTAAACCTGCTTCAGGCTCCAACTCTATGCATACCGAGATTTCTGGTAACAGCTGGAAAACCATAATTATAGTTCACAGGGTACGATGCTCATCTGGCACAATCTGTAAATAAAGCTTAAAAAACAAAGATCCCATTTATATAAACAGTTTCTGAATACTAGGAGATCAATTGCCAAAGAAATGAGGAACTGGTTCTTCTCAATTATTTCTTTTCCTATATTAGAGGGTAACGATTCACGACTTCTTGCAAAAATAAAGAAAAAAATTAATATTTAAAGACTTAGATGTAATGAGTGATATTTAGCTACAAACGTTTTCCTTTTTTTGCTCTTTATGTACCTGGAAAAATTGGTTGACTCTACATTGTTGAAACATCAGAAGGAAAATGATTGCTCAAAAGCAATTTCCTACTGGAATCTATACCCTGTAGGTTTTTCTTAAGGAAGCTTCTGGATTAGCTGCCAAAGACTGTGAGATCTTCCTGTCTAAAAGTCTTTTAAAAATTATTTGAAGTACTATAAACCAACACAAATAAAATGGTATGGGATCTAGAAATACTTTTGTGTTTGTAAATGAAAACCAATCCACCATACAAGTTGTATTTGAAATGGGCACAACTTATAATTTAGGGTATGAAACAGTTGAAATTTGCATTTTAAATACCACACTTTAAAAACCCCTCACTAGTTTCCATTTTACTTCAAGTATTTATTTGAGAATAAATTTTGATGGAAAATATTTTAAACCAAACGAACTCTTAAGCAATTAATGATTATAATTCTAGTGGAAGTGACATGATATAAGCCCACAAATACACCACAGGAGACATTCCAGCGACTGTTAGTATTTGTGGTGGCCGAAGAATGAGAGTATGCCTCTCACTCATTCCAGAACGATTACAGTGGTCAATCATGCTAAATTTTGTGTAGTGTATCACTGGTTTAAGAACAATGACAAATATGTTTTCCCCTTTCCTTTGAGATATTTTTACTTTTGTTTGCCTTTGTCCATGTTTAAACTAATTATTTAAGTACTTAACACAATTTAAACAAAATAAATGAACCAGAAAAAATGTAATTTGCCTATATTTGTCACACGTTAAGCTTACTGGCATCAGTCACTGCCTGAATGTCCCGGGGCACAAGCAGATGTAAAATCTGATTTTAAAATCTCCCCAACTAGATGATTGGATATTTTAGCATATATAAGTTCTGATCGTTGTGTATCACTTCTTTTGCAGAGTAACTAACATTAGTTTGCAAGCAACCCAGAGTATGTCTTTATACTTCTATCTTTTCGTGTCTTTGGATTCGCTGAGCTCCATTGCTTATTACTTTACTTACTTGACTCCACTCTCATATATAACACTCCATACAGCTTAGTTGGAAATTAAAACAAATAAATAAACCTAAGAATCAACCAAAATGTAAATTTTTTCTTCTTTTTTTTTTTTTGAAGTTGAGGCATAACATACATACAATAAAATGTGAAACAGCTGTCATCTCAAGTCAAAATTTTGCATATAAATCCATATATGTATATAACTATATAGCTGTATTTGTGTGTATGTGTAATCACTACCCACATTAAAATATCTATCATGTTCAGCAATCCAGAAGGTCCCTTTAAATCCTTTTCAAATTAATATGTCTCTCTTTCTCTAGGGAGTAGCCACTATTCTGACTTTTATTGCCATCAATTAGTTCCATATGCTCTTGAAATTCCTATCAATGGAATTATATATGTTCTCTTTTGTGTCTGAGTTCATCTAAAAATTGCTAATATTTTTTAATGCCAATCTCATGTTAGTGAAGGAGAATGACAAGGAGAGTAATTTCTTTATGTCAGTTTTAGCAATACTACTATGAAAGAAATCTGAGACATGGTAAGCATTTAATTTTTTGAAAAGTTTTATTCTCAATTAACCACACCAGGGCTAACAAAGGGCCATGGAAATGTTAAAAGTTCAAAAACAATGCAGTTCTTTCATTGTTCTAAAATCCAGGTTGTTTTTATCATAGAAAGAAGAGAGATTAGTCAGATTCTGAGCATCTCTAAGTGTGTTAATCGTTTTTAGAGAAAAGATTTCGGGGCAGTTCTACATGCCCATGAAGTGATAAAGAAGAAAGAGGTGAATTAAAGTGGAAGAAAAATTCAGTTTTAATCTAAGAAAATAGTGTGATTTCCTGAGAAAGCCTTATTATGCACTCAGATTTTAGTGTTAGTTCTCTCACCAGTTATGGCTTCAGTGACAAAATGACTTCATTTCTCTGAGTCTTGGTTTTTCTCATCTCTAAGAAAAAGATTAGGAGTTGCAAACTCAAATCACCATGGGGGCCAGGCAGGTAATATCAATATGTGAAATGGTCTGTAAATGAGTGTGGCCAACTGGACAGGATTAGCCAGGTTGATCATGGCTTACCCAGTGGAGACACAGACCAGTATTGTCAAAACCTCCTAATTTTCAAAAACATATAGAAATCTAGAATTGTTTATGCGAAGTCCCTTACTTTAAATTTTTTTTTTCTACAAAGTAAAGCAAAATTAGTCTTCCCAAATGAACTGATCACACCCTGCAAATATATTCAGCTACCAGGTCAAGATCTTTAATTTAGGTATTTGGTGTTCAACATGATTATCATTAGCTACAGGCAATTATTGAGTGCTTGGAATGTGGCTAGTCCAAATTAAGAAATACTATAAGTGTAAAATATATTTAATACAAAAAAAAAGAACTTACTATCTTATAAATAATTTTTATACTCATTTTAAGTTGAAATAATATTTTTGATATATTGGGTTTAATACCTGAGAGGTACACAATACTACATGTCCCTCTTTTCTTTTTTTTCAACAAGAAAAGGGAAAGAAATATAGGATAAAATTATTAATCAAATAATTTTTGAATACACTAAATTAAATGACAGTAAGAAGTCTTTCAACTTAGTATACACAGTGATCCTCCAAAGAGTGATCGAGAATTCTAAGTCTCCTATACTTACTTGACTATAAACAGAACTGTTTTGCTTTATACAGATTCTCAGAGCAAAATGTTCTAAAAAACACACTAAATAGTGAGAACTTTAACCTCCTTCTGCCACTTAGTCTTAAGAAACCAAGCATATGTCTCTGAAGAAACTGCAATAGCTCTAGAGGAAAAAATAAATAGTTGTTAACATTTTGGGGTCTCAATGAAATAGTCAGGACCCCTTATACTTGGAAACCCTTGATGTTCTCAGGGTTTGTACTCTGCTTTTCAGCGCCCCAACAGCCAATGGAAGGAAACCTCCAACACGAAAAGCAGAGAACAAGACACATAAAAGGACCTCAGAAGACTCCTACTCAGTGCAAGGATCAAAAGGAAACTTCTGATGACAAGCAACCTCAACGATCTACCATTTTCAGAGCATTAAGAGAAGATACTGCATCAATAAAACAATAAAAGATTCTATCACAAATGAACATTTAAAGAAGAGAGATCTTTTAGAAATAAAAAAAAAAATGATCTCAGAAGATAAAAAACATCAGTGGAAGATTTGGAAAATAAAAGTAAATCTCAGAGAAAGTAAAGGAAAGCACTCTAAATGAAAGGTAAAAAGGAGAGAAAAGATAAGAAAATTAGAATTTTTATTTAGAGGATCCAATATCCAAATAAGGGTAACTTTATCACAAATAAACTTGGAGCGAGAAGAGAAATTATTTTAAAAATAAAGCAAGAAAATTCTCAAAAAGTGAAAATAACAAATCTCGGGATTTAAAGAGCCCACTGAGAGGCCAGTCTAACAAATGGAAAAAAATAAAATAAAAATAAAAACCTGTAACAAAGTACATCAGTGTGTGCTTTTAGAACAATGAAGATAAAAATCACAAGACTTATAGAAACAATGAAGATAAAAATCATAAGACTTATAGGTAAAGAGGTGAGCAAGGAAGATTGTACAGAAAAGACTGAGAATAAGACTAGCATTGACTCTTAGTAAGAGCAACACCAGAAGCTAGAAGCAGAGTATCACCTTAATATTCTCAGTGAGAGTCAACCTAGAATTCTATAGCCAACCAAAACATGAAGAATACCTAAAAAAAAATTCACTTTTAAGGCCTTAAAAACAAATACTTAAAAAAGCATTTTCTTAAATGCTTTCAATTATTTTTTCGAAAGTGACTGAAGAATATGATCCAACGTATATATATAAGTTGTGAATAAAAAAGAGGAACAAAATCAGATGTAGCAACGAGACTGAACACAGAAATAATGGTAAGTGAAATGCTATATGGATTAGTGTGTAGAGTGTAAGTTTTGTTTTTAATACCAGAACATATTGTTAAGTATTCTTAGAAAACATGATCTGTAGTGGTTATATAACGATCTAATATATGGGTATATCATAATTTAGAAAAGTGTATTTTACAAATATTTCATACTCTTTTAAACTTGACTTATAAAGTATTGTATTTAATGCCAAGTGATTGAACAAAATGCCCATGACTCTTATTTTTGTGGCACGTATTTAATTTATGAAGTTTTCAATACTTCATTTCTGAGACAGAATGATGGTGTGGCAAGAACTGGACAGATGGGATTCAAATTTTCTTTATAACACTTACTAGGCTTTCTGTAGGCAAGTTATGAAACTTCAGTAGTCATTTCCTCTTCTGTGATAATGGGAGATTAGTAATAGTTTCCCTATAGAGTTGTTGTAATGATTAATAATTTTTAATAATTAGTTTTTAATAACGATATGTCATACTAAATGTCATACTGGACTAACAGTGCCTGGCACATAGCAGGAGCTCACCAGTGTTAGCTCACATACATTCTTTGTCTTCTTTAGGTTAGTGTTTTCCAATGCAAGTACTCCTAACTACAAACTAAACTATTACCATTATTTTTTGAAGTTTGGGAAAAGGGGAAAGATAGGACAAAGGAAAAGAGAGGTATTTCTCATTATTTCTCAATATTTCTCATTATTATCAAGTGTGACAAAGAGAGACCAAGCATCAGGTACCAAAAATTTACCCTACTAATCTCCAGACTAGCTTACTCATGGTCTGAATGTAACTACAAAGTTCACTTTCATTGAAAGTAGATATTATATCCTCTGGACTTCACACTTGATAGTCTATAAAGTCTTAAAATTACAGAGCACATTTCTCCATATTTGAGTTTGATTTTATAATCTGCACATCCATGTTTGTAACATTTAGAACTGGATGAGATCCTGGAGCTCATTTAATTTAAGATCTACATTTTAGAGATGAGGAAATGATGACTCCTAGAGGTCAAGTCACTTGACCAAGGTCAAAGAGATTAAATGTCAAAGCTAGGACAAGCCTAATGTGTTGTCATTATTTCATACAGCATCTTGTTATACCAGTGCCTCATAGACAACATTATCTATTGATATTTAAATGTAAATGTTCATTTTTTATAAGCATACCCTAAACTCATACATAAATTTTTTTTATGTTCTTTATATTTCATGTTTTTCTACAATTATTTGTAAACCCAACAAAGATATTTTGCTGAATATTTGATAATTAGATAATCAACTCTGGATATGAGAATGGGTGGCCTTGGGCCATCTGGTCTTGATTATAAATTAATCTTAAAAGGGTGAAGATAAATAGGATGCTTGATGAACAGAGATTAGAAGAAGGTCACCATCTTCTGGTGTTAAAAAAATAGCAGATACTCTTTCAATTGGCTGTATAGAAATTTTGTACATATTCATATTCTTTGTGTTTGAAAATATTATCTCCCATAAGAACCACTGAATATTAGCTATCAAAGAATCCAATTGTTTTACTTTTCAGATAAGAAAATTGAGGCTCACTGAAGTTAAGTAAATTTTTCATGATCATTCTGCTAGTTAATGGGAGGAAAGGCAATTATTAAATCATGAACATTTTTAAGTACATTTTGCTAAGTATTTTCATGTATATATATCATTTGTTTTTCATTATCCATAAGACAGGCATTATTTTCCACACTTAATCTTTGAACAAAACAAGTCTTCAGAAACATTCCAGTTGTTGGGTTTCAAAAACACATCTGATTCTGTGAAACTCTTTTTACCACTCCACATACTTGAGAAGTAAAGCTTAGATTCAAATTCATGTCCTTTGATTCCCAATGTTTTGACATTATTTGAAATGTGGGCATTGATTGCTTTAATATATTTTATTTTTCAAATGACTGTATTGATGGAATATATCTTTAAAGAGGCAAATTGAATATGGATTCGTGGCATATTATTATATCTGTATTATTGGTTGAGGTAAGAACTGAGTTTGGTCTAATGCATTCCAAAGTTCTGGCCAAACAACAGAAAACCTCAGTATCATCAGATTTTATTTAAAAGTAAAAGTTTGAGATCCCCTTTTTAAATTTATCAATTAAAATATATTGTCTTTATAAATAACCTCTGAACTGTGGGGCAAAATTGTCACATGTATTCTAGGTTATATTTATTTTATGGACTTCCTTTTAAAGGATATAATTTATCCTACTATATATTTAGATTCATGTAGTAAACATGTAGGCACGAGTGTTACTCAAGCAATTATTTTTAAATGGACCACACATCTATTTTTTTTAAAGTCATCTGGTTTGCCAACTTAAGTTCGGTCAACATAAAATAAGTTAGACTCTGTGACCTTTCAACGAACCATATGATTTAGTTACACATATTAGTTTCAAAAGGATTTGCTTTTCCAAAGTCATTCTCTACATGTAATACTATACAGGTAGGGGAATTTTAATGGACATTAAGCATTTGGAGAAATGCATTATACGTAATATTTAAAACAAAATACACAGCTTTTCTATGAAATGTTTTTTCAACCAGGTAGACAGCAGTTTTAAATAGGAGAAAAGGATTTTTATCAACAGTGACGACTGGAACACAGCATGCATATGACTCAACTGAACCAAATCTCTCCTCTAATTTTATATGCATAAAAATGCTTTAAACATTAAAAGTTAATGGTAGGAAGAATTAAGTTTTCCTATATGATCTGAAAAATCTTTAGTTAACTAAAAAGATATTTTATTTTTAGAAAAATTATTTTTAGAAAAAATTATTAATTTGGGAAAAAATAAAATACTTTTAGAAAAAAATATACACATGCATGTCTCAAAGATTAAACTTGAGTGAAATAAAACATTATGTGGAAGGTCTTATGGTCACTTTGGGGAAACATCACTCACTTGCCAGTTTTTTGTGGGTGAACTCAACTCAAAATGAACTCTAATTATAAGTCCTCTATAACTCCTCAGAAAACAGGTATCACTCATTTGGTCTAAGACATGGCTAAATTAGGATATAAACAAAAAATTTAAGCCCTCTCCCATCATAATTAATTACATAGACAGTTTCCACACATATTCAGACAAGGAACAAAGGCGACTCTAAAATGACTTTGTAGATCGAAGCAGAGGTTTCCCTTTCAGCTGTGGTTTACTCGCCATTGGCACATAATTTTTTAAAAAATCAATAAAAGGGAAGTTTGGATTTAAATCTGCCTCACCAAACAATGAAATGGTTCCCACTCCATGTGCCATTATCTATAGCCTAGAAAGTCAGGCGTGGCAGCTGGAGGGACAAAAAAGTATATTAAAATAAACTAGAAATTATAACATTTTCTGGGAACTTACTGTGTAGCAAGAACATGGCTTCTAGAATGTCTTTGAGGGCTTAGAATTGCCATCTATAGGAAGGAGAAAAAACTTTAGAGAGGTGGTTTCTAAGTTTTTGAGTATACTGAACGTTTTTCTAAAAAAAAAAATGTAAAGTCTTCGATGTGATAGTACTCATATTTTATTATTGGTGGAATCATGAAATAGCATGCCAAAAGGCTGCTTTGAATTCAGTAGTGCTTTTAAATGAACTTATATTGTATAATCACAATAGCATCTGTATAAATTTTTAAAGAATTATATATATTTATGTATGGTACAATTTTATATATATGATGCATATTTATGGTATATATGTATATTTATAATACATATAGACATCTATATAACTATATATGTATTTATGTGATATATATTACATATTAAAATAGTGCATGATTATGTACTTGTATGATATATTATATTATTTATCCATCCATTCTACATACAATCTTAAGAAGTATATGAGTAATTATTTCTTGAAATCCTCTTGAGGCCATCCAAGGTGAGAGCCACTGTTTTTGAAGATGCCTTTTTACTATAACTTGATGCCTTTGCTCACCAATTCATGTATAACCCCATCTGAAGTGAAAATAATATTTTTTACTTCACTATTTTCATAGCCACTTTATTGAAACTTTTTGTGTTATTGTTTTAGAAAGTATCAATGTCATTCATTAAAGATTTCCATTGTCACAGGTAGTCTTTCCTTTATATCAATTCTATTTCTACTGCATTTTAAGGTTTTCTCCATTTCTATTTTTTGAAAGTTATATTTTCTTTTTAATAAGTACATTGCAAAGTTTTGGGTTTCTCAAGATCTTTCAGAATTTCTATTTGTTTTTAAGCCTTTTTCGTTTAGCCAGCAAGGTTTCCTATGCTTCCAATTGTACATGTGACTATGTGTATACAAAAGTATCACATTTGTGCAGCAAATATAATTTCTACAAAGGTAATTTTTCTTGACCTTCTTCTCATAATTTTCTCTTTCCAAGTCTACTTTCTTAAAGCTATTGAAATAAGCTTTTTAAAAGTTGCTTCTATTTTTTTTCCACATTATCTGAAAAACAAAAACAAAAACAAAAAACCTTAGCTCTATCTATTTATGAACACTTTGTTTGTTTTTTAAATGGAGCCTCTTACCTGAAGTTTAAATACAGAATGTCACTGGATTCAGATATTTTGGATTTTGATATATCCCAAAGTAGCCCATAGCTACAAAATTCAGTTGCCCGCCCTTGGATCACAAAGAACAGACCTATTCTCTTTCCCATGATGGTGCTACAAGATTTTAAATCCCCAAACATGTCTCTTCTCCAGTCTTAACATCCAGGTTTATATGACATGGTTACTAATTGCTCTCTTAGACTCTCTTTAGTTAATCACTGTGGACTAAATGAACCAAATTGGTCAGGAGTTGTTGGAGAGTAGCAGCATAGATAAGGACCATCACCTCCCTTATCTAGAAACTAGACCACCATTAATGCAACCCAAGAGAGAATTAAGTTCTGTGGCAGACATATCACATCATCCACTAATTATGATCTTGTTAGCCTTCTCTCTTTTTACTCTGTACTTGTGCAGCTTTTTTACCCCTTTTCTCCAAACCCTTATTCCCTAAAACCTTTGAATTTCCTATTACTAAGAAAAGAGATATGTTCTCTATTGTCATATGGAAGTTCTTCTAAGAATGGGGAAGGTAATTTTTATAGAACACAAGAGGAAGGAAGGGTCTCCAGTCAATTTTTCTGAACTTGAAACCCAGATGATAGGATAAGGAGAATTACAGACAGTTTGGTCATTTCTTCAGCTTACTACCTATTTGAATCAATATGCTTTGGATTCTGCCTAAATTAAAATTCTGGAAGAGATAATGCATTCAAATTTGAGTTTAGATTTTATTTCATCCACTCATGAGAAATAATAGTTGTATATCCTGAGAATCTAAGTGATTCTCCTAGTCAGCTCTGATGATTTAGCACATTCACTCTGCAGAACTCAAACAAATAAAATCCCTGTGCCTGAATGATTTGATTTGACATTGTGAGTAAGCAAAAGGTCTTCAGAATTAATTGTACCCTTTCCAAGTCTCTTTATTTCAGCAGCATGTAGGCACAAACACATATACTTATTTGTGCAAAAACTTTCTAGTGCAAATATGTACATAGATGTATAAACACATTTTTATAATGGGGAAACAGCTAAAGTAGTTTTGAATTGTGCATTAAATATTTTTCTTGGCTGCTTATATTTGAGTATCTTCTATATTCATGCAAATTCCGTGAAGTGGAAACTTTGGTGGTGAGCATGCTGTAGTCTACACAGATGGTCTATTATAATGTTGTACACCTGAAATTTATATGTTATAAGCCAGTGGTACGTCAATAAAAAAAATCCAACAAAATCATGAGAAAAAAAGAGAAAATTTCATGAAACATTTGAAAAAGCATTTACTTTCAAGTGCATTGAAATGTATCTCACTATTCTCACATTTGTGTCATCCATAGCACTGTTTTTATTGCCACCTGGGATTACTTAATTCTCAAAAAAAGGAATGAAAGAAACATGATATTTAATTATTCCACTGCTAAAGAATGTTTGGATCAAGCAAGTATAAATGATTTATTCTTCCTCATCATGAGAAAACATGTTTGATGTGAAGGCTAATACCTAAAGGGGAGGATATATATATATATATATATATATATATATATATATATAGAGAGAGAGAGAGAGAGAGAGAGAGAGAGAGAGGGAGAGAAATTTATTAACTCTTGTAAAAACCCCAGTAAAATCTTTCAATTTATGGCAGTTAAGTAAGTTTACATGCTGGAATCACTTGAGATTTCACATTTAAAGCACATCATTTGATGTTTTATGAATTATCAGAGACACATATAACATAGTACCATATTTAATGGAAGACCCGATTTCTATATTCATCTGAGATCTTATTTTACTCTGCTTTTGACAAGAGTGATTCCAGGGAAATACTCCTTGATGTGTTACAGGAAGGAATAATAGAACAGGAAACTATAAAAAAGTTCACCTGTCTTTCCTGGCAATAATGTGAAGAAACTGACATTTATGAGATTAAATAATCCAAACAAAAATAAGTAATTTAATATAAAATGAAAAGAAAAACAGGACATGGCTATCAAGGGTGATTTTGGAATAGAGCCAGCATTTTCTTATTGTCTTTTTTTCTTTATGTTCAGCAACAAATTAAGAGAACATATGATGATCCATGATTTGTCATCCTCACATTAGGAATATTTTAATCAAAAGACAAGGCATTTAGTTAAATTTCCTGGAAAAGATAAAGGCAAAGTCTATTTAGGAAACTGATAATGTGCCTTTGCTTTAAGGAATCTGCTCCTTTAGAAGAATATGTCACGACATGCAAATATTTGGATGAAAATCGGTATCGTTTTTGAGGTCTTTCAAAGACAAAATTTTCAAAGTCCATTATTCCTTTCTGTGACACTACAAAGAAGTGAGTATTTCTCTGGGATTACTCTTGTCAGAAGCAGTAAGTAAAATAAGATCTCAGATGAATATGAAAATCGGGTCTTTAAAATGTGATACTGTACTGTAAGCATCTGTCCCTTGTAGGTAAAACTTAAGCACTTGGATCATTCATATTGGTGCCTAGCCATATTGTAAATTGAGGCAGAAGAAAAAAGTCAGTACTGCTGATCCTTTTTTATTTAAAAATTTTAATATTTCATTTATTATAGGCTTTTGGCATTAATTTTAATTTTTAAACATATTACATAAAATACTATTCATCTTGATTATTTTGGGGTCCCTTTAAATTTTGTGCCTAAGACTTGTGCCTTAGTTGACTCACCCTAAAATGTATATATACACACATTTTGAAAGTCATTTATACCTGACTTTCCCTTTTTATTATATAGTTGAGGCTCATTTCTCCACCCGCACCTACGTTCTTAAGTGGACTTAAAGAACAAATAATTATCATATTCCTTTATAAGCATTGTTCTCATACTGTAAGTTTAAATACTCCTCTAAGCTTTGTTTTATGTTGTACTTGTTTTTTTAAAAAAATTATGTCAGGATTATTTTTCCCTTGCTTCATTCCCTCCCTGTAGCTAGGGAGAGGGACGATTTGACATGGTGTTCTCAAGGAGCAAGCTGTTAGCTGAGGACTTTGTTTGCTAAGTGAAGAGGGTGTGAGTGTGTGTGCATGTGCACACGTTGGAGTAAATCTCAGCAAACAAATGTTCTATGAATATTGTGCACGTGAATATCAGGATTTGGGAGTAAGACTAATCCTCATTCTGTGAAATAAGATTCCTTGTTTTAAGATACTTAATAACAATATAAGTTTAAAAGTAAAAAAAGAAATCCTGATATGGTCTCATCACACTCTTTTGGATTTGAAGTTCACTGGATTCAGCAATTAAAAATTGGGGGAAGGATGAGAAGAGAAGGATTTTGACTTTAACAGAAGAATAGGAAATTGGACAGCAATTCTAAATAATTATTTTCCTGCCAGACTTACTTACATATATCTAACTTTTCTCTGTCTTTTTCAGGCAGAATTCATTCTTTAATATGCCACCATTATCCCCGTTAAGCCTTATTTTAGTTGTAGCTGATTTTTCGGTAATTTACTCCAATGATTTGGATTTCATTGTTCCTCTTCCAGGAATCTGATCTCCCCCCTTTACCCTTCAGAGTTTAATAAGAACCTTCTCCCTGTTGAATCCTTTAGGTGACTGATAGACATGTTAAACAACCACAGGCTCAGAGCTGACCCTGGAGGAACCGTGGCACCATTTGTTGTGTGTCCCTAGGTTGACACTGATCCATTGATAACCTTTCTCTGGGTCTGACTTTCCAGCTGGTTTTCTACTCACTTCATAACTGAGTAGTTCAGACCTTGTTTTTCCACTTAATTGATGTGTGTGTTGCGTGGGGCAGAATCAAAGACCCTGCTAAAACTTAAGATTGATTATATCTCTGGCTTCCTTTGGTCAACCAGAACTCCCACAAGGATATCAACCTGGTCAGACTAGACATATTCTTGTCATTGCCACTCTGGTTTTCTTATCAAAGTGTTTACTGTTTCATGTTGTGATGATTTCACCAGTATTTCTTTTTTCTAAGTGTAAGATCCTGTTAAAATTACAATATAGAGCTCAGCTATAACCTAAATTCAAAATCCAGGATAGGTTTTTAACTTTTCTTTTAAGAAAGAAAAGAACCTTTAGTAATTCTTTTAGTGTATTAAGGCAAAATCCACAGAGTTTAAGGAAGAAGATTTCTGAGAACAAAACAAAGAAATCAGGAATTTCAAAAGAGCTTTCTGGAGTATGTCTATGCCACTCCTCTCTTTGTTTCCTTCTACTCTTTTCCTGCACTTGACATACACTCTGACAGTCATTCATGTAAGAAATCACCCCATTTTGAGAGCTATAACTTCATCTTGTTCGTTAATGTCTCCGCTTTAGGGTAAAAAGTACAGGTACATCAATGTCTACCTGCAGGTATAATAAAAATAGATGTATCACACAGAGATGGATCGTTTGTCTAGTTTATAGGGAATTCCTTTCCGTACCTAGGGAATTTAAGCATTGAATTAGGGGCAGCTGTGGCAGTGAGGCCTCTGCTGTTCTTCGTTCATCACAAAGCAGTAATTCGATTAATTTACTGCTTTGAAAGACTGACGCAACAGTGGTCTACATGACCTGCTCATGTTGGGAACAGATGAAAATGCTGTGCTGGCAAAAGGATTCCATCTTCTTAACGAGATGTGATACTGGTGAGGGTATTCTAAGGCATGCGAATATGTTGAATATTCAAACTGAAAGGAAGGGAACATTTAAAAAAATGGAGTAGATGAGATGCATAATAATTATCATGTATTTGTCGAGATTTCTGATTTCTTTCCCTTTGGAAGAGAAAGTTTTACTTTTTCCTATTTTAAGGAGATAACTGTAGGCTAACTTTCTAGATGTTTATACTTATGTTCTTTTTGAATAAAACATGTCACGGAAACATAACAGGAAACACAGAATGCAAGTTAGATACACACTTTTCATGAATATTTTAGATGTGAGGTAACACTGCCAGGCTCATGAATGCTCCATACCTGTTCTATGCTGAGGGTTCTGCTGGATGCTGGAGAGTAAAGAAGAAGAAGCCTTTGTCTCTGCCACTAAAGAGCTTCCAGTCTAATTCTGGGATTGAATCGACATTCAGAATGAGGCCTTCTATCATCTATCACACTGCTGGCCGTAACGTGGTATGCTGGCTCCTTTCATCACCTTGAAATTGACTTCCTCTATACTCATCCTTTTGTCCTCATAGATAGACCCTTGCTTCCACTTGTTGTTAGTGAGCAAGTCTATTTTCCTTATTGGATTATAAATTCCTTCAAGGCATGGTGTTTAGATATGAACTCAACGGAGCATTATAAATATAAGAGAAAAGAAAACACCTGAAAGAAAAACAAGCATGAAGTTCTAAAGCGACTGTGAAACAGTTCAAGCAAAACCCAAGGTGCAGGCTGGTGTGGCTGGTCGGGCAGTTCTTATATTGGACAAGGTTCCTAGACCAAGTGAGGCAGCTGAAGTTCTGCTTACCAAGCTTATTTCTGTGGTACCTCACCTGCCTGGTTTGTAGGCTTTTGCCAACTCTGCCGGGGTTAGATGTTTGTTAGGTATTTCCCTTCAGTGTGAACTTTAAGTATTTAATTGGCAAAGAAACAGAAAAATATCTGCAATTTGTTTTAAAATCTCAAATTTGGGAATCTCAAGGCAGATAGTATAGAACACACACACACACACACACACACACACACACACAAATACCAAGAGACCACAAAAAAGAAGAGAATGTAAGTAGGACTAAAAGCATATAATTTCTTTTAACCATGCTCACTAAAGGCCCCAGTAATTCTGTAGGAAAGATAAATAAGATGTAGATATCCAAAACAGATATCTGTTTTTCACTTGTAATTTGCTTGATAGATAACCAGTGACTATGCTTCTGGTAACCATTTAGTTAAATGATTGCAATTCATGCCCATGGTGTGGGTTCTCATTTTCCATGATGCCTACTATTATCTTTACGATCTGAGATTTAAAAAAAAAAACAAAATACCTACAACAATTGTTATAGACTATACTTGAGCCCCAAAGACTCTACAAGGTCACTGCAGCTATGATTCAGGTGTCAGGGACAGCAAATGAGGTAAGCAGAATCACACAGAGTGCCTTACGTGGCTTGTCTTGACCAGTCGTGTCTTTTGTCAGTAACTTATACTCTTGCCACTGCTGTTCACACAGTCGTTGGTGGGATCTTGCCATGGATGCTGGGCTAGACCCTGGTGGGAGTAATCAGGGAGTTCTCCATGGAGGCGGCGGATTTTGAAGAGAGCATTAGAAGAGGAGGCCACCTCAAGAAGAAACAGAAAGGCATTCGAGGTGGTTTATTCTGGAGGCCAATAGGGTGAGTTTGATTGTTGTGTGTGTTTGACTTGACCTGCCAAAAATTTATGTATCTAGGGAGGTACCATAGTTGATCAAAATAGCTTAGCATCTAATATCTTATCAGCAGCTTTATTCACTTATGTGTCCTGCCTGGCTCCTAAGTGCAGTTGAGTTTTTGGGTCCTATGAGCATCACTCTTTGTAAGTAGAATTCGCAAAACATCAATTATATTGAAAGAGAATGGACAGGAACAATTTATAAGTATATATAGTAGTGTTTAATCATAATGTAATGAGCAGTTGGTAACCTAAAGTTTTTTTTTTCAAAATATTTCAGCTAAGTGAGACTTATTGGGTACTATATCATAAAACTGACCCCAAACTATTTCTAGGATGTATAATTCGTGTTCTATAAGATGTATATTGAGTAAATATTATAACCTGAAGATACATCTCCTGTGAACTTAAAACCGTAATGGTTTGAAACTGTTACACGAGATTACTTTTTGTTATTGAGGTGGAGGTATAAGGAATAAACGAAAAAAATGTAAGGATTAGAAAGTTCTGGGGGTTACAACCAAAATAAGCTAATATTCAATTCAGCTATGCAGTAGCTCAGTGATTCTGAACCTACTCTTATAAGTGCTTGGGAGCTGAATGTCTGAAAACGTAATAGCAGATGCGGTTCTGAAAGAGGATTTCGATTAATTAGCAAAACTTCACATAACAGAGTTGCAGAGTCAATACCTACCCTGAGGACAGAGTCCATTCACAGTGCCACACGAGTGAGATTTTCTTACAGCCTCTGTGATTGCAAATCGGGGAATAGTATCTATTACTCCATGGTATTTTTATGCTTGTTTTTGTATGAAATTTATTCTAAATTTGTTACCATCAAGGAAAAATGCTGTTCTAAGAAGAAATATCCCATTGATGCTATTGACCTCAGCACTCCACTTGCTCTCCGTGTGGATAACGGTGAGGAAGGTGTATGAGTACCCCAGTCTGAGAAAATGATGAACTGGGCAGACCAAAGCATTCAGAGATGGGAGCTTCTGCACCGGTATAACTCAATTCTAATGAGGGGAGACCCAAGACGTGCCCAGAGGAAGGCTCCATTTACATGGCTTCTTTGTCCCTGGCTTCCATCCCAGCCACAAAACACTCACAGGAGACACAGGATGCAGTCATTGGGACATTTGACACCTGTTCAGAAGAAAGGGGTTCAACATTCACTAAATGGATGAGAACAAATTCCAGTAGGTTTCAGGTACCAACAGGTTGTCTTTAAAATTTTTGCTCAGTACAGAATAGACACGCAGCAGCCTCATATGCATTCGACTTCCGCTTTTAGCTTTTTTTTTTTTTTTTTTTTGTAAAGCTGTTTTCAGTTTCTGCCTAAACCTTGCAAAGCGCTCTGATTCACTATCCACACATCAGAGATGATGTGCTCTGACAGACATGAAGAAGAATTAAAGTGAAATGCATGCGCTGTTTAAAATAAAATCATCTATGTCATGAATAAGAAAAACAAAACAGATGGAATTATGTCTTTGGTCATGCCTCTAAAGAGTTTCGAACTCTTCTAAACCGCTTAATTTAATAAAGAAAAAAAAAACGTTCGGTATTCCAAATGCAATAAAGGAAAAAAAAAAACTAATTCTATAATCACATCGGAATTTGGTATCAATAGTCAACGTCAGGAACTCACTGATGAAATGGCATTGAGGTTTATGGGGACTATATTGAGGATAAGTCAATGAGGCAAAATGACTATTGATTCAAATGTTACCAAACTGACAAAGCGGCTTTGTGTTAACACATCCCATGCTAAAAGAAGAATCTGGTAAGTGGAACTGCGGTTAAAAAAAGGGAAAACCTCATACAAATCGGTTGAAGCACGCCTGCAATTTCTTTGTCACAAGCGTTGTTCCTCAAAAAACATTCCAAGCAAACAGTTCTTCACAGACTATTTCTCTTTCCTAGAATGAAAGAAGGGGTACACTCTCTATAATCACTTGCTTAGCTAGAGCCACAAGAAAAGTCAACAGTCTTGAGGTTGGTTTCTCAATGGAATGCTTCAAGTTGACATCGACAGGAAAGCCCAATCAGTCTTAGATTGGAAGCGCTGGAAACTTTTCCCTCAACTGATTGGTGGGGGGAGGAGGGGAGACAAGGAAAGGATTTACTCAGGACCAGGGGAGCCGAATAAACAAGTGCCATTGCAGTTTCCTGCGGGAAAGTGGAAAGATTAGTCTGGTTTATATTGAGATGAGGATGGAGCTTAACGTAGGTTGTAGCTGATTAAACAAGAGTGAATCATTGTGCTGCCCCATCTAGATAATCTTTAGCCAATATCTTTCATAATAACAGAAATCCTAAGCTTTCACTTAGCCCCTGACTGATCTAGTCAATGAAGAGGTGGAGCTCAAAGACAGGCTATCACTGTTGTCACCTCACCTCCAAAGTATTTTTCACGCACTTCTGACTTTTAAAGAATAATACATACGATAATATGACAAATCCTAATCATAAGCTTTTAAATCATGTGTTAGGAAGCTCATGATCATTTTCAGGGTCTTGGGAGAAAAGTCCCTCTCGCTAAATGTCCTTGGGGAACTTTGTCACTGGAAGTGGGCATTTTGCCAGAGGCTGCAGTGAAGCTTTATAAAAATAGACAAGATAAATGGACTTTTAGTGGAGTATTGTGCCAGATTTTTAATTTTCAGGAAATTATTTTTTTAACCTAGCTGAGATTCAAGTCAATTTGTGAATTAGTTGAAAGGATGGTTGGATATGTGGGTGGGTGGGGGTGTGGGGAGGTATCTGACATTTAAGTCAGAAAACCCTGCCACCCAAAACAGATTTCTTTGGCAATCAAGATAACTTAACAACCATAAACACATTGTCAGAGGGAAAAATTACATTTTGCTCTAACACAGATCATGTACAGATGACTGGTTTTTCTTTCAAGTTCAAGCACAGAAAGACTGTTTATATATCAACTTCTGACCCAGGCAGGCAGAACAATCTTAGAGGTCTGAACAGAAACGGCTGAAGAGCTTTTGGATATTTCTTTGCTAAGGACGTAGCATAACAATCACATATCCAAGATTGTTGAGAATCAGAATGAAGTTGCTGCCATAGCTAATATGCGATATTTTTACTTTTTTATTATAACCCACAAAAAAGGCAGCATAACTGCAGTTTAAAAAATGTATTTTCTTGGACGTGGTTCCATAGTGTAGTGGTTAGTATGTCTGCTTTACACGAAGAAGGTCCTGGCTTCATGCTCCAGTGGAGCCATGGTCCATGGTCTACGGCCATGCCACCCTGAACAAGCCCAATGTCTGATCTCGGAAGCTAAGCAGGGTCAGGCCTGGTTAGTACTCGGAGAGGAGACCACCTAGAAGGACCAGGTGCTGTAGGCATAAATAATAATAATATATTAAATTAAAAAAAATGTATTTTCTTTTGCTTAGTTTTAGAATATGACAGGGCTTGTTTCTCTGTTTCTGGGGGTGTTTGTATCACTCTAAGGATGGTCTAAATTGACATCTCAACATTTTATTATTATGGTTTTATCAAATTTTTAGATAACTGATCTTTCAGATGATGAACATAAGATATATTTTGTGAAAGACAATTGAAAACTGTTAAGAACTATATGCAACCCAAGATATTTATAATTCTTTACCATTATTATTCTAAATGTTCTCAAAAACAAAAAAGCCCGTAGACTCTTTTTAAAATTTATCTGAGACCATAGTTCAAGTAAAGCAGGATAATTTGATCCCATTGTTTTTATTCAATCAGAATAGAGGAGAGAAGACAGTTGCCCAATTCTCTAGCAATTGGCATTATTTATTGCATCAAATGCATTAATCAAGTGTATGTTTATTGAGTACCTTTGATGTAATGGAAAATGTGTTAGATATTTCAGACAAAGCATCAAATAGTTCCTGCTTCCCCAAAAGCTTGGAAGCTGGTTTTACAGAAAAGGCCCACTTGTGCTCACACATACATAAACACACATGTTAACCATTAAACAATAATACAAGACAGTAGTGCAAATAGCAGAAGAGTAAAAGTAAGCAATGATGTATTCTGAATGCCTATTTTCATTTTAAATTTTGGAGAAAAATCACAGAAAAGTGATATGTGTTTGTGTGTGTCTTCTTGGCATTTTTTTGCATAGCTTCAAGGAATATTCCTGAAGGCTCCCTGAAAGGGGACAAATGTTAATTGAACTCATGCTGTGTGTTAGGTACATAACGTGTGTTACTTCATACAACTGTCATAATAATAGCTGAAGTAGGTGTTATAATGAATTCCATTTTGTAGATTTGGAAATCGAGCCTCAGATACTAAACAAGTTATCTAAGTTGTACCGGTCAGAAAATGGTAGCACCAAACGTTGAGTTCATGTTTTTTTAAATTGAGATATGATTGATATATACCATTATTTAGTTTCAGGTATATGACATAATACGTACATACTGTGAAATGATCATCACAGTAAGTCTAGATAACATCTATCACCATACATAGTTACAAATTTTTTTTTTCCTGTGATGGGAACTTTTAAGATCAATGCTCCAAGCATCTTTCAAATCTACAATATATAGTATTGCTAACTATAGTCACCATGCTGCATATTACATCTCCAAGACACATTTATTTTATAACCGGAAGTTTGTACCTTTTGACCATTTTCTACCATTTTGCCAAAACCCCATCCCTGAGTCTATATTTTTATGATTTAAAATTCTGTTATCTTTTCCCTGTACCAGTTATTTTCCAAAAAGAAATTTCAGACCTAAATTAAAACTGCTGGTTGGGGTGGGCTGGGTTCTGGGGGAGTGGGGAAATACCTGGTAAATGCAGATTACTAAATCCTCAAACCTGTTGAAACTAAACGCACTAGAATTGAGAACCATTGCTCTGTACTCTGCATCAACTGTTTCTGCGACTTAGATGTTTTGTGCTTCAAGTAAACTCAGTTGTCTGAGATGAAAGAAATACAAAAAAAAAAAAAAATCCAAATTTATTGCTCCTTGAGCTAAGGTCACTTGAGCTGAATTCGCTTCCATTTTCACTACAATTTTGTGAAGAGTCCACAAATCATTGAGCAAGTAAAAATTCTATTTCTTCCCTGAGGGAAAAAAGAGAGTGATGCCCTCTCAGTAGTTGGCACCTGAGGGATGCTGCATCCCTGAAAAATAAATTTCCAGGTAGTTAACTGGAACCTAATGTGTATCTCATTGCCATTCTGGAGACTTCTTTCTCACATGCCTTTTATCCAGGACCATAAAGCTCAAAATAAATTTAGCCAGACTTTAGAATGGAAGAAGTTTCTTTATTAGATTTTGGGATGAAAGGAAAGCTAATTGTTACAAAAAGATTTTCATCTATTTTATAGGATTCTATAGGAATATAACAAAGAATTGGAAACTAATTCATAGATTCAGAGAATCCTAACACTGAATGAAAATGCAATTATTTCTACTTGGGAAAAGGTATTCACGAAACATTTGTGTTCATTTATTCTTCCTCTGAGCAGAATGGGATTAAAATCAAGCTCTTTCTTTTCTGTGAAATAGATTTTCTGAAACTTAAATATAGAATTTTACCTTACCTAACTCTGTTAAAATGTCAGTTTGATAAATTAATTTAGTAATAATAGTATGTACTATTTATGAAGCAGTAGCCAAGGGGTTAGGCACTGAACTAAATACTTTATTGTTCTATTTCATTGAGAATTTGATTAGCTTATGCTATCACTCATATTGATTCCCTGTACTTAGCTCTGTTATGTAAAAAGTATAAGATATTTCATTTTATACCACTATATGTAATATATCATATGTGACATATCATTTATAACATATATAACATATAGTAATGCATAATATACAATGGTATATATATATATACATATATAAACATTAACATTTATTCCTATTTTATTATTACCATTAATAATAACAATACAAATTTTAGTCAAATTTAATCCCCAAGAAAGCCTTGCAAGGTGGGTTCTATGCACACACTATAGGTGATGAAACTGAGACTTAGGGAAATTAAAAGATAATTCTCAATGATTCGGTAGCCCTAGCTTACATCATCTAGAGGGTTTGTTAAAATGCTGGACTCCACCTCCAGAACTTATGATTCAGTGTATTTTGGAGTCACTTTAGGAAAACTACTATTCTCTGAACCGATAGTAAGACATTACATTTCTCTATATATTATACTTTGGTATCCTACTATTTAGGAGTATCCTATTATTTAACAGTATATCTTGTTAAAATTCAATTAAAAATTTTGTTTGTTTGTTTGAAAACACTGTGCACTGGAATAGGCCATGATACATACTTGATGCTCAAATGACATAGGAGAAAGATAGCTCTTTACTGGGAAAAGAGGCCAAATGAAAGATCAGATATTAAAATGTTTGGGGCAGGTTGGTGGGGGAGGGGTAATCTACCAGGCATCTGGGCACGTTTAACCTCTATGTGTTTTCCTACCTGTCTCATTTTGTGTCAGCAGCCTGCACTCTTAAAAATCATGGACATTAGAAATAGAAGAGACCCATACCATCATCTATTTCATCATCCTGTCATTCTAGGAACACTATTTGGCATTTTGTTCGTTTCTACTGAAATTACTTTATTGTGAAAAATGAGAGAGTGAGATATTTAAAGGAAAAAAGATACTTGGAAGTAAATATTTTTCAACTAAAATGTCAAGAGTTAAGAAAGCTACTGTGTCGATTTCTCTGCCACTGATGAACTGGGAAAGTATCAGTTCTCCATTTACCAAAACTGTTTATGCTTTCGCCATGCCAATTGACTCACCTCCGAAATTTCTACTCTGGTTTCTCATGCTCTGTGAAGCTGCACAGATATGGTAGCATTCCTTGTACTGGCACCATCTCTATGCACAAGTGCAGCTATGTAAATGACAGATGTTACCTTTTTTAAATTCTCCATTGGGGCTCTACATCTCTTTTGTTTGGCCATCCTCCTCTTCCGCTCCCGCTCCCAGCATTCCAATTTTCCTTTGCAGCACATGTGGGGTTGACTTCAACCTGCAACTCTAGGAGTGAGACAGTAAGCCTGTGCCAGACCAAGAGAAACTTCCAGAGCCTTTGGTTTCTTTCATTGGGCTTTCTCAACTGGTAGGATGTAAGCTGGGTGCTCCTGGGTTTACCATAACATTGGGGAGAGAGTTACTTGAGAAGGATGGGACAGAGGGAAAAAAAATGGATTCCAGGGATGGAAAGAAAGATTCGTGGTGATGTTATTTGATGACCTGAATCGCAGCTATGAACCAATAAATTTTTGTCTTCTTCCTTTGCCTAAACTTCTTGAGTAAAGTTGTAGTTGTCACCTGGCCTAAGTTCTAGAAAGTTAAAGCAGAGTGAATTACAAGCACTTCAGGATCCAAATAAGCAGGCCTGTCTGCTAGTGAAAATGCTAGTTTGAAGACCTGGGTTCTAGTCCTGTTGTGTCACTGATTAAGGTTCTCTGAGGACATTGTCTCTTGTTGTCATGGCACCTTGAATTCTTTCTTGCTCAACCCATACATTACAAAATGACTTCCATTAGTGAGGACATTATAATAAAGAGGCTTCTGGGGGAAATTTCAGAAAATGGCCAGGGTAGGGAAAAGTCAACTAGATGTTGAAAGGTCTGAAAGGAGATGCGACAAGGTGAAGCTGCAGAGTCAGGGCTATAAGCAGGTGACAGACAAAAGAATCATTTTACAACGTGGTAACTCGGTTAACCTCAACCTCTGGCTATAATGAAAAACCTGGAATGGAAAAGCAAAACAAGAAAAAAAAAAAAAAACCCTGGAAACAAAGAAGGAGATATCCCATATTTATTACTAGTAATTTCATTTTTAGGTGAAAGGTTTGTTGTTGCCAAAGTGTCAGAAGCAAAAGAGACCGGATTAGGTAGGAAGAGAAGCCAAGCAAAGTCCCTCCAGAAAGAAGGGATTCTCAAGAAACTTCAAGAAACTTCAAGGTTTTTAGACAGAAGATTCAAAGAATTTTCATAAACTGAGTTGTAATATTTTACATAAATTTCTTTCCCTTAAGTGTTTATCAAAGCCCTGTCTTCAGCTTGCTAATACATGTACAACAACCAGATCCCCAAGGTCTGCGGGATGTGGGGGACTGATTAGTGGTGTCTGCCAATTCTGGTGGTAAATACGCCCTCATGACCAATTTCAAGCTACCAACCTGATGTCTACTGACTCATGAAATTCCTGAAATTTTACCAATTGACTCTGGTATGAGCCGGCTCCAGCCTACACTGAAATTACAGAGTGGAAACTCTAATTATCTCTGCTTCGTGTATTCATTTAAGGGGTAGGTCCGTGGTCCTCCCCGAGGGAGCAGAGGTGAATCAGAGGTGGTAGAACTCCAGAAGGAAAGGCTACGGATCCTTTCGGTGTCCTAAGCGAACGTGACGCTTCAGTACAGAACCTTGACCATGGAGGTCGCTGGGCACTGCTGTGGGATCATTCTAACACCCGGATCCACACAGTCGACATCAGTGTGGTATGCAGCCTGCTCTGCTGTTTCAGGTGTAGAGATTCTGGACACAAAGGTAGCCATTGTGAGAAGAGGAGATGGTGCAACCTTTGCAAAAAAAGAGAAGCATTTGCCCTGGGGCAGGAGACTACAGTAACAAGAGGATAAGGAGGTGGAGGCACCCTCACCTATCTCAGACCCAAACAAGTTTAAACAGAGCAGGTAGAGAATTCACCAGTACCAGATAATGAAGCGGCCGGTGAAAGAACAAGAGAAAAGAAGGGAAGGGTTGGGTTGATTTCAAAGCGACAACCGCAGGAGGAAGAACGAGGAAGAAAAGAAAGGAACAAAGAGAGGAAGGAGAGAAGTAGTCACAGGAAATTGGCAGGAGAGCCCTTTACCTGTCAAACACCTGGGTTGATTGTTTCAGGGAGGCATAGGTGGGACTGTGTTAGCGAGGCTGATTGCACAAAGGAGAAGGATGAGGGACATTTTTCAAGGGAAATCTATTATGACACATCGTGAACTCCCTATGGGTATGAATCAACATCTATCTATCTATCTATCTATCTATCTATCTATCTATCTATCTATCTATCTACTAATATTAATTATTTCACCCAGGCAAGAACTGAAGCCCAAACTGTATTTACAAGCAGAAAATCAGCAGGTACCATAAAGAGTGAAGTTACAAAAATCTCAATGTCTGGGATGAAAGTTAATGGAATACAAACTTGACTACTATTTTTTTAAAAGGGATAAAAGTAGAAATCTCTGCTACTCTTCAAACATTTCCATTTGTGATTTGGTTTTGATAATGCCCAATTCCTCAAACTAAAGGGCAGTGAATATTCTTAAAGGAAAAAAAATAGCCTAAGTGAGATGCATTTTGGCTCCACACTGAAAGTAAGGCATATGGAGATTAAGCAAGATTCTCGGGTAACTTTTAAAAGAAGAAAGACTAGATGACTTTTGGGGGAGGAGATTTCTGCAAGAAACAGACTGCTTTAAAAAAAGAATGTTGTTTGCTCTTGGTGGGGCAGCAATTTCTGCTAGGCTCCTTGTGGACTGAAGGAATACAAACGGCTAGCAATAAACTTTCCACGTGTGGTGCTTCTCACAGAGGCATGTCTCTGTTGAACTTGAAAGGAGATAAATTATAATACATATTCAAAGAATAATCCAACTGGATTCTCTAGCCCACTTCCCCCCAAAAAGGAGGGGAAAAATCTGTTTAACCAGATATGTTCTCAACAATGATGTTAGGAAATCGATGTCTCTCTCCACTGATAAACTCACACCTAAAGAAGAATATTTATGGACTTCAAGGCAGAAAGAAATAGAAGATTTTAAAGATAAATGCATGTTAATTCTGAAAGAAAATTTTAAAAGCCATATAGAAATGCTGCAGACTCATCTGAGGCAGAACTGAGTGTTAGCCACCTGGCCTCCAACAATGCTGCTACTTTGGAGAAGTTGCATACTCTCTCCCGTCTGTCTTTAATAAATTGCAGAAACTGAGCAGATACATAAGGTTCTGTTTGGCATGAAATTGACAAAGCATTCTACAATCAAGGAAGACTCAGTCTCTCTAAATGTAAAGTAAATAATTCATTTTAAAATTTAATTGATTCATTTTAAGTACATAAATAATGCATGAATAAATGTTTTGTATAAAAATGTTAAATAATACACAAACATATAGAGAAAAAATTGTATATATACTTCCTTTCCCCATCTCAATTTCTTCAACAAAGATAATCATCACTCATGGTTTGTTGTGTATCCTTTCTGATTCTTTCTCTATGTACTTATCTATAAGATCATTTTTAATATTTTTTATTATTGACACAATGCAGAGAAGGAAAAAATACCCATAATCTTATCACACAACAAAAACTCAGTAACCAATTTAATATATCTTTTTCAAATCTTTACCAATGCAAAATTTTCAATAGTAGTAATAATAAAAAGGCAAAGGTGTCCCATGCTTGGTCAAAAATAAATATGATTGTGTATTTTTCTTTGAAGTTATATTTCAGTACTACTCAGTGCTTTTAATAGTACATCTATTAGGAGGAGCCAGACATCTGAGAAATATGTAGGGGAATGGATTTTATTTTTAAAAAATGAAAAATATGAGGAATTGATCCCCTTTTGGATACTCGGGATGGATGGTGAATGCAGTAGAAAAAATAAAAGCAATGGTTAATGTCAGAATTCAAAAATTACAGAATCTTAGAGCTCAGAGAACATCTAGTGGCACCTAAACCATGTTTCCTATTTTATAGAAGAAGCAGCATAAACTTGTGAAGGTTTTCCCAAAGTCACACAGCTAATAAGTAATAAATCCAAGATTAGACCCTCCCTCACCTTTTCCCCACTTTTCTTTTTTTTCCTAATAAAATGGTCACTTCACAGGAAGACATCTTCAGGGTCAGAAGGACCTGGATCTAGCTAGTTTCTTTTAGAGAAATGCTTTAGAACCATTAGCTTCAGAGCAAATCTAACCCCAAGCAGTGTTTTTCGAAAAGTAAAACAAAAGTTTTTTAAATAGAATTAGTTCCCAATCTTTGAAAATGCAAATTTTGACTTATCTAGAAATATCTGAAGATCTCCCAACATTAGGACAGAAGGTTCTATGTGGCAGCTCCAGGGAGGAAGTTCTTCAGCTCTGTCATGTACATTCTTTACATCTTAGCCCTCACCTGCCGGCTTTACTTACACAGGGCACCCGCATAGACCCCATTCAGAGAGGACACCTTGTCACATCCATACCTGGACACTTTGGAGAGTGAAAGTTCTTGAAAACAAGTATTATGCTGAGACAAGAGACATACACCAGGACCGTTCTAGACAAATCAGGACATATTGTCACTCTTTAGACATCTGAGTGTGTTAACGTTGTTTTAGACCCTACGAGCCTTGTGTTCTTACTCTCTCTCAGTTTGCATACAGCTCGCCTTGAGCAATCGCTCTTCCTCCTTGCTCCTCTCCAGTCTCAAGAGAGGCACTTGTCTTCTCTGAAGCTGTCCAGTGCTCCTGAGCATCACAGATACCAGAAACACTGCTAGGTCTATTTGGGAATAGGAATTAAGAATCTGTTTATAAGGAAAGAGTTGGTTGAGGAAACAAAACAGCATTTTCTTTTCATCAGCAAATAATTCCTAAGTGCTACTACTTTGTAGACATTTTGAAAACTACAAGGGAACATAAGGCAGATCTCTTGCTTTAAACAGCTATGAATCGAGCTGAGAAGATAAGCTCTAAAGGAGAGGAACAGATAAGTTCAAAGGAACCAATGAGTTCAAAGGGACATGATTTGGTTTCTCAAAAAGGGCTTTCTGGTGAGAGTGTCACTTGAGTAAAATCGCAAACAGTAAGTAGGAATTAAGCCAACATGGGAGATGGTAATGACATCTTAGGCAGAGAGAAAAACAAAAAACTTAGTATTGGAGAAAATTGATTTGACCTGACGAATGCCATCTATCTTCCCTTTCTTAGTTTGAGCAGCATTTGCAAATCTGTTCCTTTTGTTTGATTGTGGAGTGGGGAGGGGGAGAGGAAATGAAGAGGGGAGAGAGATAGAGATAGAGATAGAGACAATCCACTATTCCCATTATTTTTCTGGTGATGGTTTTATGATTCTCGGCAAATAATTGGTTTGCTTTCCAAAGGATGAGCAAACATTGCTTATTTTACTGTTCGAAGAGCCAGTCTGGAGGTTAAGATACATACTTTTCTGCTCATTAGTCTGGGGAGCAGGGCTGGTAGCGGAGGATCATTCTCTAGACAAGTGGTTCTCCACCTTATCACCCCAAAGTGCTCTTATAACAAATACGCTGTAATGCGCTTTTTACTATCCTGAAATAAAACTGTCCTCCACATACATAATTAAAAAAAAATCATTATAAAACTCAAATTTCAATACAATAAAGAATTAAAAGATAAGTATCTTATAATAAAAATTATATACAGATTTTGATATGTACCTGTTAGAACATGACCACAATAGAAAACATAAGAGAGATAATGGATGCTTATATCTGTACATGGATCTATGAGAATGTTGCATGTGAGTTCTTTCTGTGTTAATATGTGTCAGGGTTTTCTGAAATGGTGAACAACTTACTAATATTCTGAATAAAATAAAGCCCGATATTTCTTCTACCCAGTAAATTTTATTATTGGAAAATTCAGTGTGTGTTTGGAACATGCAAATAATACTGGGTCTATATATCAAAGGTGATTAATTATGAATAGATTATTACTTATTTGGGACTGTCTTGTTCATTGCTGTCCATCTAGTCATCTTGGTACTTGCCTCAATGTCAGTGGTGCCCCTCTATCATTATGACAACCCCTAACTGTCCCTCCAAATGTTTAAATTGTTCTCTAAGATCAAAAAGAACAATCAAGAACCACTGCTTTGTATTAATCAAAATCCATTACTAGAATTGTTTTTAAAAATGCAAGAAAGATAGAAGGCTTGCTCTCACAAACTCTTAATTCTATGTTAATTACATACCAGTGATAAGTTTTAAATGTTGAAAATACAATTTCATAGGCACTCTGCTATGAAGACCCTTTTCTCACACTGATCAGTAAATTTTCCCAATTTTAAGAACCCATTCCTGAGTCTAAATAAACTTCATTTAGAAAGAGATGTATCTATATGTACTTACAGTGAAAGAGGCTAGAAGCAAGAATGGCAGGCCATGGAAGAAGAATACAGAATTTCTTACAGAGAGAAAAGGAATTAAAGTATAAAAGTACTGTAATATTCGCCGTCACTAGGGTAAAATAGATCATTGTGATTCTATGATTCGGAAGACTCCATACCTAACAATGAGCGATGAGCCAGGGAGAGAGTGGGAGAAATAAATAAAAGAGGGTGCTGGCCACCTGTTTCTAAGCTGGGTGACAGGTAGGCCTTCAAGCAATTCAAGACACCAACGCCCTAGTGGGGGAGCGCTTCAGGGTGACAGGTAGGCCTTCAAGCAATTCAAGGCACCAATGCCCTAGTGGGGGAGCGCTCTTTTACACATTTACATTATTGAACTTCAGTGGTCTCAGAGCTGCCCTTGATGGGCCAGGTAACCTGACTGCAGATGAATACTGTGATATGGGAGCAAGCAGACTGGTTGGCTCTGAGCTGGAGGAATCCCAGGGAGTGACCGGCATGGGCTTCTGCATGACTGTGGTACAGCATCAACCCCATTTATTTACAGGAAAAAAAGGATACCTTTTTCTCTTATCAAATTAAAATAAGATTGAAAACATGCTCCGTTACCCAAGGCCTCATGAAACAGGCACTTTCATATACTACTTATGAGAGAAAATTTGGCAACAGGATCAGGAAAATGTATAGATAGATCCATGGATGGATGGATGAATGGATGGATGGGCAGATGGACAGACAAATGGACAGAGAGACAGATAGATGACAAATAGAGGTATAAAATGTCATATCTTTTGACCTAGTGATTTTCCTGAAAGGATCTAAACTAGTTAATATTCACAAAACCAAATAAAAAGATTTGTGTATGGTAACGCTCATTTATAAATGTGTAAATAGTAAAGACTTGGCGACTCTTTAAACAAAATATTCTCTAGCTAGTTGTTTAAGCATCTAAGTATTTGAAGAATATAGATATAAAATAGACCTACATATGTATATATATATACATATTTATAATAAATAACTTAACATTGGTATATACTTTCATAGTTATAATATTTATCTATCTTGTATTATTTGATGCCAGCTTTTGTTTTTATATGTAAATAAATAGGTACCATTGTTCACACAATATATGAATACAGTATGACTCTTCAGATAGTAGTTCATCAGAATATTCTTAAACAAATATAATTAGTAGTATTTAAAAATATTTTCTTTTTAAGTAAATTTGCATAGTTAAAAAAATTAGAAAATACATATAACAAATTTATGAAAAAAGAAATAAGAATCCTCTAAATTCCGATACACAGAAATATCCTCTTAATATTTTGGTATCTGTTCTGGATTTTCCGCAGACGTTTATGCCCTTCTCAAGTAATGAGACGTATTTTCTCTTATATTTCTCAGATTATGTGGCCTTTCCTTCTCCATCTCTATAAAAGTCAAGAAAATAATGAAGCTTTAATGGAGGTGTATATTTAGTTTTATTTATCCATCAATCAGTGCTAAATCTAAATCCATAATTTAATTTCTCAGGTCCTTAGATTTAATGCATTTCCATCACATTTGATTATATGTTAAAAACAAATATAGAACACTGCCAATGACCTAATATAATAAACACCCATCTATTCACCACTCAGAGTGCACAAATATTTACCCTTTTTAAAATGCTTTAGATTAAGAATTATTATTATAAAGCTGGAAAATAATTATTAGTATGACTTTCAAATCTCTCATGTCACTTTTTTAAGTCCTATCCTTCTCTTTTCCACCCTCCCTTCCCAGAGCAGAGACCAACAACTGTGACCACTGGTGGTAAGGAAGGTGCTCAAATATTTGTTGAATGAACATTTTTTTCCATTTTTTCTCTCTCTTCTATGGAATGTATAATGTCTATTGATCTATTTCAAATTGATTGGCACTTTCTTCTGTCATCTTCATTTTTCTACTATGCCCATTCCATAATTTTTAAATTTCAGAGAATATATTTTTTTATACATTTTCAAATTCTCTATTCTCTGCTGATGTTTCCTATGTTTTCATTCATTTTTAGTTTATTTTCCTTCACCTTACTGTTCATCACTACACTTACTGCATTAAAGTCTTCGATAGTTTCAAGATTGGGTCGTCTCATTGTTGGCATCTGTTGATTGTCTTTTCCTTTGAAAATAGCACACATTTTCTTGGCCTTTTCTATGTTAAATATTTTGGGATATTATCCAGGACATGGAAAACTTTACATCGTGTTAACTCTGGATTCTATTATACTGCTCCACAAGAAGTATTGTTGCATCTGTTAAGCAAGCAATAAACTTGGTTAGACAGAAATTTCAAGATGTCATGCCTGAGTTTAGAGAAGTTGTTAAATCTTAGTTCCAAGTGTTTCTAGTTTGTCTGTGCCTGCTTGGTTTAGGGGTCTGCCAGAGATAGGCTGAGTTTATACACAGTTAGGAGGTCTCCTTCTCAAGCTCCTTCATTTCTGGTAGTCCTTTTTTCTTTCTGGCAGTCTTGGTTTTAAGTGACTCCTTTCGTGCTTGCTCCCAGAATTTCAGCTGCCTGTACTATGACTGGCTGCTTTCATGACAAAGCCCCAAAAGACAAGGAACACATTTTATGCTAGTCAATCTCTCCAGATTTTGACTCCTCTCCAAGATCTCCTTTTTTCCTTAAATCTCCAGAGCTCTCAGGTAGCTGTTTTTGTGTTTTGTCTAGAGTTTATAGCTGTCATTTATGGGAGAATCAGTTTGTTAGGTGGTTCCTCATCCATAGGCTTGATCATTTGAGGGGGGAAGGGGTTATTGAGAAATAACTGACACACATAACCACTTACAGAGAATCAATAAGGAAACAGTGGATTTGAATAATACTGTAGACCAATTGAATCTAACCAATATAAAGAACATTCTATCATGCATTTATTTTAACTGCTGTATAGTATTCTATTGCCCTTAGTCATTCATCCATTGATGCACCTTAAAGTCTTTTTTTTCCCAATGTTTAATTATACAAATAATATATAGTAAATTTTAATTATACATGTGTCTTTACATATTTATATTAGAGAGTATATATCAAGAAATAGAAAAAGTAGACATTTGCATCTTCATCTTTG
The DNA here is from genome assembly GCA_028627145.1 of Eidolon dupreanum. Lineage (NCBI taxonomy): Eukaryota > Metazoa > Chordata > Mammalia > Chiroptera > Pteropodidae > Eidolon > Eidolon dupreanum. Next base: position 158,307,492 of record CM053503.1, on the reverse strand, counting down.
ATAGGTATTAATAAATTATTCTTCAATATGTTTGTAGCAATTATACTTCCATCACCAGTTTTGCAACTTCCCATTTTCCCACATTCAAATCAATATTTGATATTCTCAGTCATTTTAATTTTTAGTATTCTACTGTGGGGAAATTGTCTGATTGCTGTTTTTATTTGCAACTCCTTAATTACTAGTATGTTTGAGCAACTTTTTATATGTATTGACTACTTGTTTTACTTATCTTGTGAATTGCCCGTTGAGGTTTTTTTTTTTTTTCATTTTTATGTTAGATGTTTGTCTTTTTCATATTGATTGGTAAGAATGCTTTATACATTTCTTGATTTCTAATTGTTCTCATTGAAAATACCTTCTTTCATTCTGTTGCTTACTATTTAATTTTATTCATAATGTAATTTATAAACAGAAGTTTTATATTTTGATTAAGTGAGGTTTATCACATTTTTTAAAATGATTTCTAGTGTGATGACTTCTCTCTCTTTGTTCACATTGTGCATTCAAAATTATTTTTTAAACACCTATTGTATTCCAGGCACTCTTCTAGGCACTGGAGAAAATGGTAGTTAAAAAATTAATAGGAAAATAAGCAAAAAATATATAATTTGATTAATGTCAAAAATAATGTAAGGAGATAATAACTGCCATGAAGAAAAATAAAACAGCATAAAGGGAAGTATAGCAACATAGTTAAGGGCACAACTTAGAAACAGACTGTCTGGTTGATATCCCGGCTCTGCTACTTACTGGCTAAGGGCAATTATTTAACCTCTGTGTGCCTCAGCTTCCTCATTTATAAAATGAGAATGATAATGTGTACCAGATAAAGTTGTTTTGGAGAATTAAATATTGGTAGATAATGATAGATAGATGATAGATAGATAGATAGATAGATAGATAGATAGATAGATAGATAATAGATACATGATAGATAGAGATAAATAGAAAAATAAAATACCTAGAACATAGTAAACACTATATAAGCATTTATTAAATAAAACAAAATACAATACAATAAAACCAGATAATAGAGTGGGTGCAGGGCCATGTTATAGATAAAGTCCTCATGAAATATTTAACCAAGGAGGTGACATTTGAGCAGAGACCTAAATGAAATGAGCTAGAGAAATTCTTCAGGCTCAAGTTGTAAAAATGTAGAATATTATTCAATAGTCTGTTTTAATAATTTAAAATTTACTTTTTCATTGCTTGTTTTTAAATACATCTAGAGTTTAATTTCATGCACAGTGTGAAGTGAAGTAGTTATATAATTATATTTCTTTCCATATGGAAAGTCAGTTGTCACAATAACATTTACTGACTAGTCCATTTCCCCCAATTTAGTAATTTCTCTCTAATTATAGATGACCATGTGTACTTATTTGAGGAACTTCTATTCTGTCCCACTAATCTATATAACTATTGCTGTGCCCATACCATGCAGTCTTAATTACTAAAGCATAGTAAGCTTTGACAGCTTACAGGGCAAATATTTCTCATCTTCTTCCCAATTGTCTTGAGTGTTCTTGTTTATTTATATCTTCATGCAAATTTTGGAATGCTTTTGCTAAACCCATGAAGAGTCATAATGAATTTTTTTTTGGAAATCACATTGAATTTGGTGGAAAAGTAACCCCTTTTGGGTTTTTCCTTTCATAAAAGTAGAATACTCAAGCATTTATTAAGGTCTTATTTTATGATAACTTTTAAATTTTGTACATAAAATTTTTACATAATTTTGTTAACTTATCCCTAGGTATTTCACAGTTTTCATGGCTATTATGACTATTTGCTATTCTAATTTTATTTTCTAATTATTGCTAGTATAAGAATGCTATTGAATTTTGATATTTATCTTATATTCTGCAAACTTGTTAAACTTTCTTCTTAAGTCCAAAGGTTTACCTGTAGAATACCTAGTTTGTTTTTTTTTTTTTTTGTAAAAATAATCAAGATATCTGTAAATAATATCTTTTCTCTTCCTTTTTTAAAAGAAAATTGTTATGAGTTTATTTGAGCCAAATTGACAACATTTTGGGAAGCAAGACATCAAATGCTCCCCTTTTCTCTTCCTTTCCAAATCATATATATCTTTCTTTATTTTTCAAAAAAGTAATCAGAATCTCCAACATAATACTGAATTAATGGGAGGTAGAAGACATCTTTATTGTGTTCCTGATTTAATGGAACTTCTTTGAAAATTGCATCATTCATTATTTATTATGCTTGTCAGTGTTTAGCTGTTGTAGGTGTTTAGCTGTAGGTGTTTAGCTCTTTATTATATTAAAAACATTTCTCTTTATTCTTTGTTAGGAATTTTATCAAATAATTTTTCTGCACTTACTATTTTTCATTTTTACTTTCTTAAATTTTTTATTATACTGATTTTTTGATGTTGAATAATTGCAGTACTCTAATCAAGTTACTTGATTATGATGTTTTAAAATATGCTACTAGCTTAATTACACTTTATTATGTTGAGATTTTCGTGTCCATGTTGATAAGTCAACTTCAATATTTTCACTTGTTTGCTGTCTGATCTATTTCCTCTGCTTCTGCTCTGTGTATTGAAGGGAACATTTCCTATTAGTCAATGACTTCTGCTTCTGAGCAAATGGCCAAATGAGAAGCACCTGTTGTAGACTTAAAGGTGAGACAAAGAAAAAACAAGATTATTATGACTCCAACATCTCTGGCCAGCAATGGCTGCATCTCTTCTCTGATTCCATTTCCTCCCAGATCCTTCCAGAGAACTCTTATCACTGCTGGGTGGCCTCTAATTCTGGATTCGAATAAAGCCGTCTTTTACTCCATCTTTTTGTCCCATTTAGCATCATGGCATATCTTCATAAAATGAAATCAGTAGTTATAACTCTTTTGGGGGGAAGCGGCATACTTTGTGTAAGAAATTGGCATTGACAGTTTTATGGTGACAGAGAAACTAAAGAAATAACATTAAAGATAAATTTTAAAAAACTATTATTTTTTTCCCAGATTATGTTTTAAATGACAATTAAGGTTGGGTTTACTCTATATCTTTAAAAATGCTATAACCATTTTCTTTAGAGAGGGAAATAGTTGAATGATTACTTTTACATCTGAAGTAAGTAGTATAATCAGAAAATTCTTTATATGAATTTAACTGGTTGTTTGATTTGATTTCAATCCTTGTTGTAGAGTATGGCTAAAGTTGAGGGAAGACTTTTGTGTAATATGTATCTTACAGGTAGAACTTTGACACAACAAATGCTCATGTAACTATAAAGTGTCATTAATTTTGTTATTGTTATTATACAAGGATAATTTTCTTTTAGTCAGTGGATGATGACTTTATGTAACTCCACCCAGCATTCCAACACCCCCCTTCCTATACTGGAGTAAAGGAAGTCATTGGGACATTTTAAAATTTGTTTTTCTAAATGCGACACGCAGGAAACATAAAAACTATCTGATGGAATATTTGGATGATTAAAGTTAAATGTGTAAGTAGGTAAAGAATGTTATTATACTGAGAACTCAATCTTGTCTCTAGTCTCTGCTATCTTAACCTTCAAAAACTCCTGTTGATGCTATAATTTTTTTCTTTTATCATAATGGAGGTTTGAGATATTTTTCCTTGACATTTATTAAGTAGCACTACTTCAGTTCGTCTACATACATTCTCATTTAATAATCATAAAATTCCATGATATGTATTATAGCAACCATTTGATAGACAAAGAAACTGAGGCTCACAGTGACTAAGTTACCCAAAATTCATAAAATCAGTAACTGTTGGTTCATAGTTTAAAACTACCTGTCCAACTTTAAATAGTCACAACCTATTAGCCATAGTTTGTTGTTTCTATACAGTCAGAACCCATGTTCTAGGATTCTCTCCTAGGTAAAGGAGCACATCAGAATCACTTTAAGAAACTTCACAGTCTACAGATGCCCAGGGGTGGTATTAAAATAGCTAACTACCTCCTTGTCTCACTACACCCACACTTGTGTATAATTGCTGCATATCAATCTTGCATATGTTCATCTCGTCTCTTTCTCCTGTGGGGTATGCATTAAGGGTCAGGATCATTTAATTTAATAGTCTATAAGATTTTTCAAGTCATGGCACATTTGTGAATTTTCTGACATATGCCAGAAGGAAGAAAAAAAGAAAATTTGATGGGAAGATACAGCCACCTGACCATCAAACACTTTTCATCCAGATGTATCATATGTGTGTGTTTATTAATAAAACTAACCCTGAACATTTTCATAGTCCAAACACAGGATAGGCCTTCTTTCCCTTCTCTTTACTGGAGTACTCATTCTACCTTTCTTGCATAATATCCAAAGCCAAGGGAAATGATCTGAGCTCTCACTAAACACTAAGATCATAATTTTAGTTTATGGTGATTCTGTCCACAATTTGGGGGGAACATTCAATAGATGATCTGTTTTGGAATACTCATTCCTGTTCTTGGGTCTGGACATCTGACTTTTCAACTGAACATAAATATCAACTCCACAGGTTTGAGTAAACTGGAACTAAATGCAAGTTCCTCAATCTACAGCAAAGCTTCTCCTTAGGGAACCAGCCTCATGTGCCTAAGGCACCAGATCTCTGGCAGGATCAATACCTCTCTTGGTGTAATGAGAGGAGTTATCATCGCCCCAAAGACCACCCTCAGAGACTTTTATAGTGGAAACCTACCCATGAAATCAAATGCACATCCGAATTACACAGTGCATGTGGAATCATAAACGAGGGCTCAGAATCATGAGACATTTAGAAACCCTTTCTCGCTTTTTGGAGTACACACTTATCTAAACAAAGAAGCTTTTGTACACTGATTGAACAGTCTTCCCCTCCGGTGCTGTATTGGGCTAATATTAATGCTGATCTTCTACTCAACTTTTCAGGATATCATATTTCTTTTTGCAGATTTTCTGATTTACATTGTGTTTCAAGATTCTCAGATGATATCATTTTCCTGATCTTCTAAATTCTATATTATCATCTCTATTTAATCCCCCGAGATTAAATAAGAATTGTAACTTTACTTATTCTGGGTCATGCTCATAAGAGTTAATGGTTTATTTCTGATGCCAATTCACTCTCTCTCTTGGCCAGAGACTGCCTTTATTTTGCATTTAATTATATCGAGGTGGAATGTTAATGCATGTTGGTTCTTTACCAAGATTACTGGACTCAGAATCAAGAATCTTTACAAAGTTCACTTAAACTCTGTGAGACTCAATTTCTCATATGACCATAAGGAGTTAAAAGCGAATGTACACCCTTCCTTTTTACCAAGGTCTGGAGTAGTGCTTGGTGTATAATAAGCACTCAACAAATATTTGTTAAACTAAATTTCATTCTTTATTTTCTCTCTCAGTTCCATCTACTGAAGCAAGAAAAATTTTCATATCATTGCTGTTACTTTAATAATATAGAACTACGATCAAGGCTTCCTTTAAAATCCAGGGAATGTGACACGATCAAATTGTGAGTACTACAACTCCAAAATTAATGGCAAGAAATTTCAATTTTAACATAGAAACATCAGAGCTGGTTTATGAATTACATAGAAAAAAACCAGCCTCATTACTTTCAATGTTACACCGTTTTTGTACCAAAAAAAAAAAAAAAAAAAATGAATTACTGGGTTTGGTTAACCACCTCTTTTACTGCACTTGGCACTAAATGACTTTTGATTGTTTCCAAAAATCAAATCCATCTTCAAAGGATAGAGATTTCTTAACATTGAAGGGATTCAAAAGATTATGCCTTAGGCTCTGATCTGAAGGCAAGAGAAAGATGACCAGGCAGTCTCTTTCTTACAAATTAACAAGCAAAAAAAAAAAAAAAAAAAAAAAAAGAAGAAGAAGAAGAAAAAAAAAACCAGATTGAAATACCTGGTTTCTAGCCCTAGCTTTGCAAAGAATTAGCTGGGTTTAGGTAAGTCACTTCATTCTGAATCTTAGCTTCTCCATGCATATAATGAGGAATTTGAGCTAGATAATTCCTTCCAGCTCAACTATTTTGATTTGAACCTAGTGGGAAAAATGGCAAAAACATTTTTTTATACATGGAATCACCCGTTTGTGAGAACCTTGAACATTATTTATGTTATTGTTATTGTTCAGTGGTTTAAAAATTTATTTGAGATCTTTTAAACGGGAAAAGGTAAAAAGGGATTTGAAGGATGATAGTTATTTTTTGATAGGACAAAAATCATTTTAAAAAACCTGTGCAATGTGGTGTTAAAAGTCACATGTAATCTAATTTAAATTAGTTGAAATAACTAAGAAATGTATCAGTCAATGTAATCAAAACGTCCAGTTGAAGGTCTTGTCATGCTTTCCAGCTTTGCTGGATTATGATTAGGGTGATGTCATTGGAGTCCCAGTTTCTTCCTCTCTGTCCCTCTCTGTACTCTTGGATTGGCCTTTTCCACAGGCCGTACACGGAGGCTCCCTGTCAGCCTCCTGTCTCGCTCCTGTCATAGAAACAAAAAGTATCAAACCTCAGAGATGCATTTTCTGCTACCTAAAGAAAAAGACAGCTCTCTTCTGTTAGATTTTGTAAAGGAGAGAAGAACCTCTCCATCCCACAAATTCGCAAACGTCTATTATCACGTGAGCTCTGACTGGGTAACATGCTCATCTCTGAGACAGTCCCTGAGGTCAGAAGAATCGAGTATGAATTTTGACTGAAGTCAGCCTGGACTTGGTTCTGGAGCTGAGGGTGAGGACACTTTCGTTCTTACTGGAGGATGGGGAAAGGGGAGGGCGAGAGTCCTCCAGGGAGAAATTGCTCCCTGACCAAGGGGATATGAAAGCTAGAGAACAAACCCAACCAATGCTTATAACACAAAATGAAATAAGTAACAGTAACAAAGATGTGAAAAAGCATTTGTGAATTACTAGCTATAATAACACCTTACATATTAATAGCAACTTGCAGTTTATGGCGTGCTCTCACATATCTAACTTCCAAAATAACTACGTAGAAAAAGTAACAGAGGAGTTCCGATTCCCATTTAACTGGCAAAGAAACTAAGAAAGAGTATTCTGTGTTAGTGACAAAGCTGGGCTAAAATTTCAGGTTCTCTAATTCCAGAATTCCAGTGCTCCTTAGATGACTTGTGTGCACATTCTGGCCTCACCCACCTCTTGGTAAATTCCTGGACTTTTTTTTAGCCCTGGTTTCCTCATCAGTAAAATGGAAAAATTATAATGCCAACCTAATGTGTTTGTTGTATGAAATAAATGAGCTGTTTATTTATTTAAACCATTCAACACTATGCCCAAGAAATAGAAAACACTTAGTAAGCATTAGTGGCTATCATCATCATCACCATCATCATCATCATCATCATCATTATCATTCTGTGGTAACGCTTAGGAAAAACATTCACTGTAGAATCCATGTAGCCCATGAAATATTATTTCTCTGAGTCATCTCACTACTATTGTCACATCTCACGTAAGTAAAGGTGTGAACTTTAGAACTTGCTTCATGGTGTGATTTACTTAAAATTTCTTAGGCATTGGTTGTTACTAGATGGGAATAATACCAATATTACTTATTGTGACATTTGAGTAGTGGACATTTGTTATGTTTTCTGGCTGCCCAAGACCTTTTTATCCATCTTCTCATGTTTGAAGACAGTGCTGTGTTATACAGTCCACCTCTCCAGTGCTAGTGAGTTCCATTTCCCAGCCTCTTTTGTGGCTGGGGTTCAGGCATGTGGTATGATCTAGGCTGGAGCAGGACCACATGCAGGACTTCACTTCAGAAGTGAGCAGAGCGAGGTGCCAGTTCTACTAGATTCATCTTCTGATGAGTGGCATGGCGGGTAGACTCATTTGATACTTAGGGGCCAGCAGTGGCAGAGTTTTTGGTGTTTGGTCCTATACAGTGTCAATGCAAGACATGGCAGTGACCTAAGGAGGTGACAACAGTGCTTTCTCAGGATATGATGAGGTTTTGCTAATAACATGCAATATTGGTGTGTGTCGCCAAAACTTCTAGCAGGGTTTCTCTTGCACAACATCCGCACCTGGTTCTCTGGCTTCCTGTAGACTTTATAAGCACTTAACATCCTACAATAAAATTTTTTATCTGCTTGAATCAGGCAGAGTGGATATTGTCGTCTGTAACCAGACTGCTGACTCACACAGTGAGATTCTACCAGAGCCTGTCCCTCAGCCTTACTTCTTCAGCTCTGAGAAGATTATTGTGAGTATTAATATTTTTCTTATAAAAGTATTTTTGATTACTGCAAAATCATGGCCTTATACATGGAAGGCAAAAAAATTTAGTACCTAATTTGGTGCTGATGGCATTTAACTTTACAATTTATGTTTGGGATTTTAAAATTTTTTATTATCCAAATTTCCCAATTATCCTAATTGATAGAATTAATTTAAAAACAATTAAAACATAAATTTAAAGTTACCACTTATTGTATATTTTGTCACAAACTGCTTTTCTCAGAAGATGGTTTCATCACAGAGCCATGCGTCATGAGGATTTGACCACTGCCCTTTACTGAGGAATATTCATGAATCTGAATAAGCATTTTAAATTAAACAGCCTTTCAAATAACCCTGTGCACTTGTGGACCTTTAAAGACTAATTAGGCATAATTAGTAGTATTTCTCTGCATTTTCCATTCAATTTTCTGGTCTTTAAACATCTATAAACCAGAGATGTTAATAATTTCTAAAGTGTGAGGGAGGTCATGCCATTTAGGTGTAGAAAATATGTTTCTTAAGCTCAAAAGGATTTGGTCGTTTTGTGACTGATTCAGGTTGAATCCTGAAGCCAAATTCGGTGAACTACATTTTGCCTCTGTGTATCTGTTTCAGAATAATGGAGCGCCATGTTATTCCGTTCCATACTTGTTATCTCTTGGCAGAATTTCAAGATAAATATTTTCCATTTAAGCTCACACCTCAAAAAATGTCCATAAGCGCTGTATTGGCAATTCCTGAGCTGCTCTAGGAAAAAAAATTAAATACAGAAAGAAAAGACCTTTGAAAAATACCAGTAAATTCTTCCCGAATTGACTTATATTAACTTATTTTAAATTTTGTCTGAATGGTAGGCCAAATTTTGGTTTACATTAATCAGATAAATTCAAATATTTTGAGAAATAAATGCATATACTTGTTTTTAAGTTAATTTTAATGTTTATCAAAGCAATATATTCATATATATCTTAAAATGTTCAATTTTCCCCAAAAGTTTATCAACTAAAACAGTAGTTTCTTTTTTCTCCCTTCTAAACTCAATAGTCACATTTTTTGAGATAATCATTTTGAACTCCTTTCGTTTCTTTTGGAAATCAAATCCATATTCTTAAAAAATATTCTCATAGTGATTTTTATCAGTGTTATATATGAGCTATTGAATATACATAAGCTATTTATGAAAATAAATGTGAAGATTTAATTATCTTATACCACATATACATACCTCCTCTTTCACTGTCTCGTTTTATCTGATTGTACATATTTACATTTTCTGTCGAACTGAGGAGTATCTTATGATTATGTTTCCCTTTTTATGTAATCCTTTATTTTCCTGAAGCTAATAATCGCCCTATTTTTTATTTTGCTTAGTTTTCTAGGTACCTACTTCATTTTCTTCCCTAAGTGCCCTGGTACATCTATTGAGTGCTTAACTGTACTATTTTTTTTCCGAGTGTTTAACTCATCTGCTGATCCATCAATCCCACTTTCCTCTGGAATTCTTTATTTTGGAGACCTCTAGTTCCTTCTCAAATCTGGATCTTCTTTTGGCATCTTTCTTCTCCTAACAGGTGAAGTGCTCTGATCTGGACAGGGCTCCTTTTGACCTGGTCCTGACTGTCACCTGGAGATCATCTTTTGTTCTCCTGGATGGGAAACAACACAGATAACATGAAACAGAAATCGAAATTGCATTGTATTGACTGAAATACATAAAAGTGAGTGCACATCCAGGGCTGTCTATGTAACAGAGGGATGGCTGAAGGAGTCGTGGAGGGCATTAAAAGAAGTTTTGCTAGTCTTCCACATTTCGTGTAAAATGTGAAATCCATTTAGATTTCTATATGAAGCTCTTCTATTGTGTTAGACATTAACATTGGTCTTTGAAAATAAGTGATTACTTTGTTAGGTTCCCATTCTCTTGGATTAGAAGCAAATTCCATAAGAAAACCTGTATAATTTCTAAGGCTCTTCATCATCTGGCCGGCATCACAAGTGTCGCGTTGTTCCATGCTCTTGCTCAGTCTCCTAGTTTCAGCCACATGGCCTTCTGCAGGTGTCTCACATGTGCCCCTACCTCCCGCCTTTGCATGGGCTGTTCCAACACTCTGGCGTGCTCTCCAGCTAACCCAGCACCTCTTCTTGACCAGGTTAACTTGTTCACTTTGACCTCAGACCTCGCTTCCTTGCAGAAGCTTTGCTGACATCCCAGCCAAGGTCCCCAGTAACATGCTTCCATGGGGCAGTGTTCCCTGCACGTCGTCCTGACCACCATGTGTTTTACCGTATTTGTTGATAATTTGACTGTCTAACTCCCCTAAGAATTTGCTGGCTGTGGAAGAGCTGGAGCCATGTTTGTTTTGACTCACCATGAATTCCTCAAGATCTAGCATCCTCTCTGAAAATAGAAGGCAGTTAATACTGATATGAATAAATAACTAAATAACAGCTAAACAATTAAAAGTTGATAAGAAATTAGCACGTCACTGAAGCTCCATTTGCTGTACATCGAACGTCATCAGTGTCTGCGTGTGGTTATCATTTGGTAGATATTTCTTGAATTAATGCTTTGACTGATGAAATTTGAGTGGGTAGTTTCAAAGTTATATGTTATGTTAGGTTTGACTCCAAGAGAAATTTGAATATGGGCATATTTCCTTTAAAACCCCCAAGGACCCTAAACAAATGATCATTAAATACAGATGCATGTCTATTGTATTATTATTTTTAAATTTGTCCAAACTGTTCTCTCTTATACTGTGTCCACACAGTTAAGAACACTAATTAGGTCCAGACTGTAAAAGTTCATTCACTCGACTTTTGTTTTGCTTTGTTTTGTCGAGGTATCACAAAGTCCATGAGGTAAAGCCGTTTTCTAGATATCCACAGAACTCCTCAGGTTTTACCTACTGATTATTTACACTAACTTTACTACCATTTTTAACATGCTTGGTTCTCTATATTCAATTTTACAAATTAAAGGAGAGAGTTTATTAAAAATGAAAAAGAGTTGATTGAAAAGGAGATGGAAAATCTTCCAAGGCAAATGCAATTGACACACACACACATACACACACACACACACACACACACACACACACACAAGAGTGATTTAATTAATTGCCAAAGTGTTCTACATTCCTCAGTTGAATCTACGGACGTTTAAGTAGTATTAAAGTAAATGATTTGTGTTAAAATGCTTTTGACTAATTAAGAAATAACCTACTCCGTTTAACATGCAGGGAATGCCCAGTATATTTTTATAATGTTTCAATTCAGAGTAATTAAATACCCTAGTTTCAGGGCTTAAGAGAGTTTGCCCTCAGGGATTTTCAAAGCTTGGCTTTCTGGAAGCATCCATTCCCTAAGGATTCTGAATGGCCAAAGTTCTATTGTACTTCCTGAGCTAAATTTCCTGCTGATAATAAAAAAGGAAAAAAATTGAGGGTTTCCTGTTTGGTTTCCCTTGTTTATATGTTTCTATAGAATTCTTGGTGGACCTAGAGTTTAAAAGTGACAAAGAAAAATTCAAAATGTGAAGAATTCACTTTCCCTATGTTGAGGACTGAACTTTGAAACGGTGTATGTGGTTGTGTATATTGTTTTTGCCTGTGTAGTGATAATGTTGGGTGAATATTAAAAATTATTTGAAAGACAAGAATAGCCAGTGACATATTAAGACTCACTCTCTTTTAGGCACTGCTGAAAAGGATACCCTAGTTTTTCTATTGGCGACACTAAATTAAATTTAGAAAATCTAATGGTTCAAATATGAATTCTATCACTATCCACTTCGAACAGGCAGAGGTGGTTATGAATCATCTCGGGCAAGTTTCCTTTTGGATTAAGTAGAAATACTAACGTTAAGCCTACCAGGTTGTTAAGGTTTGGATAAACTAAAGGGTGGATTTTGAAAAGAAAACAAATATAAATGTCAATCATCATGTTTTGGTACGCTTGTAATAAAAACAATATGACCTTACTGGCTTAGGCACACTGCATAATTATGCTGGTTTTCAACAATGCTTCTTACTCATATTAATATTCTAGCCAAAACAACTACGTGCAATGTCTTCAACCAAATGTGGTGTCAATACTAATTGTCAGGATTCTTATTGTCCTGGGGTCTGATTTCCATTGGGTACAGTCAAACTTCTTTCAAATCTCAGGCCTATTTTAGTTGCCACCCACATTACTGAAAATTTGGAACAATACTAGCATACTGGGGTGGAGCCACCTTCCTGTAAATGTCCACTGACTCAAGTCCTATCTCTGCCTTTAAGCTGGAGATGAAGAGGCATGCAAGGCAGTTCAGTATTTTTGAACATTTGTATTTTTTGGTTATGTATTAACAATGCCAAACAAATTTAATTATTTTATTTTAAGTAAATCATCTATAAGCAAAAATTGCTAAAACATTTAAATGCCACAAATATTTACAATGTACATGAAATGGTAAAATTTCATATGAGTCACACTAGATTTTCAGTGCAATTCGATCAGTGCAAATGCTAATGTTCTGGAGCTGGAAACTAAAGAAACTCCTCTTAGCTTTCATTACAGAATCTGATGAATGGAATGTCCATATTATGCTCCTGGGTATGGAGAGGCAGGACATGTATATTCAGATACAATGAATGAATAGCCTCTCCAGAAATTACTCCTGTCATGAATATTTAATTATTTAGCCATTTTCTGTACAACTGGTCTTGTATTATTTAAAGCTATTATTTTTCAGGAAAGTTAAGAAATTCAAGGAGTCATAAGCAGGGAGAAATAACCTAGCATTTCTCAAACACAAATGAGGAGGAAGAGTCTTAGAGGTAGGGGAAAAAGCGAAGAAGGAACAGTGCAGAAGAGCTAGTCTCATTCCCACTTATTTTTAATCATTGCCGTCAGGGAAATGGTATTTCAATGACAAAAATATGGCACTCTTCTGAGCAGATAGCTCACAATAAAATTTGCACCTGAATTTTGGGGAGATATCAGAAAAGTGATTTATAGAGGGAAATGGAAAAGGCTTCCTTTCATGAATCTTGTGGCTCATTTAGAACAGGTTAAGTAAAGAAGACAAATTATTCTCCTTTTATTCAATTCTTTTATAATATAATTCTTCAAAATTCTTCTATGTTATGAGTATTCTAGACTTTTATGGCAAAAGAAGATAATAACAAATAAAGATCACTGAATAGTCAGTCAGCAAGCTGATAGGAGTAAAGTGTTTCTGTATTAAGAGGCTGACCAGACTGAAATCAATGAAACCAAATAAAATGATTCATTTTGATGTATCTTATAAAATCATTGACAAAATCCTTGCCATATTCCTCTTCTCCTGCTCAATCATCCCCTCTTTTAATGAAGTATCCCCCATTTTTCTGATTGATATAAGCTTGGCTTGTACACGCTAAGGTAAATAATGTTGGAATTTATTGAAATTCAAAATGTATTATTTAATAGGTGACTACTTATCCTTCGTGGGACTTCGTCTTTTAGGTCCAAAAAAAAAAAAAAAAAAGAATATTAGATAAACAATCTTCTTGTGTAAAGAAAACTTATACATAATCAGGATAGTAGTGGTTATAAACCAGAGTTATGATCATAAATAAACATAATTTTGTGCAATTTTTTTCCTTTATTGTTCTCTAAGTCTCATTTCTTAAGTCATCATTAAAAAGCCATTTCGGTCTTGCCAACAGTACTGTGAATTTTCTTCTGCAGAGGACAGGTATTAAGGCCTGGACCTCATAATATCCAGGAGGCAAGGAAGGTCCAGAGAGTTCTGTTATCTGTAAACAAGCATTGCATATTTTCAGGAGTGAGATAAACCCTGATTGCATTCTGAGGTGCCTGATGTAAAAATCCCATGTGTCTATCATGTCGATGTGTTAATTCCTAATAACCTGAGAAATAAGAAAAGGATGCATGCTGAGATTTTTTCTCCCTGGTAAATGCTTTTAAACTTATCTATTGTTCCTTACTTCCTTGTTCATTTTCAACAACATTGTAATTATGGCCAAATTTAGCTGATCTTTACATTAGCTGAACAAAAGCTTTGAAAGACAGCAACAGAAAATTGTTGAAAGTAATGCAAAATTAGAAATAATTCAGAATTTATAAGTCTGATTTTGAAGTTATTTTTAATAGGCTATTAATTTGTAACTAAGTAGCACCAAAAAAAAAAAAAAAAGAAAGAAAGAAAAAGAAAAAGAAAAAGAAAAACTCACCAGGGTTTGGCAAACCATGGCCTGTGGAAGAAATCTGGCCTGCTACTTCTTTCAGTAAATAAAGTTTTATTGAAGCACGACCACGCCTATTAGTTTTTGAATTGTCTACAGAAACTTTCTCACCCCAATGGCAGAGTTGAGTCATTGTGAAAGAGACCATAAGGCCTGCAAAGACCCAAATATTTACTCTCTGGTCCTTTAAGGAAAATGGTTTCCCAACCTTTGTTTTAGACATTTTAGACATGATTTTTATTAAAATGTTATTGTCTCTCAAAGTACGAGAATATAAAAATATAGTCTTGTAGTAATTGATTTACGTGGTTCTTTCTCTCTCTCTCTCTCCTCCTATCTCTCTTTGTTCTCTCTTCTTTTTCCCTAGAATACTTTCATGTCCCAGGAACTGTGCCAGGCACTTCATATATATTATGACATTTAATTTTAACATTCCTTCTGTGAAGAAGGTTTTATTAATATTTCAATTTAGTTACAAGGAAATCAGATTTTGAGAAGTTGAATAATTCATATAAGTTACCCAACTAGCAATTAAGAGATTAAAGACTCTAGTCTGTCTGGCTTTAATACAGAAAACCAGTTTTGGAGTTGCAAGTATATACTTGAATATATACCAACAGTCTCAGAAGGGTAGATGTGATGATTAAATAACATAATGCATATAAGGTATCCACAGGTGTCTGACATAATAGATGCTCAATAAAAGTTAGTCTCCATCCTCTTACATCTGGATTTCATTACCCTTTTGATTTGAGTTGAAATCTACTTAAAAACAAACAAACAAACAAACAAAACAAACAAAAAAAACAATGTATGTAAGCTTTCCCTTTTCGGTTAGTGAATTAAAGGCCCAGGGCCCAATCTGCCATGTTTCTGTAGTG
This sequence comes from Eidolon dupreanum, assembly GCA_028627145.1. Taxonomy (NCBI): domain Eukaryota; kingdom Metazoa; phylum Chordata; class Mammalia; order Chiroptera; family Pteropodidae; genus Eidolon; species Eidolon dupreanum. The sequence goes on along the minus strand of CM053503.1, from coordinate 158,292,125 downwards.
GGCATAGCAGTTGTGCCTTATCTCACTTTCATAAATTCATTCTCCTTTGTTATAATATCTGGAACTATTTCTTTGTAAGACTCGTTTTTGAGTGCGTACTTAAAATATCGAGGGTGCTGGAGAAGAACTGACAAAAACAGACCATTCATAGCCTTGGTAAATAAATAAGAGAAGTTCTGCCACTTTCTAGTTTTGTGCCCAGAGCAGGCATCATTAATGAAGAATGACTCTCTTTCTCACAAAGCCTGGACACCACTTCATATTCCTTTGCAATCTGTGTTTCATATAGTCACTACCAATTGATTAAACTTAGAACTCAGTAGAACACCTATTTGCCATTTCTGCCTTAGAGGTTTGTTCCATGCAGTTTTTATTTTTTATATATACTACCTTTCATCTAAAACTTCAGTAAAAGTATCTGCAGCCATGCCACCCTGAACAAGCCTGATCCTGTCTGATCTCGGAAGCTAAGCAGGGTCGGGCCTGGCTAGTACTTGGATGGGAGACCACCTAGAAAGACCAGGTGCTGTAGGTGTAAAAAACAAAAAGTAAGGGATTGTAAACTGACAATGTTCTTGCAATCTGAGAGGTCGACCAAGGTTGCTTCATGTAAAAAAAAAAAAAAAAAACTTTAGTAAAACTGCTTTCTGGTTTCCTTAATGTGAAATACAATCTATACATTAGTTAAACAAACAAACAAACAAAGCTGTAAAATAAAATGGTGCTCTACTAATAACAATATTACATTTAAAAATAATTTAAATAATAATAATCTTCCAGAATTTATCTTTTTTAATACCAAAAAACTTAGTTTCTCTTTTCCTTTGGCCCATAAGGTCACTGGAGTTTAAGAAACAGAACATTAACGACGTACTTTCACTCTGATCCACTGTGGCTGTGGAATAGCACAGAAATCTGTGCCTAGGTGTGACTTAACTCAGCCATGTTTTGTGTAAGGAAAATGGTTTCTATGTGCCCACTACTTCACAGCCAGAACATGTGTGCACAGGTTTGGGTGAAAGCTTCCCACAGGGTTATTCCCTTGATTTCAAGTCAGGAGTAGAAAGGTTTTGGATTGTAGAAAAAAACTGACTGTCTTGACAACATGTACACACACAGAGACATATGCATGTGCATGTATTCTCTTTGTCTTACGGTGATTTAAAATGGTGTCGGGTTCGTTAACCAGACATACGTGCTCTAATGAAAATGCCATTATCAATGCTAATGAGTGAATTTAAGTCAGTGTTATATCAGACAACATAAGGTAAAGCATCAAAGGGGAAATGGTTATAAAAATTTATTTTAGTGTGTGTCTTAGAAAACCTCAGTGGTCCAAGTATGCTGCTTGCCTTCCTGTATTTCCAACTCCCCCGAGTAATGGCCCATTCCAAAGCCAAGCAATTTTGAAAATTAAAAACATATTTTATTAATAGCTCAAATACAGGAAGAACACAACAGCCCTTCCTGGTGATGTAATTGAACCTGATGATTTGAATTAAAAATATGCTAACATCTGCTAGTACCCCAACATGGCCTATTAGAAATGAAATAGGCTAACCTCTGAAGCAATATTCATACTTTCTATATGTTTCTTTTTTTTTTTTCATAGAAACAAAAAATCTATTCCCCCAATAGAAATCTATATAATTAAAAAAAAGAGAGAATGTTTGGCCTAGAGGCTGTGTTCAACATTATCAAAGTGGCAGTTGTGTCAAAAAGTTTTCTGAAGAACCCTGAGTGTCAGATGTGGCGTAAAAACAGCCTGTTTCTTCCTAGTCAGAACCAAAGAAATGTATATTTTTTAGCATGATAGAATTTGGAATACATAGAGAAATACTCAAATATAAAGTTAAATTGAGATAGCCACCTTAAACAGATCCTTTAATGATGTGTTGTTATTAAGACTTAAAAAAAAAAAGGCAGGGAGATGAAAAACAATATACAAAATTTCTTTTTTCTTTCATTTCAATTTTCAAGAATGGCCTCGGCAGGGGTTTTCATAAGATAAATGCCAAAAGACAACCTAATAACAGCTTTCTTTGTTCCAAAATTAGGAAAGGGAAAAAGTGGAAATGAGTGTGTCACGTAGTTCTTAGAAAAAGGACAGTTTGTTTTCAGGACTGAAAATTACAGACAATTTTTTGTCCAGAACATGGAAATTACTAGAAAGGTTATAGAAGTTATTCTTAAGGTGGCTTCTGGCACCATTGTGCCAACCTTTGATGTGTTTTTGTTTTCCCCTTAGCAGATGTTCTTAAAAAGAAAGAGGTTTTTCTATTTTGGGTCCCTTGAGAACAAACACATCTCAATGATGTTCTTTCAGAGAATGTGCCTTATGCCTCTGTTCTGTACCTTTCTGTGATGGGTATCTGCTGGGCCTACCTAGGGCACAGCCCAGAGCCATCCTCATTATCCTTCTCAAGCTAAGAGAGCACCCCTCAGTTGAGAAATGACAAAATTTAATTTTGACAAATGACAAAATATGATCAACATTTATATGCATAGAAGTTACTATTATTATTACATTTTTTGTAATTAAGAAATTTTTTATGGTAGCAGAATTTCAGGCAAAAACTGCAAGAAAAGAACAAGGAACTCTCATATGTTACCATTCGTTTATATATTTTGCTTTCTTATTCTGTCTCTTCTTTCTCTCTTCATAGACACACACACAGATACACACAGACACACACATGTATTTTATACTATTTTTTGGAAATATTTGAGAGTAAGTTAAAGATGTGTGTCTCCAGTTCCAAACAAACATCACAGGATCTTGTCATTTTTTATATTTGGTACTCCCTTCTCCAAAAGTAAGAAACTCAGCTCCCATTATCTTTAATATAAATATTCATTTGCTCAAGTCTAGAATACATGAAAAGTAGTTTCAGAATTGATAATACTATTACTGCAAAACACAAACTCACCAATTAGAGTTTATATTTATTTAAAGTTTTTGGAGACATAATTTATATATAGTGGAGTACAAACAGTATACAATTAAGTGTACAATTTGGTGAGTTTTGACAAATGCATATTCTCATGTATCCATACTCCTGCCAATATATAGAACTTCTCCATCACCTTTCTCTTTGCCAATTAGTCCCCACCCAAAGCAAATTAACCCAAAGTAAACAGAATAAGTGAAAGAATGAAGGTAAGACTAGAGATCAATAAATCAACAAAATCAGCAGCTAAATCTTTGAATACCTCAATAAAATTGATAAACCCTTAACTACACTGATCATTATTAAGATCAATATAATTTGCCTATGTAGATGAAATAGACATATCCTTGAGAGACTCAAATTCACAATACTGACACAAAAGGAGTAGAAAATCAGACTAACTCTATCTCCAAAGAAATTGAATTTATAATTTAAAGCCTTTCCACAAATAAATCCCTATGATTCAGTGGTGAACTGAAACCTTTAAGTAAGGAAGAATACAAATTCTACATTAACTTTTTTCTCAGAAAATAAAGGAAGAAAATCTTCTTATTTAATTTTATTACGGCAGCAAAACTCTATTACCAAAGCCAGACAAAGATGTTACCATAAAAGTGTAGCCTAATATCTCTTAGAAAACAAATCAAATGCAATAATATATAATAAGAATAGGTAGTAATACCAAGTGGATTTATCCAAAAAATGAAAGCTTGCTTTAATATTTGAAAATCAATTAGCACAATTTCATTAACAAGAACAAAAGAAAAAATGTAGCATCTCGATAAATGCATACATTTCCCCATTTGTGATTTTTAAAAATACTCAACAAACTAGGAATTCCTCATAGAGAACATTTATAGAAAACTTACAGAGAGGGCTCTATTTAATGTTGAAAGACTGAAACCTTTACCATAGCTTGGGGACAGGTAAGTTTGTCCACTTTCAAAATTTGTATTCTACAACTGGCAAAACTAACATATGATGAGAAAAGTCAGAAAAGTGATTACTGGGGAAATGCTTAGAATTGACCAAGAAGAGGCACTAGAAAACTATGATGGAATATGTGTTCCTTTGATTCATTATACTCTGTATATTTTGATGTATATCAATTATATTTCAGTGATAATCTCAATTAATTATTCAGATGTCTATTCTCTTAAACCATTTAGATTGTGTTTTTATTTTTTAATTTGAAGATTATATTTAAAATTTTCCATACTGTTTTAAGTGGTAGGCAAAATTCTATAATCCCTAATGAAACACACTCTTATATAATCTCCTCTCTTCAAGTGTGGGCAAGATCTATAATTTGCTTTTAACCAATAGAATGGGCAAAAGTGATGGCATATGATTACGTTATGTTATATAGCAAAATAAAGGGATTTTGTGGAAGTAATTAAGACCTTTAATTGATTTTAAGTTAATCAAAAAATTTTTCTGGATGGGCCTGACTTAATCAGATGTGTCCTTTAATAGAGGGTCAAAAGTCAGACTCTAGCTGATCTTGAAGAAGCAAATTGTCATGAGTTCTACATCTGCAAGGAAATGAATTTTGCCAATGGTAACCACGTGAGCTTGGAAAAGAATACTGAGCTTCAGATAAGATTTTTAATTCAGCCTGTGAGATACTGAGCAAAGAGTTAAGCTAAGCCATACCTGGATTCCTGTTCCATTAAAAATATGAGATAATAAATATATATATATTTATATATATAATATAAATAAATATATATTTAAGCTCCTAAAGTTGTGATAATTTGTTATTCAGCCTATAAAACAAATGCATTTAACATTTTTTTAAATTTTAAAGTTGCAATTCCTCTTAGATCTCTTTTCATTTAGTCTATTAATTTTTTCCCGTAAGAAACAAATTTTCTCTTTATTGAGTTTTGTGTCTCTCGATCATGTAGTTGGTTTCCTTTTATTTCTAGTTATTTGGGGTTGTAATTTTATCTTTGTACTTGATTCGTCTTGATCACTGTTAGGGGGCTCTACTTTTTTATTTTTACTCCCCTGCCTTAGGCATTTGGGCTGAAATTGTTACACAAGATAAAAGGCAGGTTCTCGCCTGAATACGGGGCTCTTTCTCCCTCCTAGTAAGTTGCCTGGGCCACCTTCCCAGGGCCTGCTCAGTGGGGTTCTTATATCAAGATCCTCACATCAGAGAGCAGTGTCAGAGCATGCTGGTGTCAGCTACTATCCTCCTGTTTTTCTTTCCTGCTGTGACTGTCAAGGTCAACAATGACCTCAGGCTGTGCTGTATACTTGACTGTCTAGCACAGGCACCCACTCTAGACTCCCTCCCTTAATGTCTTGTTTCTTTTTTTTTTTTTAAGACAATAAATGGGGAGAAAACGTCATTGTGTCATGGTAAGCAGAGGAGGGACAAGACTCCAATTTTTTAAAATGCTGTCCTTTAATTACTTCCTTTGATAATTGCCCAGTGCTGTTGTCCTGCTCTTGGTATGTATTTTCCTGAGCTTGGGTTATCCCTGGAATTTCTAAAACCATTCTTTCCTCTTGAGTGTGTTTGAGTTTGTGATTTCTCTGCTGCCGCTTATCCATTAATATGAGCTTATCAGCTGCTCATCTTGGAAGTTCTTCAAAATCTCTGGTATACCCACAAGATTCTGTTTTGTTTTTAAGTATTGATAGGAATTTATATCATTTTTTTTCATCGTATGAGATCTGAGGGAGAAGAGAGGTTTTGTTTGTTTGTTTGTTTGTTTGTTTTTTAAATCCAATCTCTTGTTATATTCTCATCTTTGAGGTGGTCAGATAACACAGTCGGGTAATTTTACAGATGAAAAAAACCAAGATTCAAAGATGGCAACATGACTTACCCAAGTTCACTCAGCTGGCAAGATCTGAATTTAAATAATCTAACCCTTAATGCATTGTTTTCCCGCTTTTTGCTATGCCAACATGATGGCACTTCCTTTCTCAATGCTCTTGATGAGTATTTATTGTGTATTTATATATTAAGGCGAATTATCTTGAATTTCTGGGAAACTATATTGAGTCACACTTAAGCAACTCTGAAACTCGTAATGTGCATTTTAATATCAACACAATTTAGTGTGGCACATCCTTTTGTTTGCTACCATAGTTTCATATTTTTTCATATACCTGAAACACACATTCATACACACACATCTTTAATTATTAAGATTTAAAGTCTCTTCGGAGGGTATGCACACATGTTAGGATTATATAGGCGGGAACTGACAGCTTTCTTGTAGGGGAAGATGGGTACCCTAACCCAGCTCCATATTGTCTTTCTCAATGTTAATTGCATCATTTGCTTTGGAATTTTCATTCATATACTCATCGTGAGTGGGAGTTATTTCTCTCTCTCTCTCTCTCTGCCTAATTATTCTTGTCTGGTCCTTTTATAGTTGCCCATACCTGGTCTCATGCATTCTCAAGTTAGTACGACTCTTATCTTGGTGGCTTGGGGCTCCCAAGCCATGCTGTTTTTGTGGATACTGAAGATACGATTGCTGACCTGGGTTCCTCTTCTTCCCATACTCCTTCTGTGGGTATGCAACTTGACACACGCTGCAGCCCTGGGAGAACGTGTTGGTCGTTTCAGTTCTGCCTCAGCCTCCAGTTTAGCATAATGAGCTTGGTGCTAGTCACTCACAACCTGTGGGCTATTTTTTTTTTTTTAACTTTTTGATTATGGTGACATTGGTTAACAAAATCCGGCAAGTTTCAACTGTACATTTTAACAGTAAAGCATATATATGTTTACATAGTGTATTCGCCTCCCATATTTAGATTTCTTTCTGTCACCACATATCTGACCCTTTTACCCCATCTACCTCTCCACTACCCCCACCCTCTGGTAACCACTAGTCTATTGCTCATGTCCATGAGTCTCTGTTTGTCCTATTTGTTGCTTTTAGGTTTATATCCTACATGTGAGTGATATCATGTGATTTTCAACTATTTCTATCTGGCTTATTTCTCTCAGCATGATTACCTAGAGGTCCATCCACGTTGTCTCCATACCCATGGATTCTGGACCTGGATGTCAGCAGGTTCAAGGATCCCTTCTTTCTGCTTACAATTGTGTGAGTTGGTCTCATTTTTCTACTACTGATCCAAGAAGATGACTCTTCTTGCTTTTGTTAATTTTAATTTTTAAAGTGTTCTTATTTAAACCTTATTTAAATTTTATAACCAGTTTTTATTGTGTTTACAGTGAGGAGGGGTTCTCTCAAAGTATGAATACACAATGTCGTTTTGCCAAGAATCTCCAGGATTTATGTCTTCAATTGGACTAACTATTCAATAATATCTTTTTTTACCTTCTTTTGTGTGTGAGCGACTAAAACAGGCCTCTCTCACCCTGTGTTTTAAAAGTTCTCCGTGATTCTGAGAAAAATAGTCTGTCATTAATTTATTTATATTAGTAAATGTTTAACAGCAGGACTAAAACACTTTCAAATCACACTTTTCGCTAGCCAGATTAGGGCCGGACAGATGCCAAAATATTTTTCATTTGTGTTTTGGTATTTCGTATTTGCTAAATATGAGCCATTATGTGATATATTTACATATATATGATGAACATGAATCAAAACATTTTCCTTCTGATTTTCTTAATTGGTGTGGAAGGAAAAATGTCTTTAATCTTGTTTGTAAATGATGTTTAATTTTCTTAGTGTTAATTGGTGGCAATAAGAAACTCTCTTCATTGGTAAAACACATACAGAAAGATCTTATTTACGGGTTTAATATCCTTAGTTAATGATTCTAGCACCTGGAGGGATTCTGTTGTCTGACTTGACTCAGTGGTAATGCTAGTAAGGTGAGTTGATGTATCTTGTACATTATAGACTTGTATAATCTAAGGAAAAAAATTGTGGGAGAATGAATTAATCAAATCGGTTTTTACCAAAACATGTTTGTGGGCAATGATCAGACCTTTTTGTTGTTGTTTCATAACTATGTCCTGTAAGGCTAATCTAGACTATTATACAGAACAGGCAAGCATGTTAGTCCATGGGAAGTGACAATTATATGAGTTATTGGAATAAAATTACCATGGGTTATAACAGTTTTATGTAATCAAAGGCTTAAAATTTAAAAATTTCAATTGGTATATTTTAATACAAATATTTCCATGTCTATCTCACACCAGCCCTCATACTATTTTCAAAAGGTCAAAAGAACAGTGTTTACACTTGTATTTAGAATAAGGAAAATAACCTTATGATTGAAATCACTGAGATTTGTGACAAGGGCTCTTTTGATGAAAGGTTGATCCGGCCACACACAGTGCAAAGCGAGAGCTCAACAGGCAATCACACAACTGGCTTTCTTCAAATACTGCCCCTTGCACGCCATAAAAGCACATCCAGGCCTGATTGGGGCACAAGGTATGAGAGAGGAACAGCAGAATTTTATAAAATGTTTCCATATAGCTAGAAATTAGGTTCTTGAAAATGCAGATGACTTGGGAACATTGATCTTTTATTATTCATTTTCTTTTATGGAAATAAAAGTAAAAGAAAACACTTATACCTTTCTTCTTTCCACACCTGCCAGCTTCCCTTCTACAATCCACCTGGGATAGAGGAGGATATGACTCTTGATCCTCTCAGGAAGCTTGTTTATACTTAGAAATAAGTGATCTGATTAGCCTTATCACTATTTGGTCCTGACTAATTCAGCTGTTATTGGTGCCCATAAAGTTATATGGACTTTTTATTACCTAGCTTTCCTGTTGTAGTGAAAAATTATACTTCGATTAATCGTTGATTGCTACAGGATTATTTAAAAGTTTTCTGTGAGCATCTGCCAAAAAAAAAAAAAAATGGTGGGTGGGGTAAAGCACAGGAAAAAAAACTCAACACAAATTGTCCTGTGAAAGGGTAGTACCAATACTGAGTGACACATAAAACATGAGTAAAGGTGTTTTATCATTTGTTTTATCATTTGTCATAGTTATTGTCATGAAAGGCATAAGTAAGATAAAAGCCCAGAAGCCATGGTGAAAACAGTATGGTCCAATCATTATAGATATATCTCTTTGAGAAAAAAGAAAGATATTTATATATTAAAAAAAAAATGGAGAACTGATTTAGAAAAGAGAGAGCCACTTCTTAAGTATCTTGAACAATGTATAATTTCACAGAAGCTAATGTGCACTGACACAAGATATGTGTGGCAAGACAAAGGTACATTTTCGTGTGCATTTATTTCAAAATAATATGTATAATTGAACAAGCACAGCGTCATCTCTTTTAATCTGGACTTGAAAGTTAGTTGAAAGAAGTTTCAAGTGCAAGTTTACTTTGCCAATGACCTTTTCAGTCATTGAATAATAAAAATTATTTGTACTAAGTCAATGAATTGTTGCAGGTTTGTACATATCTAAAGTAGAAACAAAGGACAAAAGTATCTTGTATAGAATCTATTGCGCTCTAATGAAAACTTACATTTAAATAATGATTGCTAATATTACAATTGCTCTGAAAACTAATAGCAAGTTGAAACCACAGCAGAGTTCTTGGTTTCTGTGGTAAATAGTAAAATGATAGGATGTGAGAGTTGGAAGAATCCTTTGAGATATTCTAGCCCGACATTTCTCAAAGCGTGGTCTGTGGACACAGAATGGTAATTGAGGAATAAGTTAATAAAAAAGACTGTGGCGATGATTTTGGGGCAAATTATTTAAGAAAGACTTGCTGAAACTCTTAAATTTATGTCTTTACTGGAATACTTTTTAGTCCCTTTCATATGAAAGTGAATTTTGAGTCTCTGAAGGAGAAAATTGCCCCAAATTGAGTGTGCAAGGTGCGATTGTGGTACATGTACATATGCATACGTATGAGAGAGAAAGAGTATGTGTGTGAGATAATGTGTGTGTGTGTGTGTGTGTGTGAGAGAGAGAGAGAGAGAGAGAGAGACAGAGAGAGAGAGAGAGAGAGAGAGAGAGAGAGAGAGACAGAGAGAGAGAGACAGAGAGAGAGAGAGAGAGAGAGAGAGAGAGAGAGATTGAGAGGGAGATCTAATGTTCTGTGAAAAACACTTTAAAAATCTATTCTTATTTAAGGCCCATCTTTAAAAGATAGAAACTGAGGTCCAAGCAGGTTGATGGCACAACCCAGGACTTTGAGATGTACAGCAGCTGAGCTGGTCCTAGAGTGCAGTTTTCATGACTCCTGAGTGGTGTTCTTCATATTGTGCTGTAAGGGAGGATGGAGACCACGATGTGAATTCACACCTAAGTAGAAATAGGCAATGCCGGCATGGTTTTACATTGCAGGTAGAAAGATGATTTAAGATATTCCCCCACTAGCCTGCTAAGTTGCCAAGAGTTTCATTCTTTGTGTCTTAGGGATATAGGATTTTTAATGGAGCTTCAGGATGAAATAACTGGAAGGAATTCTCTATTTAGCCAGCTACACTTTCACTTTTGGCATCCAGGATGGGAAGAAACAGGATGCAGAAATAATCTCCCTTATGGAGTGTCTCTCTGCTTGAAAGAGAAAGATGAGGAAAAGCCTAGATTAGTGTTGTTCACTTTAATAAACATACATGGCGATCTTGTTGCATTCAGCAGGTCTCGGGTGTGGCCTGCGACTCTGCGTTTACAGGCTCCCAGGCCGTGCTCATGTGGCTGGTTCGTTGGACCATAATTTTAAGTAGCAGGGGGGAAGACAGGATGACGTAAATGTGGAGGCCAGCCCTAACATCCTGGCTTTGCTTCTGCACAGATTTCCTGAGAAGAGACGAAATAGAGACAAAAATATCTGATAAAATATTGGACTCAAACTTAAAAATCGACTCTATGTTATGAAATTTTTCTATTTATTTAACCACTTTCTTTTTTTCTGGATCTTCCATTTCATTTACCCATTTTCTTTTCTGAAACTGTAGAAAGACCTGAGTATGGGGTTTCCATCTTCCATTATCTGTCTTAAACTTTGAGAACACTTTAGAGAGAGACTAACCAGACCCTTAATCATTCCTCAAGTACAAAAAAAAGTTTAATTGAGATTACAGTTCTAAATTCCTACTTTGCATGTGCTCTTCTCCAAGCCTTGGTTTTCTGATCTATTTAATGGGTATTAAAAATATGACTATACAATGAGATAATATGTGTGAACTTCCAGTGTGAAACACTCTACACTATTCTCTCATTTACTTTCTTTGTCCCTGAAAAGGAATCAATGAGTGGAATTTGGGGCTGGAAGTGAATACACATTTTGGATGCTGGAAAAATGTGCAGTTACAGTGTTGTTTTGTCTCTATTGTTGTTACTAAGATGGGCACCTGTGCCCACAGTGCCTCTGTGTCCCCATCAGTAAACACATGCTTCTTTGCTGGGAAATAAGTGTGTACAGATGGCGGTGGGCAGGAGCGTTTCGTTGTGGGAATAACAGTTCCGCCCTTTTTTGGAGTCCCTTGCTATTTTTAATTAAAGACACTTATTTCTGTGATACAATAAGGTATTTGCTAGACAAAAGCTTTATGTAGACTATTAAGGAATACATTTTACACCACTGTGCCATCTCTTAAACACTTCCTTTGGGCAAAAATAAAAAAAGACGCCAGAGGGATCGGAAAACAATGTTGAGGGCGCCAACAGCAAAGTTGTTTGGGAAATTTTTTACATCTTGAGATACACAAATCGAGATCTGCTGAAATTTCTTAGCAGGCCAGATGACTTCTACGAAGAGGGAAGAGAGGGTCATGGTGACGAGAGTCCAGTTCATTGAAAAGAAATGCTTGCCTTGGTGGCAGTGGGGCCCGTAGTAGGTAGTAGTGAGTGAATTAACAGCACCGCCTCCCCTCATGCTCCCTCAGAGCCATGGCACCAACAGGGCAAGCTGAACTCCGGACCAGGTCTCACCATCCAACAGCTGTCTAAACTGAACTGGCTTAATTGCTTGGAACCTTGGTTTTCCTATCTAGGAAATGGACATGATCATACTCTCCTTTTGAATCTAAGTGAAAAATAAAATTAACTCACGTTAACCACCCTTATTTAATAAGTACTAAGGGAATCGTGGTTAACTGTTAATTTTAGTATTATTTACTTTATTGTTTACTTATTTTATTATTTTCTTTTCAGGCCTTCGTTGACGCTATCGTTGCCCCGTCCTATGGCATTAGATGCTGACCCTTCTCTCCTCCCTTTGGTATTCATTGTCCCTCTGCTGTTCTCACCTCCCCCACCCCACCTCCCACACCTGCTTCCTCATCTACCCGCTGCCATGTTGTTAAATTCCATCGTACACTAATCTCCGTAAGACTGACAGGCACACACAGTCCCACTGGACATCCCAGGTATGGTGCTGAGGCACAGAGCCAAGTCATAATTACTTCTAGAAAGTTATTTTTTAAGTGCGAATGTAGCACATCCTAAATCCTATACGCCTAGGGCCTGGGTTTAGTTAGAAAGTGTTAAAGTATTTTCTATTACTGCTCCATCTTTTATAACCTTGAACAAGTTGTTTCACTCTCCTCATCTCAATTCCTTAATGAAAAGATTAGGGAGATACTATGAGTAAGATGCTATCTAAATATGAAATGATGTACAAAGGAAGTAAAGATTAGACTGCGTCAAAAGCTGCCTATTCTTCCAACCGTAGGCTTTTCTGTGACTTTTGGTCTCCCAGGATTGATCCACGAATCAGTAATACAAGTCAAGAACCACTGCAATTTTCCAGAGTCTTCTCAGGATGGTTCTTCCACTTGTCTTGTTGCTGGCAGATTTTTGATGACTTGTTTCATGAACTGGGGCCCAGTTCCTCATAACAGAGCCTACTGGTGTTGAGGCTTAAATGAATTAGTGCACGCAAAGAGCATAGAATAGGTTTCGGCATAAAGTGATAACTGAATTCACGTTAGCTGTTACATTTATAAAGCCTGACCTTGCTCGCCTATTTGGTTCTAATCTATAGCTTAACTTTTATCTTCAGGAACTACCATTTGACTTTGTGCTCTGGAACCCAGACTTCAATTTGATAATATTAGCCTTCTAGACCCTACCGTGGGCTTTAAACCTATCTCTCTCCAGATTTCCACAGCTATTTCTGTCCCAGATTTAAGTCACGCAATTTGCAATCCACTGTCTTTGGGGCTCTGCATTGAGAGATGAAGTCCATTGTACAAATTACTTATCAAATAAAATTATTACAAAGTAAAACTTGAGATAGTGTCTCGGGGGAGTTATGGAGAGAGAGAAAGAAAACTGTAACTCAATTTGCTCACCCAATCTCCCTAGATTCTTCTAAGCCATAGGGAAAATCTAAAATGACCTTAAAATTGGGTCATTTTTAAAATCCAAGGGTAAATTTTTTCCTGTCATTTGAAATGTCCTCACGAACAAACTTATTTTAAATTTTTACACTTACAGATCCCTAAAAGGTATGTTAATACTTCAAAATAACATTTCAGAACTATAAGATAATGATATTGTATTGGATATTTTAGCCATAGCTTAGTGCTTTAACTAATGATAGTAAAGGTATATAAATGGCTTAAATAAATGGCTACATAAATGGCTTAAATAAAGATCATATATATTTCTAGTTCTAAATGTCTCTTTTCTTAAGCCCACAATTATCTATTCTAGTAAAATTATATTTTCTTTCTTCGTGATGAACTTTTGTTGAATAGTCCATTTTTCTGGCTTTCCAGGGCTATTTTCATTTCAAAGTTACAACTTCTAAACTGAAGATTATTACTTCCCTGATTTTCAGCCAATAATTTCTATTTGAACGCTATAAAATTGTCGTTCTCTCTAAATCTCTTAATATCCTGAGCTTTATCCTTAGGATTAAAATAAAAACTCACTTTCGCGTATTTTCAAAGAAAGAGTTTTATGTAAGCCATTACTTAGCACACAACTTTCTGTTTTATAGTTGCTACACAATCTACTTCCAAGCAAAATCCTGTTTAGTGTGAAGCTTGTCTTTAGCATCTCTCTGTCTCCTTTCATGGGACAGGTGATGTCCGAGGTCACCTGAGCAGTTCTCTCCATTGACTTGTTGCTGAGGCATCACCGCACACCCTAGACCAGGATTTCCAAGCTCAAAAGCTTACAGGAATAAAATAGTTACAGTGAATGAGTGACGCCAACACGGTGGAAATGACGGTGATTGTGGTAGACTCCGTATGGGGCAACCATTACTCCATTCCAGAAGATTATTATATTATTCCACATCTGCAGAATTTTTAAGAGAAGTCTGAAATCCAGATTCTATGTAATGTGAGTAAATAGTGCATGAATAAATAGTGCATGAACCATACAAAACATGTAAACCTGTTGCCCTTTTGAGACCTTTTTCTTCCTCTAAATGTTAGTGACATCAACACATCTATCTGTCCCGAGTTACATCTTTCTTGGCTGGGATTAAATGAGCAAAAGTAACAACTACTCATAAAAATACAAGTAATATGTTAATAAAATCAAAAGCGACAATAACAGAGTGGAATAAGAGGCAGGATATCAATCAGGCACATTATTTGGTAAAATAATAAAAATAAAAACAGACAAAATCAATTTTGCATTTTGACAGGCACCTTTTGGCCGTGTCAAAATCTACTTCAATAAATTCTCAGTATGGTGCCAACTACTATTGAAAGTAAATACGCTGCTCATTTCTTGCTTAGAGTTGAGCCTTTATATCAACCTCAACCATTGGAACTCAATGGGATGAGTGATAAGGGATACAGGAGAAAGTTAGCCATGGCCTGACGTTCTATGAGAACTGGCCCAGTGATTCTTGTTAGTGATGACAAAAGTCACAAACCAGGTAAGGTGACAATGACAAATGGAAACAGTTTTTCATGTCTCTCTGGCTCTTTCTTAATGCATTTTCTAGATTTTGGATTTAGCTCTTTTTAAAAACTTTTAGAAAAGTTCTGAACCCCTTTGCCATGGATGCATGAAAGACCTCACACAAGCACACGCAAAATGAGAATTTACAGCTATAACCACAATTTAAAAATTTTCCTATAGATGTGGTATAATTAAGGGCCTGGTTATTCTCTCCAAAAAGTATTCCCAAAGCTAAGACAAATGTATTGCTTTGAAACGGTTTATTTTTGAAACCTAATTATCAAATACAGAAGTTTGTACATTTAGCCATAGTTTATCTACACAGTTGAAAACAGGATATGCCACTAGCTCAGACTCTCTTCTGTACAAACAACTCTTTAAATGCCTGAAAAGTTGCTTATTTATCTGTCTCTCCTTTTTTTCCTTAGGGAGAAGAAAGGCTGATTGTAAATTAACCTTAAGAAATATCATGCCTAACTCGGCCTTTGAAAACTTAAAAATATTTTTAAAGGGGGATGTATTGACTTTGTCACAGATTTTGGAATAAGCAGTATGTGCTCTTCTAAATGACCAAAGATACCAGAGGGGGGCAAAAGAGGCAATCAAACATTGTAATAAATTATGCTCACTTTTTCAACATATGTGAACAAAATGTAGCATGAATCTGATAGGCATTAATTTGAGATTTTAACCCTGAGTGGTAATAAATGAGAACACATGGCTGCATAGGTTAAAGCGAACCAAAACAATATGACTTAACTCAGAGAAGTAAAAAAATTTCAAGCTGTAGACTCGATTCAGTTCTGAATTATACATCTTGGAACACTGTTAAGTCAAATATTTGAGTGACTATAAAACTAAGCCTCCCCATTTCAATTACAATCTATTATGAGTCTGTCCTTTGTAAAACCAATATCAGGAGAGCAGCAGGTCTCTTGCTTTGTTTATGCAGATCTTCAAAAGGAATCTGGCTGGATGGGCTCCTGCTGGGAGTGTGGGAAGAGCTTCGGTCTGAGGATAGAACTCAGAAAACAAATGATAAGATGTAGGTGCTCCAGGACTTGTTCCAAACCAAGTCTGTGTTTGTTAGAAGCCATTTTTATGTAATAGATGTTGAATGCTTCCTGTTAGGCATGATTTTATGACTTGTAGTTTTGTAGACCTGGGAAGTTACTAGAGGCTTCCTTGTATTACAGAGCAGCAGTAGTTGGTGGGCTGATTAAAAACAAAAGTTTGTGTAGAGGTCTGGTTCTTTTGTCAGTTCTTGAGAGTTCAGTCAAACCACGTCGCATCCAAGACACATTCTTACACAACTGCAGCTTTAAGCACAGCATTTCATATTGCTCTTAAGGGAGCATGGATGCAAGATTCTACCCTGGGATTCCAGGATACATCTCACCATCTGAACTCTGGCAGAGTAAGCAGACAATCTCTGATCCAATCTTCAGCGATGGCCTTCGTGGCCTTGGAAAAAGATTCACAGAGAGTGAGCACTAGAAAAAGAGTATCCAGGCTGAGCTGGAGGCTCCTAATGCACTAAATTTGCCCAGGCATCATTTGAATGATAAGAAGACAAGATGAAGATCAGGGATGGGGCAAAATATGTCCACTAAAGATAAAATGATTCTGTGTGTCCGACTTCATTTACTTCTCATAGTTACCCTGTGTATCAGTCAGCTATTTTTGCTTAATAATCCACTAAAAAACTTAACAGCTTAAAATTAATCACTTGCTGCCGTTCCCGAGCTTACAGCCTGGTTGAATAGTTTTTGTTCAAGTTGGACCCATCTCTGGTCAGTTACAGTTAGGAACACGGCTCTGCTGACCTTGGCTTTCACCATGCCCTGTTTTTACTCCAAGTATTTTAAGGTCTCCCTGTTACTTACTTAGGAGTTCTCAAACCTGTTTAGTCTTAAGACTCCTTTACGTTCTGCAAAAATGTATTGAGAACCTCCAAGAACTTTTGTTTATGTGGGTTAGATTAATCAATACTTACCATATTAGAAATTAGAACAAATTTAAAAATATTTATTAATTTGTTTAAAAAATAAACATTTACAAATCAACATAAATAACATTTTAAATAAAAAAAAATAACTGCATATTCTCCAAGAAAAACATAGTGAAAAGGGTGCTGGTGTTTTACATTTGTATAAACTTCTTTAATGTTTGGCTTAATAGAAGACAGCTGGATTCTTATGTCTGCTGCTGCGTTTAATCTGTTGTAATGTCACATGTTGGGGCCTCTGGAAACTCCACTGTGCATTTGTGAGAGAATGTGAGTGAAAAAAAAAGTAAATAAAATTTTAGTATTGTTGTGAAGATAATTTTGATTTTGTGAACCCCCTAAAATGTCAGTGGCACAAAGGGTTCCTGGACTCACTATGAGAACGCTGGTCTTTACCATCAAATGTGAACTGTCTGTTTTCTGTTTTAAAAACTTCATGATTCTGACTCACTTTATTCGCAATGTGACTGCATTCAAGTTTCTCTCTTGCTATTTGTTAGCTACATAACTTGAGCAAGTTATTGAATTCCCCTATCTGTAAAATGGGCATACTCATATCTAATCATAGAATTGTCATGTGAGTGAATTAGATGTTCTATAGAAAGTGCTCAGCATCATTACAGACACGTTGTAAACCCTCAGTAAAATGTTACTATTATTACTATTTTTAATTGTACTTCATCCAGCAAATATTATTTAAATGCTTTCACTGGAGAAAACACTGTTTACACACTGAAATAAAAGTTGTATGCCAATAACCCTAGAATATTATAGTGTTTAGGGGAAATTAGATAATAACTTATTCAATTCATGAATGTTTATTGAGGAGCTATTATGTGCTACTGTGTGCTATCAAGCCTACGGAAAGAGTTCCTAGCCTAAGCTTGGGTAACAGCGAAGACCTCATGAATCGGCATTAGAGCTGCATCTTGATAAATATATACACTGTCATGGGCAAAGAAGACATGAGAAAACGTATTCTAAGGAGAAAACATTTTAGCACAGAGTTAGCAAACATTTTTTTTTCTTTTTTCTTTTTTTTTTTTAAGGCAAGACAACCCTTGGTTGACCTTACAGATCACAAGAAACTTGTCAGCTTACAATCCCTTATTTTTTTAATTATTTTACGCCTACAGCACCTGGTCTTCCTAGGTGATCTCCCATCCAAGCACTAACCAGGCCCGACCCTGCTTAGCTTCCAAGATTAGACAGGATCAGGCTTGTTCAGGGTGGCATGGTCGTAGACTAGCAAACATTTTCCAGAAAGAGCCAGATAGTAAATATTTGGGGCTTTGTGAGCCATCTGGTCTCTGTCGCAACTGAGCTCTCCCATTGCAGTGTGAAAGCAAACAGGGACAATGAGTAAGGGAACGATCTTGGCTGTGTGCCAGCAACACTTTATGGACTCTGAAATCTGATTTCGTATGATTTTATCTGTCCCACAATATTATTCATCTTTTGATTCCCCCCCCCAACCATTTAAATTTCCCCTCCAAACATTTAAAAAATGCAAAAACCATTGTTAGCTTGTGGGGCCCTATGAATACAAGCATCGGGTAAGATGGGGCTTATCTACTGCAGTTTGTGGACCCCGTCTCCGGAGCAAGGGTTTTATGGCAAGAAAGTGTCATATCTGTTTGGAAAACAATGAATTATCTAGCCTGACATCTACAGAGGGCAGTTTGTAAGTGAGTTATCTCGGCAGATGTTTGTATTTTGGCGGAAGATAAGAACCAAGACGTAGAAAGTAGTAAGACTTGAATGCCTGGCTAACAGTAACAATGGTAATTACAACCTTTGAATTGGGCACCACAGTTTATACTATTTTTTGCATATAATATCACGTTCTCATTTTGTAGATGAAAAAAAAAAAAACAGAAATGCAGGGAAATGAACTGACTTGACCATACACCCATCCAATAAATAGCTGAACCGCAGTTAGTCTTCTGATATCTCTTATCATTAATTCCCCCTCAACTGTATTACGTAGAGCTCATCCCATAAGCCAGGGATATGATACTATTTTATAGAAGATTCCCGCAAACATTTTTGTGTTCAAGAGATGAAAACACAATTCATTCTTATGGGAATGTGTGTTTTCAAATCTGAAAAATACTCTACTAGAATTTTTATTTATACAAAAGCACAGCTTAGAGTTTAGTCTCAAGATGTCAAAAGGAGTTAAAATTTATTCTCCTAGCAACTTTCAAATGTACAGTACAGTATTGCCAACCAGTCACATGCTATCCATTACATTTCTAGAACTTACTCATCTAATAACCGAAAGTTTGTACTTTTTGACCACCTGCACCCAATACCCTATGGCAACCACAGATCTGTTCTCTCTGTGATATTTTTTAGATTTCATTTATAAGTGAGATCGTACAAAATTTGTCCTTCTCTATCTGACTCATTTCACTTAACACAATGCCCTCAAGGTCCACCCACACTGCTGCGTATAGCAGGATTTCCTTCTTTCTTACGTCCGAACAATATTTGGTCCTGCACCAGGTCTCACTGTTGCTACTCTGGCTGTCTTTTGTCTCCTGAGATAGCAATCTTGGAGCCTGACCTTAGAGAAAAGCATACATCTTACTCTCCAGATCCAGTGCTACCCAATAGAACTGCCAGCGATGAAGTAAAGGGGGCTGTTCAATAAAGTAGCCACTAGCTGTATGTGGCTAGTGAGCACCTGAAAGGTGAGAGACAATGAGGAACTGAGTTGTAATTTGATTTAATTTAAGCTAATTTTAATTTCCATTAAATAGCTCCATGTGACAAGTGTCTGCCATATTAGATAGTGTGACTCTAGGTCCTGGTGTGATATCCTACCCAAACTGTGAGAACCTCAGGGTTTTAAATTAGGGGAGATTTTCACATATTTGTCTAGTCCACTTGAACCTGGAGGTATTGCAGGTAGAAGCATCCTTATTTCATGAATTTTCTAATGAATTTTTTCTAGAAATCATGCTGGCAGACTGGATTAATTAATACTGTATTAGTGAAAGAAGCCGAATATAAGTAATTATATGAATTTGAACAGTTCAGGTTTAATTCTTTAAAAATTACATAATAAAACTGGGATATTTAGCAAGATTACTGGCAAAAGAAAGCTAGCTTCGATGTCTTCCTCTTCGCCCTTTAATTTATGTTTGAATCGTATCGATTTAGCACGACCATCTTGATTCTTTATTGTTGACAGTACAATCTTATTGTCCAGCAACCATTTGACTCCTGG
>CM053503.1:158210173-158271619 GCA_028627145.1 Eidolon dupreanum | reverse complement strand
CTTTCTGGTACATTCTCATGAGGAATTGATAGAAGGTTTACTGCTTTAAAAAGTCATTTATTGTTTGCTGCAGATAATTACGCTTAACCTAGCTGTATAGTAAAATAAACCTTGTTCTCAAGTCTACGAATGGATTCGTTTCTTCTAAAATATTGCTTCTTTTGTTATATTTGTAAAATTGTTAGTTATGAAACTATAGATATTCTTATGGGTAGATAACTGGATTAGGTGGGCATTACCCGATGATTGAATTTAGTATTCTGATATCTAAATTCACAGTAGAATAAATATAAAGCCATTTTTTAAAAATAAGATTTTCAACCTCATTAGAAGTCAAAGGACTACAAATTTAATCTACCAGGATATGTAACATTTAACTTACCGAATAGACAAAGAGAAAAAATAAAGACCCAGTTTTGTCTGAATATAATAAGAATTTACATTTCAGTGGGGTATAACACAAAGAGTAGTTTATCAATTGGTAATTAAGGTATTAGAAATATTGAGTCATGGACTTTACAGTTTTGCTTAGGAAAATTTGTATTAAAGGAGTTATGATTTGGATTGTCTGCCACCTCAGTGTTCCCAAGTCCTAGAGTTCTCTTGGTAACATTTTCTTTTATTATTCAAATGCCAACCCCATTCCATATTCTACAGTGTCACTCCTTCCCCCAAATTTCTGAGAGTTCTCTGAGCGTTCTCTTCGGATCACCCTTCACTCAGATTTCCCGCCTCCATGGCACGTTCAGATTCAGACCTGGTACACCTCTCCTTTTGCTCATCTCTCCACCCTTCATCATTGTGTAGATCCTTTAGTCTTTCTTTCCCCCAACATCACATGGCCATTTACAGTGGAGCAGAATTTTACCAAAGATTGCAGGTGATAAAGGGCAATCACGACACAACACAATGTGGGCGATAAGGTAAATACATAATCAATGGACTGAGTCTTCCTAGTCCATTGTTTGTCCTTGGCCTGAGGAATTCTTGTTGGCTATGCTTGCTCTCTTTCCTCCAGGTCCTGCTGGGTCTCAGCATACTGACATCTTCAGGCCCCTTTTCATCTGCTTGGAAGCCTGTTTCCTCTCTAGCTGGAAGCCACTAACTGTCCCCTCAAATCATCCTTCTCTAGGCTGGGCAACTCTCCTTCCTCAATCAACACTAGACATTTGGTTAAAATTTGCATTTTGAAAAATAATGAAATCTTTTCTAAAGCAAATGCCTAAATTTGCTTCTTTAAATAGCCACCTTTAGCAGCAAAACAACAACAAAACAAACACACACATGTATATACACAAGCATACATAGGTATATATGACTACATCTTAGTGGGGAAAGGTAAAAATAAGAGAGGACAGAGGAAATAGGAAGTCAAAACACCACCAACAAAAAAATCAAACGACTTTCATAATAAAAGCAGAAATCTTGATATCTCATTTACTCATGTATATAAAATAACGTGTCTGCGCATAAAGAGATATATAATCAGCAAACTGTTCTTGGTGGCTCTCGGAAAGGAAAAATTTGGTGATTTTTAATAAATCGATACCTTCAATTTTATGTATTATTATGTATTATTATATGCTAATTATTTACAAGGGCACTGTATTAAACATAATGATGGATACGTTTGGATGTATTTCATTGTTATGACGCATAAGAGGGAAGCAGCAGCTCTTAAAGAATCTAACTGTACAAAAGCGGCCTTCGGTCTGTCAGGCATTAGAATGGCGTAGATAACTGGCTCCTGCCAGCAGCCATATACATACATGGTCTGTGCAGGTGTGTACGAAACACTTGCACCCTCCTGTGTACGTTTTCTAGAGGGAAGCTGGACAGTTTGGATAACAAACAGGGTGTGACTAGGGTGAGACTGAGCATGGGGAATACTGTGGGCCACGCCTTGCAGGTGGCATGGGTAGTACAGAAATAAAGGAGAAACCAAGGTGATAGGGTGCAGCCCTTCAGCAGGTGACAACAACAACAACAGGGAACAGACACCAGATATTGTGGTCAGTAGCAGTCTCAGGTCAGGAGGTGTGCATGTCAATAGCAATCCCTCCATGCAGGTCACTTTACATCACCTGGGTGGAGCAGATTCTGCAGAGTGTTTTAGTTCCAATTTTGGGGCTGTTCTTTCCATCACATGGAAAATGAGTAAAGGGTACAGGTCAGAATTGTAGCTCATCTTTGCCTGCCGATTGATTCTTTCTGGAAGTCGGTTACGCTCAGGCAGGTAGACCTCAAAATTTATGGCAGGAAAACAGAATCAAGTGATACAGTCATCTAGGAGGAGCTATAGAAGGAGCATTTTGAAATTACTTAATTATGATTAATCTCATTATATTGAAAATAAAGAATATTCAAACAAATTTAAATGTTATAAAAGGAATTCTATATCTTTTCTAACCAAAGATTCAGGAATTTGGAGAAATAAAAACCATATGTCACAATAAGTATGTAAGACCTCACTTAAGTGGGAGGTGAGTTTTCTGTATTTTTATATTTTGGATATACTTCAGATATTGTGGTATTTGCTGGCTGTATTAGTTTTCTATTGCTGCAGTAACAGATCATCACAAACTTAGTGGCTTGAAACAACACATATTTATTATCTTACAGTTTTGGAGGTCAGAAGTCTGGCATGATCTCACTGGGCTAACATCAAGGTGTTGGCAGGGTTGCATTCCTTCTGGAAGCTCCAGCGGAAAATCAGTTCCTTTTCCTTTTCCAGCTACTGCCCACATTCCTTGGCTCAGGGACTCCCTCCTTCATCTTCAAAGCCAGCAATATTACATCTCTTTGATCTTTCTCCTTTAGAAATCAGTCTCTGATCATAAGGCAAGATTCTCTGCTTTTAAGGACCTATGTGATTAGATTGGACCCACCCAGAGGATGCAAGATGATCTCCCGTCTCGAGAATTAACCTTGATCAGTGACAACTTGCCACAAAACAGTACCCACTTGTCACACTGCTGCATTGCTTACCTGATGGTGGACTATGTGTCTTGTGTAAATGGCACCTGTAAAGGTGGTTCTTTTAGTATAAAGCAATAATTTGTCCAAGGTTAAAGTAGTCAGCAAACATTAATTTATGAGGATCAAGTAACGGGAAATAATTTATGATGGGAGAAATTACACTGAAATCTGGAAATCTAAGTATGTAAGATTCTTCATTTTTTTTTTCCATTTGCAGAGTAGCTTTTTATTATGAACTCATCTGTAAAGCTAATGAATTGTCTCTTTAAACACTGTGTACTTAGTTTTATGGTTTAAAAAATTAGTATTATTAAAACATCTTAAGTAAGAGAGGCTTTTTGAATACCATTGCATTTGGCTAGTGAAAGCAAATTGCATAATTATTACTTTGCTGGCTTTGAATGCGGGTTCTGATACTCAAGTTCATTTCCGCAGAACATTTAATAAAAAAGAAAGAGCCAGTATCAGGATTATGTGATACTACTAAAAAAGAGATTCCTAAAGAATGAAGAATACATGATATTCACACAGTTGGCCCTGTTTTGTATACTTGGGCTCAGCTAACTGCTGATAGAAAATATTTGAGAAAAAAAAAAAAATCCCTGGAAGTTCCAAAAACCAAAATGAATTTGCCACATGCTGAGCATTATGCTGAATCAAGAAGAATGAAATGATGTGGAGTCTGTAGACTAAGTGCAAATACATGTTATAGGCAAACACTGTGCCATTTTCTATGAGACTTGAGCATCCATGAATTTGGGTATCAGTGGGAGTCTTGGAACCAGTCTCCCAAAGGTACCGAGGGACAACTGCACGTGAAAAATTTCTTCTATTAATGTTTTTATCTGGAATTTAAAAAATAGTTAAATTTTAATTTCTAATTAGGTGCAGTGAATACTGTGATTGTTTTCCAGCATGGGTTCTCCCTTTCTTCCTTCCTACTAGGATCCCAGCTGTTTGGAATCTGTGGGCATGCTGCCTCTCTTCCAACTCTTGATGCCAGTGATTGATTTAAGCAAATTGGTAGGACGTCCCTCCACTGGCCACAGGGATGGGCATGTCCATGGTCTTATTTACCAGAGTTTGCATATGGTTTTTCTGCTGGGGACTATAGTTTATGGTTTGGGAACTTTTTTAGATGGTATTGGGTGCGAATGCCAATCTTGAAACTATAAAAATGAATACTTGAGCATAAAGCTAGCTGTTTTGTAAAAGTAATTATGTTACTTAATTTTTTTTTTTTTTTTATAATTGGTCTGGTGCAGATAGGGAATATTATCATGGAGAGGTATATGAAAATGAAATAGATTTATCTATACTCACACTTCCTAGAAGAGGGAGTCACCACACACCCAGAGGGCCAGGGGGTACCCAAACTCTCAAAGTGGGGTTTCTCAAGCTGAATGCAGGGAGACAGAGAGCCAAACAACCTGTGGACAGCAACCTTTATTGGGAGTCAAGGGTGGATGGTTTTTGTATGTGGGACGTACACTTGTTGGTTAATGTGAATGTACCTGAGTCAACAGGAAGAGACCGTCACAGGAGGAAATGGGGATGTCTTAATGAGGCACATTGCCTGGTCACATATGTTTAAGCTGGTTGGTGTGGGGACAGAGTCAGGGGAACCAGGTAAAGGGCTTAAGGAGAAGTGGGCAGGGGAGGAACATGAAGACAGCAAACATCTTACCTTTACATGACACTAGCTAAATTAAAGGAGAAAGGTGTTGCTAAAAAAATTACAGAGCCTTAGAGGCAAATTCCTGACAAAAAGAGCGTGAGCATTAATTATCTCCTGTATTTTCTTTTTAAATAAACTATTTATTTACTATTTTTTAAATTTTATTAAATTTATTGGGGTGACATTGGTTAATAAAATTATATAGGTTTTGAGTGTACAATTCAATAAGAGCTCCATAGCTCTCATGTTTCTATAGACAATATGTTACATATTCTGTTATTTTCAACCAAAAGCATCTTAAGTGATGCTTCAAGCAAATGTAAATTTTCCTTTCAACAAATACAGGTGACTCTAAACTGACTGTTACTCTTGATCCTAGGAATTCACAAATATGTGTGCATATATATATATATACACACACACATATATGCACATATATATACACACACATACACACCACTAGTTTTTTTTTAGTACTTTTTTTTTTAATTGAAGAAATGATTTAAATTTTTTCCCCTATCTACCTTCCCCCATGCCCCGCCCCCCTACCCTCTGGTAACCACTAGTCCATTGTCATGTCCATGAGTCTCTGCTTGTTTGTTCTGTTCGTTTTTAGGTTTATATCACACGTATAAGTGTTATCATGTGCTATCAGATTTTCAACTTTTTCTGTCTGCACCAATAGTTTTAATATCAACTTAGTTATTAGGATCTAAACACAACATTGGAAAATGGACTGAATTTATATTATTATTATTTTTTAATTTAGGTGGTCCATAGAACTGAATTAATCATAATCCTTGATTCATAATGATTTTTCATTGTATAGCTGTTTGTTTATGTAACTCTCCCAAGAACTAAAACTACCAATATCTTGCATCAACCCAAGGGTTATTTCCTTACCTCTTCATGAAGTAACTACTATATTGTGGCAAGTAACTACTTTTTAATGTTCATTGGATTTAATATTCCATGATTTGATTATACCACAACTTCTTTGTATATTTGACCATTAATAGATGGTTATGAATTGTTCCCAGAATCCCAACAGTATAAACCCCTTTTCTATAAATAGTCTTATACACGTGTCCTTAAGCACACACAGAAAACTTTTTCTCTGGTCTGTAAAGGAATAAAATTGCAATCATAAGACAGTGAAAAATATAAAATAGTATCATTCAAGGTGTAAACAAATTTACATATCCATCAGCAAGCATAAGATATCCAACAATTGGAATCTTTAGATTCCTTAATATTTGTTAATCAAATGTAACTTCTGATTTCAATCTTAATATATATTTTCTAGATTATTAATAAGATTGAATATCTCACCATATTGTTGGCCATAAGAATTTCCCCTTGTGGAAATATTTGTTCATGTTTTTGGTTAATTTTTTTAAAGTATATTATTTTTTAAAAATGACCAGCATGTTAACTTTGTTTTAAAGATTAGCACTTTTAAAGGTCTTATTTAAGAAATGTTTTCGTAATGTAGGATCATGAAATATTCACCTATATATTCTTCTAAAATTTTTAAAATTCTTCTGATATGTCTTTTATCATCTGGAAATAATTTTTATATATTGTACAATATAAGGATGTTTTTAATCCTTTTAAAATTTTCCGAACAGATAAAATTTCCCTAGCAATCTGCTATGAAACCTGTGTTTATGCATGATTTTATTTCTGTTTTAATTGCCAATTGTCTTTCTCTGCCTGGCACTGTAGCATCTTTTTTCCCCTCCAGCTTTACAGAAATATTATTGATGTATAACATTTGCAAATTTAAGACATACAGTGTGATGATGTGATATGTCATCTTAATTGTTATAGTTTATCATTATTCTAGGTATCTAGATTTTAATGATTACAGTTTAATTATTACAGTTTATTATTAATCTAGGTTTCTAGGAGGAGAGGATTTCCACACTCCCCCCCCCCACACACCCCCACCACCCTTATGAGCCCTTGGGCTATTTTGAGTCCTTTTCCTTAAAAATTTTAGAAAGAGCTTATGAATTTTTATGAACAATTCTGTTCCATATTTTATTAGAATTACACTGAATCTAGAGATCAGTATGGGGAGAATTAATGTTATTTAGATATTGATATTTTTATACATGAACATAGTCTATTTATCCACTTATTTAGAAGGGATGTTATTTCAACTTTTCCCAGTTTCTAAGGTTAATTCTCTCATCTTTCTCCTTTAATTATTTGAAAATCATGGTTCTCAATGTTGGCTTTATATTAGAAAAATCACTTAAGTTTAAAAAATAATTGAGCCCAAACTTCACTCCAGAACAGTTCATTCCCTATCTTTGGTGGTAAGGTACCGGCATTGGTAGTTTTAAAAACTCTCCATGGTTATTCTCCTGTGCAGTCCAGAGTGAAAACTACTTTTAAAAAGTAATTTTAGTTGGTAAATCATCTGTTCGAATTTACTAAAGCCAGATGTTTTGTGTGGTCTTAATTAAGTCTTATGTGGAACAGCTGAAAAATTAACTCCTGTGAGGAGAGAAGCTGCCCCTGGTTAACGTGGCACAGACAAGTAGCTTCTCTCTCTTTCAGGCCCAAATCCATTCTGTTTATGCCAGTGACTTCAGGAGGAGTGAGGTAACCCATCCACTATTTCCAAAGTTGTCATGCGGGAATGTACTACTGGTGGCATTTCAAGAGCGAAAGAAAGTGTGTATTACTTCGTATCAAAAAAAATGTCCTTCTTAAATAGAAAAGGAAAGAAACTAACCATAAAGGAAACTACTGATACATTTGGCCATAATTAAAACAAAAAGTAATATTTTTATGTGAAAAAAGGATACTATATTATACATTCATTTGGAAAATAAAACAACAGCTTAACATAAAATTACTTTTTTATATCAGTACGAAACTGGTAAACAATCCAAAATGGGCAAAGTATGTGAGTAGACAAAAGAGCTACAGATAACCTATGATAACTGGATATTCAGTTTGTTCAAGATGATTGTATCAAATGAATGCATATAAGATATGTTTCATCTCTGATAAGACTGCGCTGATATGGGTGTATGTGATAGACAACTTTTAAACACAAATCATCAGAATATAAGTTGATATAACCTTCTTCAGACACTACCTATTAAAATATTTCCCTTCTTGGAATTTATTAAAAATTTTAAAAATAGTCTAAGCTTATGTTAACAAGACATCAGTTAAATATATTATGGCACACGTGTGTATTGTGCTTGTTTGTTTTTTTTGTTTGTATTTTCAATTTCCCAGCATGTGACTCTCCATTCTATGTTTGGAGAATTTTCCAGTTGCCACGTCTTAATTGAGGGGGCAAATGAAAATTACAGAAAATGAAAAAGTAACACACTACACTATATTAGTTTGCTAGGGTTGCCATAATAAAGAACCATAGACTGTGTGGCTGAAAAAACAGAAATGTGTTTTCTCACCATTCTAGGGGCTGGGAGTTTGAGATCAAGGTATCCACAGAGTTGGTTTCTTCTGAAATATCTCTCCTTAGCCTCTTGATAGTCTTCTCCCTGAATATTCATATTGTCTTCCCTCCAAACCTATCTGTGGCCCACATTCCTCTTCTTACTAGGATACCCAGTATATTGGACTAGGGCCACCTAACAACCTCATTTTGACATATTTGCCCTTTGAAAGACTCTATCTCCAAATACAGTCATATTATGAATTAGCTGGGGGTTAGGACTTCAACATTTACATTTTGGAGGCACACAATTGAGCCTATAACACTCACTTACCCAGCTTTCCTTTCTAATAGGATGCCAATCAGATTTATTCCCTCTGAAATTTGAATTAAAAACTAGTTACACATCAAAAGGGCATGGACAGTAGAAAATTGTTTCTGGCAGAGGAAAAAGGTAAGACTGGAAGCGACATCCAGATGGGCTGTGCACGGTTATAAATAAACTCAAGTCTTTTAGTGGCTTAACATCTTAAAAGTTTATTTTTGCTCACGTGGAACCTTGCTGTTACTGGCTGAAAGAGAAAAGAGAGACTTGAAAATTCCTTGATCTGAAAGTGGCTTATGTCCTGCTTGAATTAAGCACAGCCAAATGTAAATGCAAAAGTCAGGCAGCCTCTTCCTCTCAATCAATCTATACAATGAGAGAGGTAGATACATTTTGGTAGAGAGTTGGCTTCTCCTCTTTAGTGTTTGATGTCCAAGGAAGGCTAAATAAATGAGGCCTGAGGAATATTATGGCTAAATTTGGTGATTTCAAGTCATTTGGTAATCTCCAATAGAAGGAGAGGGACCATATATCAACTATTAAAAGAAAAATAAATATTTGAAGAGATGTAGTTAGAAGTGATAGACTTCTTTTTCAAATCGGTAGGCAGGACAAGGAAAGTAAAAAAAAAAAAAGCAGATTGAAGAAGTAGGAGGATAGAAGGAAACATTTTATTTTATTTTTACTGTTGAGTTGCTCTGAGCATGTACATAATAAGTTGAAAGAAATGGAAATGAGACAAGAACAAGAAAAGAGGGACGGGAGAACACAGGTGCAGGGATTAGCAATGGGCAGGAGGAGGACACATCTTCTGGAAAGATTAAAGATTAAAAATGAGGATGGACACACATGGCAAGTCAGTGGAGGAAAATAGAGAGAGAGAGAGTTTAGTGTCGATTACTGTTCAGAAAAGCAGGAAGAAAGGCCATCTGCTTAGGTTGCAGGATTGAGATTTAGGTTCAGGTTTCAGGGGAGTATAACAACTATGGAATCTCCAATGTGGACCTAAGGGAAACTGTCAGGAGATAAATAATATGATAGCTAAGTAGAGGAGAACATAGAGTTGAGGTTAGAAATGTATAGACACACCAATCAAACAATAAATCTCTGGGTCATATTTTCCTGTTCTTGCAAGTAATTTTCCATTCTCCTTTTTTTTTCTTTCTGGAAAAGAATTTTTTTAAAAGTGTCAGGCTAGGCACAACTTGTAAGATCAAATCAGTAAACTATATAAATAGACTGGAAATAATAATTCCTTTTTTCTTGGTGCTGTAGGTTGGCAAAGAAACATAGCAAAGTATATATGAAAGAAAAGGTCATATAAAATTACTGAAATATACAAATTGAGAGTGTTATTTTTACTTATCATTTTATATTTCAGATGGTCCTGAGTAATGATCATTGTAAATGTTTGTTCACAAATAGAACTATGAATTTTGTGTGGGTGGTAATACCATTTAAAAACTGGAATTACTTAAGATGCATTATTGGTGCAGAAGGTGGTAGTTATTTTTTTCTTTCTAATATGAGAACAAATACAAATAATGTTCTTAGGAAAGAGTGAAATAATTTTTACTTAGTTGAATGGCAATGTTTTCAATTTTATGTCTTTTCTTAGTCTACAGGTTGTTATTTTACAAAGTATATTTGAGAATGTTATTTTCTTCCATTCTTCCTAGGAAACACTAAACCTATCCATTACCAAAAGCTCCTACCAGTTTAAACAGTATTCTAAAACTATCACTTTTTCTAGGCCAAGAAGAAACCAGCAATCTCCATCCAGAAGGGATTTTTTAACCCACTAAAATGACCTCAGCATGAGCCAGATTTTAAAGAAAAAAAAATATTTCTGACATCCCACAATTAGCCTTTAGTTGAAATATTTGTCTCCTAATTAGATCCAAAAATAATTATTTATATACACATAGATGTATGTGTACATACACATGCACAAATTATATCTTTGGGTATTTTTTAGCCACATGTTTTCAGTCATATCAACTGCAAATGAAGATTTGTGCCAATAAGAAAATTTAAAAGGCATTCTTTAATATAAGAACATATTATAAAATGAAAACTTGAAAACATTTACTGTCTTTGAGTTATTTCTTTTTAAAAACTGTGAGTACATTACAAAGTTTTTAAGTCCATAACCATTAATCTACATGATATTTTATATGAAATAAAAAAAATTGCATTTGCACTGGAAAAAAAGAAATATAAATACTACTTAAAATTGAATTCGGTTCTCATTGGTTCTAGAATTATAATATATAAGCATTGTCCCTGAAGAAGAAACTATGAAAAATTTTTAAAGTATTCAATAGTTAAGCTTCAATAAAAGCTCTTATTGGTTCCATAAAATAGAATAGCAAACTGGGTTCATCAGAAATCACTATATATGGTGTGCCTGTGTGTATATAGATATGTATGCATATATATATATATATATCTCACATATATACACATATATAAAACATTGTTAAAATTGGTTAAATTTCCATAGCAATAAATGATCTTAAAATACCACAGTGTAATGAAATTACTACAAGTTAGTGTATTACATTTTATTTCTTGTATATCTGATTTTTTTAAAAACTAGAGTAAAAATTACCAAATGTTTATAGACAGATGGTTTAAACTTAATCAGATTAAATATCAATATGGAAATCAATTCAAGGTCTGCAAATTCTAAGAATACTTTAAAAAATCTATAACAAGGAAACTTCATAAAACAGGCAGGCAGAGCACTCATATTTCCTCTGCTGGATTTATTTGTCAATTGACTTGTTAACTGTCCCTCATATAAGCTGTGTTCATAAATTGTTGCCAAAGCACATTTCTAAAGTTGGTATAAATGTATTGTTTGACAGTTGGGATTTGAAAAGTGTAACTAGTTCCTTTAAAAACTAGCTTCAATACAAATTTAAAAAGCAGAATACATTCCAGATTGGTACTATCCATATTTAACTTCAGATTTGTGTAGGGTACTGAATAACCACAGTTTAGGTGGATATTTATTGTCATTATATAGAGCTAATTTATTATTATTTTTCTAAATTTATATAGACCATCTTTCCACTTTCTTGTGTAGAATTTAACATAAAATCTGTTTGCCTTGAAAAGATATCTTCACTCTCAATTCGATTGCAGCATTTTAGTCATAATAACCAATATTTGGAAATAACCCAAATGTCCATCAACAGACAAATGGATAAAAAAATGTGCTATATACATACTCAGCCTTAAGAAAGCAGGAAATCCTGCCATGTGTGACAACATGGATGGACCTAGAAGATATTATGCTAAATAAAATAGGCCCATCAGAGAAGAAAAAATACTGCATGATTCCACTTAGATAAGATATCTAAAATAGTCAAACTCAGAGAAGTAGAGTATAGAACGGTGCTTGCCTGGGGGTGGGACGGGGGAAAGGGGGAGTTGTTCAATAAGTATAAAGTTATAGTTATACAAAATGAATAGGTTCTAGAGATATGCTATAAACCACAGAGCCTAAAGTGAGTAACATGGTGCTGTGCAGTTAAGAACTTGATAAGAAGATACTTCTCATGCTAAGTGTTCTTATCACACACAAACACAAAGGGAAAGACGCACAAGAAATCTTTTGGAGGCGAGGGATAAATTTTTTAGTTTGTGATGAAGATATCACAGCTGTATGCGTATGTTCAAACTCATCAAGATGTGTATATTAAATGTATTCAACTATTTATATATAAAGTATACCTCAATAAAGCTGAAAACAACAAGAAAAAAGAAATCTACTGATGCAGAGAAAAAATTTAGCTCTCCTCTAGTCTAGTAATATCTTCACTGTAAAATTGAGAAAAGAGAGAGGGCAGGTAAACAATCTACATGCCAAAGCAAATGTGAGATCAAGTCTATCTTAGTATCTGAGTACCTGATTTATAATATAAAGCTTCGAAACTAGACAAAATGCTACCTTTCCTCATGTCCATTTAAAATTCTTTCTTTAGCACTAATTACTCTGTAAGTTAGATTATGGTTATTTACATACTTTCTACCCTCTATTTGTCCCCCTACCCCGCACTCATAATTATAGGACCCGCTCACAAACATCAGAGTCAAGGCTTGAAAGTATAGACCTGTGAGCAGATTTTTGATACATGACCTTTAATAAATAAATCTTTTTGTCTTTACAAAGAAATATCTAAAAGTAATTAACATCAATTTGGCCCTAAATTTCAACCAAAAAAAAAAAAAAAGATGACCTAGAATCAGCTTTACCTAGCTGAAATGAAATATGCCATCAAGTACAGTCACCAGGGTAATTCAAGTCTAAATTCTGCTTTTGGCTGAATTAACTGGATTGCTGCATCCATTGTATCATCCTTAATGAGCTATACTGCATAGATGATAATGCAAAAACCTGGCTCAGTGTTTTAGTGAGATGCAAAAGCGTCTTAGGACCACTAGAACATTTCTCTCCCTGGAGCTGTCTGCAGGTTGTATGGCTGTTTCAGTTGAATGGTAACTTTTCTCCACAGTATAAATAGCATATCCATCTAGGGTCCATTCCACTTCCCAATGACCCATTGGAAACCACTGGAACACTATATATCTACATGAGACAGCTACACATCTTACTCCATATTTTCATTATTATTTTAAACAAGAAATATAATTTGCATGTTTACTTTATATTTCTTTTTCCCTGAAGGTGAAGGGAATGATTAAGAGATTTATAGAAGTTGAATAGCTCTCACTTCCTCCCATCCTCTACTTTATTGAAGAGTGTAGGATTTCTGAGACTCCAAAATACCAAACCCAGTGGACTACACTTATGTTCCAGATCTCGGAACTAATTCACTTAGAGGGTTATATTTTGTTCTTCATTTAAAAAACTCTGGATACCAATCTGTCATATAATCAGTGGTGTACAATGAAGGTACATAAAAAAGACAGTTCTTGTCATGAGAAAATGTCACCTCTATTTAAACTTCCAATACTGAATATATTTTTTCAAACATTTCAGGTTGACAAGCAATTTCTATCTTGTAAAATGTAACTTTCAGCTAAAGTAACAGTTTCTTAAAAGTTATTTTGATCACCTCTATTTCGAAATAAGAATCTTGAAAGAGAAAATTGCAAAATAACACTTTTGCTGTATTGCCCTATTTTTTAAGCCATAAATACCTGTTCAATTCAAACAAACAAGATGAAAAACAATTTGCTTGGCCATATGAGAATGTCCAAATCAGCTAAATTAATTAATAGTAACAAAATTTGTTTTAAGCTCTGAGCATTGTTATATGCAAATGTTTAAATTCTCCAAGGAGATTTTCTCATCTACATGTAAGATGGTGACTTCTGGCATATGGGATTGAATATAAGCTCTGCCCCTGTTACTTATTGTAGTATAACAAAGCACCTCAAAATGTAGTGGCTTTAACAATAAGAATTATTTATTTTGCTCATGAATTTATAATTCGAGCTGGGTTTGGCAGCGAAGGCTGATCTTTGTTCCACTTGGTGTCAGGTGCAACATCTTGACTGTGGGCTGGAAAGTCTGCTTCCAAGATTGCTACTCACATAGCTGGCAAGTTCATGGTGACTGATAGATGGGAATGCAGCAGGAGCTGAAGGTCAGGATCCTCCGTTCTCCTCCGTCAGAGCCTCTCCAAGTTGCCTGGGTTTCTTCTCGGTGTAGTGGCTGCATTCCTGACAGAAGAGAGCCAAGAAGAAGATCTATAGCCTTTTATGTCCTGACTTTGAAAATCAAAGAGTGTCATGTCCAGCCCATTCTAGTCACTAGACACAAGTCACTAAAGCCAGTTCATACTCTACTCACCTTCAAGGGGAAGGAAATGAAATTCAGTGTCTTGATAGAAGAAAAATTTTTAAAAATTGTGAACATATTTTAAAACCACCATAGCATCAAACAAGGGATGCTAAAAAATAAATGCTAGATAAATTTGATAATCTGTGAAGATCAATTCTTCCTTGAATTATAATTTTTAAAATGTCATTTGTTAAACTAGCATGTGCTTTACATCCATTTTCAGTAATTCATATAGAAATCTACATATTTTCTATTTTACAGATAAAGAAATTCACAGTCAGTGGGGAGTCATAGATAGTAAATGCTAGAACAAAGAATTTAAAAATTGACCCTTTCTATCACCTCATACTAAGGTGAACTCTGACCAGGTTGGGCAGTTGGATGAGATTTAAGTGGCCAGAGAAGAATAGGAATGTTTTATCTCTGGAGAATGATGTGATAAAGGATACAGAATAATTTTGACAAAAAACATTTGCCTAGACCATCATATTTACGTGCATTATCTTAGCAACCATTTCTGAGACAGGCGTGGAATGAAGATAGGCTACTGGCCCTTGCTCTCTGAGAGATCGGGGCAAAGGATCTGGCAAAAGTCTTTCCAAATAAGCCGGTCCTAGTGTATTTTCAGGAGAATTAAGGACAGTGAAGAGGGAACTGTGTTGTTTGGGAGTTAGAATATTAGCATCAGGTCAGACATCTTAGAAAATTCACTACAGCTTAACAAGTAAGATTTCAGCTTAGTTGATACATGCATTACAATTTGTAGGGTTATTTGTAGAGTTATTCGCACTTGGAATTTGATGCTCCATAAAAAGCATCTGGTTCTCAGTGTGGATGTGGGCAATCAGTTATAGAAAACATTTTTCCATGTTTTTCTTCCAGAAATTGTGACATACTTCTCTCATCTTAAGAAGGAGCTGAAGGCATCAACTGAAATGAACAGTTTTATTTCTTTATCTATTTTTTCTATTTATTTTTGTTTTAAAAACACTTGTATAGCACTTACTCTGAGCCATGTATAGTGCTATATACTTTACAAATATTAAAAAAAAAACTATTGTAGTTACGAGAGTACAACCATACTTTTTGTACTTTTTTTGTTTTTGTACTTTTTTTTTTTTTACTTATATGAGAAAGAGAGTAAATAAAAGTTGTTCTGGGTCCACTTCAGAAGCAGTTGTAGTATTTAAAAAAGGACCCTTGAATTTGAAAATTTTCTTGGAAATTCAATAACTTCTCTGAGCTTTGCTTTCATCTATTTAGTCACCATGAGAATTAGATGAAATACTCCATAGGACAATGTATGAAAAATATGCCATGAAATAGTTACTAAAATATTGAGTAATTCTACGTTAATGAGGATGAATGATGTGATGTATCCCCAGGCCACAGAGAGCTGCTTTTGACATGGACCCATCTGTTGGTCTGAGCTAATGTGAAGCTTCTCTCAATTCACAGAACTACTTAATCAACAGCCCCTCCTGGATTGGCTCCAGATTTACTTCTACTATTAGCTGAACCGATAACAAAAATGTGTATTAAAAATGATAAAATGCATTTTTTTAAAGATAGGGTAAGTATACAGAGTCATTTTAAGCTCTACCAGTATTGACTTCACCATGACTTTATTTCTGAAACTTCAGGTTTTCTAATATGTTTCTAATAAACATTTTTTTCCTTTTGTACAATATACTCATTTAAAAAAAATTATCTTTATATATCACGGATCTCTCCTTACTATTGTACTCTAGTGAAGAGTAGATGGTGAACTTATTTACTCTTAATTATATATGCACCTTTTAATGACTATACATAAAAACTTCAACTTGGACAAATGTATGTGTGTATGTATATACATACACATACATATGCATATATGTCTCATGTATATATAGAGACATGTATGTATTTAATTTACATATATTTTTATATTTTACATATATTTAACATGTAAATTTCTGTTTGATTTAACATGTATATAATTTGCCTCAAGAATTTATTGCCAGCTCATACACTTTCAACTTCAGACTGCAAATATTATGGTAAAATAATACTATATTATCTGAAGGCAGGAAAAAAGCTGAAAACTGCTAAATCTTAGTCTCTCAAATATTTAAAAAATATTTTTAGTATGTCACTCTTAATTATGATTTAAAGCAAATTTGTCAGACATTCCATGATGCACATATTTTTTTTGTTATAGAAGCTTTTATGTTTCCATAAAAAGTCATACTTGCTTAAAATAGAAAACAAGTGGTTTAATCATTATAAATACAACCATACTATAGATTTTATTTTTTATTTCTAAAAAAATTTATGCTTATGAATAATGTCTTTTTTTGGTTGCAACAGTAATATATAACAAGTAATGTAATAATAATCACGACAATTATAATAATAGGATGATGTAAACCGTCTATTGAAAATTAATCATCTATTTCTAGTGGGCCTTTTTTACAAACATCTTATCATTTAATGCTTACGATAATACACAGATAAGTCATATTTGTTTCCATATGCAAAGAGACTTAGGCTTTGATAGAGAGGCTAAGTGACTTGTCTTAGAAATGGTGGAGGTAGAAATCAAATCTATGGGTTTTTGTTTTTTTTTTTACCCCATTAAGCCAGGGTGATGATGCTAACAAGGCAAGATACTAAAACATAGATTGAGAATATGTTGACTATTTTATGATTACAGATTATTATTGTCAACCTGGGCACTTTGTCAGATTTCCAATTATCTTGTGAATCTCTTCTACTTTAGAATCATAGCTTCTATTATCAGAATGCTTTAGAATCACAAAATATATGCACATACTTTTGCTCTTGTTTCTTTCAAGATTTTTAGTTTTACTTTACTAATTGAACATTAGTTTATGGTTTCTTAAATAATGATCATTTCTGTAAAGATGACCTACTTTCTCTCATATACACACACAGAAAGAACTCCATAAGCAGTTGAGTAAATGAGTGAATGCCCTTTAAAAAGTCATGTGTCTGTGTTGACAGTCATTGTAACTACTAACACCAAGTAAATAAAACCTTTGCCCCAAAATTGAGGTGAAGGGCCCCACAAAGGTCAGAGGAAGAAGTGGATGACCCACAGACTCCAGACTCTAAAGACATTGGCCTTCTTCATGCATCGAAGACTTAAAAAATGTCCACTGGATTGTCCTCCATTACTATCTATTCTAGGACCAATCTTGAGCATATATAGAGTCTTTCTGAACAAGATCTCAGATTGCAAAGAGTTTCTTCAATTAAACCTGGAAATTAAAAAATAAATGAGTAAAAGAAAGCACACAGTTTTCAATACACTCTGCCAGTTCTTTGCAGCCATGAATATGGTGGCATTTTCATAACTCGATCTGTCAACCAGTCAATCAATTACAAATAAAAATTAAATATTAAAAAAAATCATGATACACTACTTGAGATTTCCAAACAAAACTCTTTACGTACAATCAGTCACTTTTTTCTCTTGCATCCACTACAGAAGCACTCTACCCAGGCTGTTTTCCACAACCTTCCTCCTTTCTCCACGAGGCATGAGATGCTCAGGCATTTTAAAGGATCAAGTTCAAAAGAGGTATGTGGGCAGATAGTGATTATTTTTGCACTTATTTTTTATTACAGAACTTTGAGAACAAATTACTCTTAAAATAAACACTTCCATATAAATTCAGTATTTAACTTATTCTTTCCAACTACACAATATGTATTCATGAAGTGTATCTGTAAACACTGTAAACCTAAAATTCAATGACATAAGTAATGGTGACTGATATTATTTGAGAGGCTGCAGCATCCTGAAGAAACAAGTCGATATGCTATTCAGAAGTCTACTAATGTAATTACATGTCTACAACTACAATCTAGAATTATAATTATTGACTTACTATGAACTCGTAAACTTTCCTAGCTGTCCTCATCTGTAGCAATGAAAGTCGAAGTTACTCAAGAAGTTTGGAAGAGAGA
This sequence comes from Eidolon dupreanum, assembly GCA_028627145.1. NCBI lineage: Eukaryota > Metazoa > Chordata > Mammalia > Chiroptera > Pteropodidae > Eidolon > Eidolon dupreanum. Next base: position 158,253,411 of record CM053503.1, on the reverse strand, counting down.
AATTATTCTGGGTGAATCCACTAGTCTGTGTCCTTTGAAAGAAAGATGTTGATTGCATTTAAGATGAAATTCTGCCTTTAAACTGAGTTTGAATAAACTCTGAGTGGCATGTGAAACCTTGAAAGGGTTCAAAATTAGGCCAATGAAAAATGAGGTCTTATTTTTATTGAAAGCCAAGGAATCATCTTCAATTTATGTTTCAGTGTTATAATACTGACACATAACTCACGCACAGACAATTCCTCTTGGGGTGAAAGGTCAAGCAATTAATCCATTGCATCACCCATCACCTATGTGTGCCAGCTGTTTGGGAGAACTTGAAAAAATGATGGAAAATTCTTAATATTCTTTGACAGTACAACATTTGTACTTAGACTCTGGCTATTCCAGAATGATGCTTTCCTGTTAGAATGGCCAGTCAATCTCACTGTATGATGGAAAACAGATGTAAGATTAGGATGCAAAGTAGTTTTCCAGATCCTTGGTCCCAGCATGCTGCACAGTCCAGCCCCAGAGTTAACCAGCCAAGTGCTGACACATGTCTTACAGCAAAATATCCCTCACAGCCACAGTTCAAAGGCCTCGCTACCCTCCAGGGCAATTAATACAGCATCACGTTCAATGGTGCTTGAACCAAATCCATCGAATCCTCAGGGGAGAAATAACGAAGCAATCGTGGAGCTCAGACAAGAACAGCATGCAGTGGTGGCTAAAGTTTCAGTCCCTGAAAACATAGCTTTTCCTGAAAGCACGTGTAGGGTTACAGACTTACTTGAAAGGAGTTATGCTCAGATTGTGTAATCTACTTGTAGGACAGTTCTCATAAGAGCATCAAAAACTGGAGAGTAGTTATTTAATAAGAAAGAAAGGAAAAAAGGCAGGAAGGAGGGAGGGAGAGAGGGAGAAGGAGAGGAAGAAGGAGAAAAAGAGGAAGAGGAGAAGGAGAAAGAGGAGGGAGAAAGGAAGGAAGGAAAAAGGAAGGGAGAAAGGGAGGAAAGAGAGGAGGAAAAAAGGAAGTAAAGAAGGAATTTTATTTATAGATGTTCACTCTGCCATAGTAAAGATTTTCAAGTTTGCCTTATTGCAGATAACCAGAAGGGCAAAAAATTATTACTTTAATAAAACTGGATGTCACTACCAGAAGTGAAAGAGCTCCTTTCTGAGACATGCAGTAAGCAAGGTTTAATTCCACTCAGAACAGAAAAACTCAAGGATTATATTTTATTTTCAGTTGTCTGTAGCATTCCTTAAAGCTTATTAGATTTTAAAAAAGCAATAGCAAACACATTGTATTGGTTAAATTTGTCATATTACTTGGACCTAAACAAATGCCAGGACCAGCAGCTTGTAAAGCTGACCTGAACCCAACCATGGTTTAAATAACAGTCAAGTACACTCTTGGATGCCACATTGGTTCTTTCAGGCTGTGGTACCATTCAGCGTTTTATAAGGAAGCTATAATTCAGTGGCTAGAAAGAGTAATTTAATATTCCAAGGTGTCTCACTTTCACAGAAGCTGAGAAAATACAATTTATTCAACTTTCAATTATTCCAGGGATTTCCCATGTCGTGCATTATTTGTGGCTCTTGAGAGGTCTTCGTTTGCTACACCCATGATCTGGGTCAAGAAGACAACACTACTGTTTCGTGGAAAGCACCTGGTGACAGCTGAGCAGAATATTCTGATTGTCCTTGTCCCCTTTTTCCTTCTTGAAAATGTATACAAGTAATATATTGTTTCATTTAGCAAACATAACTAAATAAAAATTAACATTCCAGTCACTTAAGGATAACTGTGTTAAATCTTGATGAATGTTATTCTGTATTTTAGGTGAATGCAGAAGCAAAATCCCACGTGTGTCTATATGAAGATAGGCATTATGTTGGAGAGATTAGAGTGTGGTCTTGGTAGCCAGACTGTCTCAGTATAAAGCTCACACTTATTAGTTGTCATATCTTTGATGTATCACTTCAGGTTTATGAACTTGGTGCCTCACTAGTAAACCAGGGATAATAGCAATGAGGTTGAAATGAGTTATTGCATATAAAGTGCTAGGACATGTGCCTTTCTCAAAGTGAACACTATGCAAATATTAGCTATTATTATCACCTTGTTTAGAATCCCTTTTTCACTTAACAATATATCATGAGCATCATCCATACCAATAAATACACACTTACATTTTTATTTTTGAATAGCTGCATAGAATTACAAGCATTCTGTGACCACCATAGCGTGCTTTATCATAACTAGAAGGGGGTCTAGTTTTTTTTCCTACTCCAGGCCACATTATAAAGAATATCCTTGTAAATACATCTCTGTATGTTGATACTCCTTTTGATAAATATCTAGTAGTTGAATTAATGGATTAGATGACAATTTAAGGATTTTTGACTTTTATTGCCAAATTGTTCTCCAGAAAGTCTTCTCTAATTTCATCTTCACAAGCGGTATATGAGAGTAGCCCTCTCCCCGCATCCTTGGCATTGTTAAATGTTATCTCTTTGAAATCTTTATTAAATGTAGTAGTCATTAGAGGTAATAAAACAAAAAAGAATTGACTTGAAAAGAAAACGGCCTAAGATTAATATTATTTAGAACAGTTATTTTTCTCCTTGAAGGTAGCGCCAGTTGTACGTGTAATAACTATATATGCCTTGTATGTGTGCGTGTATATGAATATATGTGTGTATGTACACACACATATGTATGAGTTTGTGTATACATGTATTTACAAAAGCTATGGTCAAATATTCATAAAAATTTTATTAAGATTACTTATCAAAGTTTGCAAAGGTTTTTAGAATTTATGTTTCATGGAAAGAGCAAAAAAACTGTAATATAAAGATGCATGTTCAGTGAATATGCTACTTCTCAAAAAAAAGGGGTTGTTTTCACACAACCAGTTTTCTCTCCTCATTCCTTTTCAGAAACATCTTATGCATTTCATCTGGGTGCATATTATATGAGGAGTAAAAATTGAGACCTAGCTGGTAGGGTAGAAGGATCAATTAAATGGCAATATGACATTGCAGTAATGAGGACACAGAACAACCAAATGTCACATCTCTAATTGGCAAATTTTTTTTTTCTATGGGGACTGGGTCTGAAATTAACTACAAGATTCTTTTAAAAAGAGCTCACCCCTCCTGATTCAGCCATAATACTTCAACTTCTAGACCCTAAAGCAGGACCTGTGCATATTTTAGTCCTTATTGTATATTCAGAAACTAACCAATGAATGAAAGAATTCAAAGTTATCTTCTTCCTCCATTATTAATTGTTTAGAAATCAAATCACTTTTTTTTTGTAATCCATTAGTTACCCATCAAATCAGAATCGAATCTGCCTCACTAAAAAACCCGAATCGTTATTCATGACAGGCTCTCATTAGTTCATGAAATGGGGCATGAGTTTTATGATTTAACAGCACCACACAACCATCCTGCTGTGTGGCCTTCAAATTGTAAGATTTCTGTTTTCTATCATGGCTTCTTTTTTATTCTGATTGCCCACATTTCCTCCCCAATTCTTGGTAGAAGAGGTATTGGGTCTATACAAAAAGTCTGTCCATTTTGTTTGTTTGTTTTATTTCTCTCCACTATCCTGGGGCAAATTAAAAGAAAACTATGCAATTATTTGTGAACAACAGAGTTTCTATGTTTTCTCTACCACATTCTAGTTTTCTTTTAACCTTTTTTTCTAGCTTAATGTTTAGCAGCATTAGTTAAAAAAAAATTAAAACTTAGTCCAAGAAATCAGGGAGATATGAAACAAATATGATACAAATATCATTGTTTCATATTCTAAATAACAACTTTGCTATAAAGTATCTTTGCAATTTTTTTGAAGACGCTTTGTACTTCTGAAGTGACAGGAAGAGTCATACCCCCAGTGAAGTCCTTTCTTCAGTTTGCTGTAGACAGGACCTTAAAGGGTATCAACACTTTCAACTATCAGAGAGGCTGTAGAGAGAGAATTTCAGATAGAAATTTGGGTAACAATTTAAATAACATAAGGTGGCAGGTGGGCACAATACCTGTTCAGAAATGCTGAGCTGACCATAGCAGAAGGAACATGAGATTTATACAAGGAATAGTAGCAGGTAAGGTTGGATCTTGATCGTTAAAGTGAGGTTTGGACTTTTACTAAATTGTAGGTGAGAGCCATGGATGTTTTTTGAGAGTAAGATGATCAAAGTAGTATTTAGGAACTTGCTGCCTGTTTCCTAAGTGTGGTGTATGGTATTGAGTACATTGAGTACATTGGTGGTGGTGGTGATGAAGAAGTGTGTGTGTGTGTGTATGTGTGATGGCAGAAAACCTAGTCAGAATCCACAGAGGACCCCAGTTCTGAAGCTGTAAGGGGTTGTGCAATGGGTATAAAAAGAAGGACCTATGTGAGAGACGCTGTGAAGGAAGTGTGTTCAGGACTTAGCAGTGATGACAGGAGCCACAGATGATGGTGAGGCAGCCAGCAAGGTGCAGTCTGCACTGAAACAAGTCATTCTGAACTTGCATGATGCTTTGAGCTCACAAGCCAAAGGCTGTACTAAAACAGAACCAAATACATGTTGATGGAACAAAGAAAAATGGTGAGTTCTAGAGAGGGTCTGCTCTGTCTTGCAATGTCTTCTTTGTTGAATATTTCCTTATCTATAGTCAATAAAATCTATAAAAGGAAGATGATTGAAAACTTCACAGGAAATGTGTCTCCAATACCTTCATATTCAGTACTGGCCTTTTTCCTTTTTTCTTGCAGTGTCAAAGTGAGTTAGTTTCTCTATCTGACCTGCTTAATGGGCCATCAGGGCACAGGAAGTTCTGGGGAGTAGTATACATACTTTGGATTGATCTCAAGGAAACAAAACCCTGCCCACTGAACAACTTTTTCAAAATTTCTATGCCTAACCTATTTATGTGACTCTTACCTTTTGCTCTGGTACCTTGCTCTTTAGTACAAACCTGATTAAAGTAAATGAACCATTAAAGACCATTACACGTCTGTAAAAATGAAGAGTCTAAGAGACGATTCATATAAACACAAGTAGATTTTTGAGAGTGCTAGGGTCTGAAACCATAGATAGTATCATAACGGAGAGCATAAGAGGGGACCCAAGAGAAAAAGGGGGATTCTGAGAGAGACTGCAGAGTAGATCCTTAACTAATCCCACTGGGAAACACTTAGAATCTCATTTCGGTGGGAACTAAATGAACATTTCTGCAAGATTGTGCTTTTGTTTTTATAGGTGAAAATATAGCTGGCATCAGGGCCCTAACATAATTTGTGGAAGAGCTGTTAGTTTCTTAATTGTGGGTTCCATGGGACTAAGTAAAATTTTTACTAAAAAAAAAAAAAAAATAGTTCCATATGTCTCTCTTTAAAATTTAAATTTGACAGGGTCTTTATTCTACTTCATGACCAATTCTTAGAGGCTAAAGTGGAAGAAAGGGTTGAGGACTTTGTGACATCTTAACTTCCTAGTCAGTGGGAGTACATGCCTCCAGGCTATGCTATCAGCCAGAATCTACTGCTTTTGTCAGATGTTCTAACAGATTCCTCTAAGGTGTACAATCTTTAACAAAGATGTAGCTCCAGAGACCAATTATGATACCATTCAGATTGTATCTCTATCTGTGAGTGATTTCCCTATGAAAAATTGTGAATTTTAGTTGTACGAGGGAGTTTTGCACCCTTCTACTCAACATCTGGTGAAGTTATCCAACAGACATGTTTAATAGATTTTTGGACACCTTGTCTGATGTCAGTGTCGCCGAGAAGTATCTGTCTGTGCTTGTACCTTAGTCATCTCCTCTGCGTCTATACTTGTGCCTCGAAGGTCAGAGAGACTAAGAATGTTTTAAGGAAAATCTGCCACTTCTCCATCTTTTTCTCTTTCTTGAGAAAATCTTGCTCAGATAACTCACCATTTAATGACCTTTGATGATAGGAGCTCTCATCAGTCGAATGTCATATTGATGTCAATTAGACTCTCAGTTCTGCAATGGGGACATTCGCAATCTCACTTTACCCAAGAGGACATCCACTTAGGCTCACAGTTTTTAAAAGTAATTAGCATAAGGTCACGCAGATGAAAGGAGGAGGTGCTGTGTTCAACTAGTCCACGAACGAGGATAAGGAGGGTGTCTGGTTTCGCTTCTCAAGTGTCGTCAGTGCCTAGCCCAGGGATTGGCATGTACAAGTACTCTAAATAAATAAAGCGAAAGTAGTAATGAATGAAGAATCCAGGTGTATAAATACACAGCTTGAGTGTATTCACCTAAATGATTCACAAATGCTGGCAAATGAACAGAAGCAATTCTGCAATATAGTTTTCACTGGTTTTTAGCAACATGACTTAAAAAGAAATTTAGATGACTTTAAAGGCATTGATTCTGAAACATTTTAGTAGTGATAATATTAGTGGATAATAATTCTTAATGTCAAGGTCTTTAACATCTAAAATAAAAATTTGATAATATTATATGAGCCACACCATTAAAAAAAAAAAAAGATTTTCCAGTCTTCCAAGTTCCTACCCTGAGTTATCCTTTGAGGAAGTTTTATCTCATTAATCTACAATGGTGAGCAATCTAGATATTGCCCTTATTTTATTCTTGACTTAGAGAATCCTAAGGAATTCTTGAGGAAACACATTATTCAACATGATTGTCCTTGAGAAGTCACACCTTCCAATAGTGTCTACGGGCTGCACTTCATATGCTGCAACATCACTAAAATCACAGCTGTGCCCATCTGTATTGAGAAGCTGGGAAGATGCCAAGAATAAAATATTCAGAATAAGTTATTTATTGAACAATTCCTATGATTTGGTTAGATAAGAAAATCAGTTCTCAGAACTTGCATTAAGTTTTGAGACTAAAAAATGTAATCAAACTATATTATTTTCACAGAATATATATCATATATATGCATACATATATGCATATATATGTAGGTATTAGTCTTCATCAATGGGAGAAAGTAGTCAACCATCATTCTGAAGGAAAGAATAGGAGACAAGTCACAAAGGGTTTTCCCATAGAGACTAGTATATTTTTAAATAAGCAATAGGTAAAGGAGAACATGTCGATATTCTCTCGAGGGAAAAAAAATACAGGATAGTATAATGAATACCCCACCTATAACTGTTTTGGGGAAATATTTTATTTTCGTGAGTGCAAACAGCAATGATTAGCCTGCAAAGTGAAGGAGGTTGGAGAACCCATGATGGTAGAGAAAAAAAATAAAAGAGCTATTTTTATTCCTTCTTAAACCTCTGCAAAATTATGCTTTCAGTAATCTTTTGCCATTTTATATGATATCGTCTTATTAAATCTAAAATAATTCTGCACTCACAAAGCTTAAAGTGTGACCACAGACTCTCATCTGTAGACAGAACACATCGTAAACATTTTATGTTCCAAAAACCCCTAAAGAAGCAACATGTGACATGCTCATAGGTGGATAGTATCTGTGGAAGTATCCCACCAGCTGAACTTTCGGCCAGGGCAATTCGACTTTAATCACGGAATACGGTTCCAAGATTCCTTTTCCTGGCTTTACTGAAGTTTTCTCTTCTAATCACAGCATTTGTGGCTTCATATTTGCCCTTTCTGTTTTCAAGGCTGTCCTAAATTTACTTTTTTAAAGGACACCCAAAAGGACACATCAAATTGATTTTTTACTCTATTACTTTCTCTCATCTTTCTCTTCCAAGTCTCTAACAATTTGAAATAAAGTGAGAAAAGCACATAGGAAATACTATTATAATGTTTTAAATGTGCTATCTTGTTTGTCTTTATTTTTATGCATAACAAATAGGGGACGGATCTTTAAAATAAGAAGTTATAGTCATTCTTTAGTTAGCATTCAAAAACAATCCAGGGCTCTCATCTGATATTTGTTGGTTAATTCAAATTGTGTTAAAACAATTTGGGCTGTTTGATTTTTTTTTTTTCTAGGAGTCCATAGGTTATTGTGACCAAGAAACAACTGAGTGGCATCGCAGGCGTTTTTGAGTAATTCTAGGATGAGAAAATGCCAAATTTGATTATCTATATATTATGCAAGCCTAGATTGTCTGATAACTGTTGCTAGCAGTATTCCTCATTGCCTAGAACTTTTTTTTTTTTCTTTCTGATTCCAGGGCTAGGAAGAATGAACAATGTACCTGTAACTTTTTCCCAATTATTCTGTCATCTAAAAAGAATCTGTACCACTGTTCTCTATGCCTCTAGCACACAGGTTGAGAGCTGACTATACATCGTTGGGGAATTAATCACCCACAGTCCCGTAACAGCCACTGCATCACTCGTCCTCTGGCCATGTAGGTTAGTTTACAGTTGAAAAGAACTAAAAAATTTTGCTATCTCGATGTTGCTACTTTATGACTGATTCTTTTTTTTTTTTTTTTAAACATCTTTCACTGGACCCCAGGGAAGAATCAGCGTATTTAAATATCCAGAAGATTTGTTTGAGGTTGTTGATGTCACAATGATTTGTAGTCCTATTAAAATGACATTTGCTGGTGACAGGATACTATGCATTGCATCAATTCATCCCAGCATGAAAACGCACTGATCTTTTCATCAGGCCACACAGGTAATGGAGTAACCCTGGACTCGAATGTCATCGGCCAGTCACTATTGCCAGCATTTGCATAAGTGCTTCTCCGAGATGGAGTAAATTTCTAATCCAAAGTCGAGTCAAGAAAAAATAGCTGTTGCAGAATGATTTATCCCTTTATTGACTAAATGAAATTATTCAAATCCTGAGATCTGCTCTCTCCTTCAGCATTAGAATTTCAAGTAGACACGCTTTGGTTCCTCTGTATCTTACACACACACACACACACACACACACACACACATACAAACACACACAGAGTAGAAGTTTAAAAGGATGGTATGGAACATTTATTTTCTTATGCATTCAACTATTTTGCAGTACCAGTCACTAAAAATGGGCAATTCCTTAGCATGGAATAATTAAGAAAATTAAGAAAATTAAATTACCCCCTAGGTGAGATATGTGTGAGAGCTTACGCATACTCTATTTACAGAAAGAGCCAGCACAGTCGTAACTTTCTTTTCCTTCCTCAACTCAGGAGAGAAAAACACAGTAGGCAACAATATGAAAAAGCAACATGGGTTTCTTTGAGACATACATGACTCTAGGTAGTGTACTTGTCACAAAAGGCGACAAGGTCATGCAGACGGGAAGCTTATTTGAGAGGTTATGACACTCTCTGAAGTAGAGTGAATTTCATATTCTCTCTTGAACATCATGGATATAGAAAAATATAGGGGAAAAGCACTAAAGAAAACAAAATGAATAAAAACAATATTCTCCAGGAAATTTTTTAACTGTCACATAAATTTAAAGAAATTTATTCTCTCTTGTAGAAGTGCATTGTCTATTCAAAAATAAGTTCTAAAGCCAAGTGCTGAAATTTCAAAAAATTCATGGATTAATATATCAAAAGGGCAGTTTCCCCTGTGGGTTTTTTTTTTTTTTTTTTTTTATCAAATCCCATGTGAATATAGGAAACTGTGGACATTTCACAAAACAGCCTGTTTTTCTGGCCGATTTTATAGACTTGTGAGATTTGGATATTTTGGGCAAGTTCCAAGTTTCTGAATCCAGCAGCATTTGCCCATCAATATTTGAAACCTGTCCATTGCTGACATTAAGTCCATGTGATGACAGACAGCAAACTGGATCTGAAACTGTAAAAATAAGGTCCACCTGGTTCAGCAAAAGTCTCACATTCGGCTTCTGACCACGTGATTTGGCCCCGAAGATGAGTTGTGACAGAGCAGACAGACCACATTTTAAGGGAAGCAACCTATTTTTTAAGTGTATGCCTCAAACTGTTCTTTTGAAATGAACCCTTACTTCATTGAAAAAAATATCTGTCAACTTTAGATGGCAAGATTCCCTTTTAAAGCTTGGGAAGTTTTGTCATTTAAAAATAATTGTATATCATAGCCTCAGACATCTATACTGCCTAAGTACAATCCAAAGCTGTAATTTTTAGGATAAAATTTATGTGGTATTGTCATTACATATGTTTACTTTAAGTTTTAATAATACTACATAATGGAAAAGAGGACTTTTGAAATCATATAGCAATATGAATATCATTTAGGTTTCTTGTTTCTGCTTATAAATCATTCATGTCGGTAGGTTTTATTAAGTTTGTCACTGTTTATTTATAAATTCTACCACGCTTTTGAATAAGAAAATGAAAAACTCCACAAGAAAGATAACATATAAAACTAATTATTGAACTATTTTTATTGACCTGAATTAATCGTCCAAAACATTGTGCAGAATGAAAAGATAATGAACAGAATGGTGAAAGTACAATGACATTTAAATAGACATGTTTTTGCTATGATTTATAATATAAGTAAGGACACATTTCTACTTTTCAACTTTGTGGAAACCTGGTACTCCTTTTTGTCTTCGGTCTGGGATTTCATGAGCCTTATGTTTTGTAAATATAGAAGCCTCATTGATAGCACTTTCTCTGCACTGTTCCATGATCATACAGCCTTTGAGTATTGAGAAAACTGACCTAAGTGATACTTTGAACAATGACCCAATTCGGTTTGATGTTTCAGAAGTTGAATTAAAAAACAAAATAAATGAACAAAAAAAAACACATGAAAAAAAAACATGAAAAAAAACAGTAGCTGAGTTAAAGTAGTTTTCCTTCCTTACCAAGCATATGATACCAGTCTTCAGACACGAAGGACGAGGACAGTCCCTGGATCATCACTGCTTTTCTAGTAGCTTTGAAATACCTATATTTAAACGTTACCAATTCAAATATTCCTTATACCAAACACTTTTGTTTTCGGTCATGATTCTTGATCTATCAAAAAGATACTGATTTTCTCAAATGTGCTCTTTTCATTTCCTCTAAATTCTTTTGAGCCTGTAAGGGTTACGTAATTTTCACCATCACAGACCATATTTCTGTATCAGTGAAATGAAACTTAGGAAATAGTGTGGGTAGTCTGATAAAAACTACTATTTTCATGGTGCTTTATAGTTTACAAATTAGCCAATTAAATCCTCCCAACAGCTCAGGAGGAAAGTTGCACTGTCCTCATTTTACAGGTGAGTGCAAAAAACTAGTTCAAGGTTGCCCAGGCAGGAAAGGGCTCATCAAAATCCTCTGCGCTTTTTCCATGACCTATTTTAGTTCAAATAAACACACTAGTCTCCTTTAAACTATCTTAAGAAAACTTGTAAATTTAGAATTATCCAGACGATTTCCTGTTCTTCATCGAAGATGTAGTTCTGACCACATAAGTCTCACAACTGGTGTAATTACTAAACGTCCCCCTCACCTTTTCTGGGTTTTATCTCCACACGGAAATAATACAAATTAATAACATCTAAAAGGTAGGAATAGGAATGTTGAATCCTATTTGATTTTGCTATTTTATTAAAAAAGGAAAACATTAGAATGAAAAGAGGTTGAATATGTTAGCAGGGCAATGGCCCAGGGTTCACTCAGATAAAAAGGAGCGTTATCAAGATTCCTGGCTCCGGTCCAAAGAAGAAAGAACTTTCTCTAGTGCAAATTGCCTCACACTTCAACAGGGTGCCAGCATTATAAATGGGACATATTTTCTCTCTAACTAAAGCCAAAGTATCATATTTACATTTTCTGAATGCAATAATTAAGCCATTAAGTAGGTTTCTAAATTGGACCATGTTTGAAGGAAAGCATTAAGAGAGGCCATTTTGTTCTTGAAACGTCACAACCTCTGTAGCCAAATCAACGATCCTGGACACTCATTACCCATCACTCATGTGGGAGCTGATTTTGCCTGTAAAGCTCGTACATAAGGAAGGTACAATCAACAGTTCCATCTAATCACTATTGTAGTCTCTGTTAATAGACATCATATGTTTTTATAAATCAAGTAGCAAATTTGCAGACCTTAATTCGGGCTTAAGAAGATCTGGGAACTTAAGAAAACATTACATCTATGTTTCACTAAACTTTAATGGAAATTTAGCGTTTCCTTTAATGATGAACCTAAACGACATACCATCATGGTATTAGCAGTGCCTTTGGATTTGTTACCTAAGCAATCACAGTTATTTTCATATCACATTATAGTTGTCGCAGATCTGTCATCATATGGTTTAAATTTTATCACTTCTTTGAGATTATAGTAGTTAATACGAAGCACAATATTACTCTGTTACAAATTTATTTTTACATATTTTCATGGCAATATTTCAATATATTTGGAATTGTCAAGCTGATTCATAAAATGAGTTTACAGGATTTCTATAAAGAGCTTCATGTTTTGCTCAAGCAAGGAAACTTCTAAAGGAAACAACAGAAAATAAAATCTGATTAAGGACTTCTGCAATGAGCTAGATTTTTGAGAACATACTTATCCGATATGAAGGTGTTGGAGGCTGATTGACTCTCCTAGTCTTAATAGAGACTATTTTTACTAAGCTCTCACCATGGATCTTTGGTAGTGGAAAGGATTCCAGTATGGATCATTCATTTTATCATTATAATAACACTGTGAGGGAGGTATTTTAATTCTCATTTTAGAGATGAGAAAACTGAGTCTTATCAGAGATTGAAGAATAAGCTTAAGGCTATACGCATGCAGGAGAGACATCAAACTCAATCTGTCTCACTACAAATACTTGACATTTAAACTTGACTGCAATTCAACTTTATCCTCTTCACATCATTTCAAAAACAACACTAAAACAATTGCTTGACTCAATGACAAAATCTTTTAAACAAGGTTTTTACATGGTGTAACAAATAAACAAATATGTGTTTCCTTAAAACCATATTTTTTTTTCACTTGTAAAGTGGAGTCTTGAATACAGCTTAAAGAACATAAAATGTACAAAGTTTAATAATCCAGTGGAAATATTTTGAGCTTATATTTCAATTGTGAAATGTGACCTGGTCTCAGTGATTCTTATAAATAGTCAGACAATGAGTTCACTATGAGTTCAGAGATCTTTACATTCATTTTAAGTATTCATTTCATTGTCTCTGAAGGCCTAATTCTCTTCTTTTCTTTGAGTTATCTAGAAAACGTTTGTGAATACTGAGGAACCAGTCTGGTTACTTTATTAAAAAAAAAAAAATTACCACTATAGGAGAAATAAATAAAAAAGAGGAGGAATGCATTGCTCACAGCCACCTAATTAATGCAGCTGGGGAGCCATGTTATTTTAAGTTTACTACCCCTTCTTGTCTCCATTTCAAAATGTTACTTGATGAATATAATTCCCCCTCAGAGATCTATAAACCTATTGATTAGGCATCTTAAGTTGCACAAGAGCATAAGAATTTCCAGCTGATTCACATAAACAGGCAATGTAGCCTAATCGTCAGTCTTCACAAAATTGCCAAATAGAATAATATCTTGGATTTGTATAAGTTTAATGTCATTTGAATGTCCAAGGACAGGATTCTCCAAATACTGGAACCTTTTAACATAGTTCATTGTAGTGCACAGTTCAGGATAAATTAATCTTGGATTCTACCAGAGTATAGGAATATGTAGAACCATGCAAGCAACTATAGCTAATGTGATCACCTCAATAGCAGTGATGCATGGCAAGGTTGCCAGTTGTGAATTATAGAGATATGATAATGACTCTTTTGGATAAGTAAAAACACACAGACGATTTGGTCATAGCAAATCCTTCTGTAGCACTTACTCTTCCGGGGTATCTTCTAATTCCTACGTTACTTAATATAATGCTCACAATAATTTTATGAGATATATATAAATATTACCTGCATTATACAGAAGAGGAAACTGGGGTGCTGAGTATTTAAGTAACTTATTTAGGGTCACAAGGTTAGTAAGTCCCAAGGACCAGGATTTAAATCTACATAGTTTGCTCCCAGAGTGTATGTTTCTAACCACCAAGCTTTACTCCTCTTCAAGTTGAATATCTTAAGCACAGAAAAGATGTTGAGCTCTTTTTAGCCAAGTCTGAGAGATCTGGAAGTTTGCCGAAGCTTAAACTAAGATATTATATAGTAAAAACTATTTGCCCACTCCTCTCCAATTAGAGTCTTCAAAAAGAAGACACCATCGCTACCACTTCATTTCTGAGTTAAAAATTGACAATAAAATAAAGATGGAGGCTACGTGAAGTAATGCATAAAAAGATTTCTTTCCAAATTATGATAAAAACATACAATAAGCCAAGGTAGATAACATTATCAAAATCGTCATCAAAAGAGCTTCAGTCAAAGCTAGTGATAAAATATTCAAGCATAGAAAATAGTAAAGGAGCCATTGATCAAAAAGGAAAAGTGAGAGCTGGGAAATAAAGAACAGGGTCAGTTGCATGGCTGCCAAGCACAAATAAGAGATACTGAGATTTTGAGAGGCAGCGAGAGTCCCCAGAGTAACAATGGACATTTGAGCACCAGGCTCTCTTTAAGGGAGTTTACAAAACAAACAAAACAAGTAAAGAAATGAAAAAAACATAACTAAGGAGAAAGAAAAATCAGAATGTCAAAGAGCTAGGTGAAGTGTTAGGTAGATTTATTTTAGGCCTTTAGCAGACTAGAAGACCACCAGGATTTTTTAGGAGAAGAGAAAGAAGTTAATTAAAAGCTGGTGGAGTTGGTGGGATGGGAAGAGAGTTTCCTTTCCTTCTTTTCTTCTCCTCCTCCTCCTCCTCCTCCTTTTTTTTTTTTTTTTTTGCCAAAAAAGTTAAAGGACAAGATCCTTTTAAAGTACAATTTGGAATGATTATTAACACTAGAAAGAACACTATACCTAAGAGTGATCTGGCTGAGACATCTCTCTGTCACTCACTGATCCCAAGGGTTGATTGGACTTACCTGGCTGGTTAAGCTGCTTCATCAGGCTCAACCTTTCTGAGGCTGGTCAAGGAAAGAATAATAGATATTTGTTTTTCCAATGAGATGTTATATGCTACAGTCTTCCTTTCCTAGGACTTGAAAACAACCATTCTAGAAATAGACTAGACTTAGGTAGGTGGGCATACAGCAAGGTATGCATTGGTCATATTATAAAGTTGTATACCTGAAATTTATGTAATGTCATTAACCAATGTTATCCTAATAGATGTAGGTCAGAGTCAGGGAAGGCAATGTGACAGCAGAAGCAGAGGGAGAAAAATAGATGTGAGGATGGTAACAGGTTGGAGTGATTCTCTTGCTCAAAGGGGACCAGTAGCCATGAGATGTGGGCAGCCTTTAGATGTAGGAAAAGACAAGGAAATAGAGCCTGGAGAAGAAACACATTCTTGCTGACACATTTTAATTTTCTGACACCCAGAATTGTAAAGTAATACATTTGTGCTGTTTGTGATAATTGGTACTGCAACAATAGAATGCTAATGTACCCTTTGACTTAAAATCTTTTCTCACTGATGGTTTTTGTTATATACTTTAAACCTATAGTTAAGGTATAAGCAAGAGTTGCATGTGTAACAACTATTTAATGTCTTTCAAATGATTTTTCACATCTCCATTATGATCTAATTGGATGAGTTTTATGGTTAACTCTCAAAGTACAGTCTGATATTCTTTAAACTCAAATACTTTTATGGTGGTCTGTAGTCATCATTATGCACTGCCTCTTAGTCCAAATGAGTACTAGCTTGATAGACCGATCTTACTAAAAATAGACTTCAGGCCCACCCAAATGCAAAGCCCCAAACCCTATTATTTTAGGAAGCAATTGCAGGACTGCCTCACGTGAGTCTACAAGGAGGTCTGTTAGCAGAGGTTGTCACAGTATTGGTCTAGGATCCCTCGTGCCCATCCCCTGTCCACATTATTCTGGAAACTCTCCCTAGTGCCATGGTCTATGGTAACTCCAAGTCCTTGATGTCTCCAAATAAGCTTTTCCAACTCCAGGCACTTGGATATCAGATGATATGTGTAGTGTTGGGAGAGATTTAAGCTCCTCCCCACAATGGTCAAAGGCCCTATAGAAGTCCACCTTATGTCCTACTTCATACAGAATTTTTTTGAGTAACTCTATTGATTTTGGTCTCTAATTCTCAAAACGATTCAGCCTGACACAGTGAGAGACACAACCAGAACCTCTACTCTCCCCTGTTTGCTCCCCATCTCTAAAACCTCCCCTCTCGTTTCTGACTTACAGATCAAAATTTCACACACATCAATGACTTAATAGATACATTTTTATGAATGAGAAGTATTTTTCTAGATTGGATGCAGGGAGAGGAAAAAATATAGTTACCTACACCTACATCCTCATTGTTTTATTCAAGGAGGTTGGTTTGATAGTTTATGTTCTTGTAACTTCTAATGCCTTTTTCTGCCCTCATTCTCTCAATCTTGTTAATACCTGACCCTGCCACATTACTAAAGAAGATTCCTCTTTGGTAATTTGCAGTGCATTTGGATGTCATTTGAAAACTTTCTGAAATTAAAAAAAAAAATGCCTCTGGTTAGCGTTCTATTTTCTATTTTAGTGTAAGAGAAGCCTCCAGTCATAATACTGTTTATGAAACCAATATTGGTTTCTATCATGGATCTAACTCTTGTGACTCTTCTGAAGGAAACTCAGCCTGCCTCTTCACTATATTTTTATATATCCTCAGTGTGACATCACATAGTGTAAGAACTAGGAATCTAACTCTCAGACTCTGTACTTCTCATGGGGACTATGGTTAAAATGTAGAATGGTGTTGGACTGGAAGACATTACCTATTACAGGTCAATGATTGTTGGGGAAGATTTGATAAAGTGCTATTGAGATCTGTCTGGGGAGCCAGAGAGAAATCTTACTGCAATGAGAATAACTTGAGCATTTTGTTTCTAGAGTAGCCTAAATTGAGGCCAGAAAAATCATCATCATGGGAAAAGATGAGTGGTTTTTTTCTTTTTTAAACTTTTTGGATTTGCTCTCCCTTCTTACCCAAGTATCGGAAAAAAAGATGACAATAGGAAAGAACAGTGAATGCAAAGATATTAGAAAAACAAGCTATTGAATGTGATTCTAGAACCATAACAAATCCATGAAAATAGAGCTTGTCTTTAGAGATGAAATTTTATGCTTTTCATACCTGATATAAAATATTAATTATTTTATTATATGTATACTTATATATACATATACAGATATTTATAAAGAACTCTTTTAAAAACACAAATGGAGGAACAGGAAGGAGGAAAGTCTCTAAATATTTTAAATTTACTAAACTTGTTGTATGGACCTTTTTAAATACTTTAAGAAAATGTAACATAGTCTATAAAAAGATATTTATAAGCTATTATGAGCCTACACATTTATTTTCTCTTAAAAGATTTGAGCTCATCAACTAAAGTTGAATAGAATGATGATTATTATTTTTTGAAAATGGATTTATTTTAAATATAGAATACAAAGAAATAAAAGACAAATTTGCGTGTATGGTTCACATGAGCAATATATATCACCGTGTGGCTTTGCTAGAATGCAAACTGTGTTATGATAGCATCCTTGTCTGTTTTATTCAGCACATGTGCACCAGTGCCTACCAAGGTGCTCAATAAACATCTGCTTCAATTGGTGAATGCAGATGTGAGGGGCTAGGAATTATCAGTTTATTACATTGTCATATTGCCATACCATTGAAACACTGTGTTTATCTTCTACCTAAAGACATAATCTTATATTCTGAACAGTATATCATTTCAGTGGTTCTAGTTACTAAACTGTTGGCAGAAAGGGAGTTATCATTAAATTAGCAGTAATTTATAGATGATAAATTAAATCTCTTGCTATTAGAAAATGCTTTGAATTTTCTCTCGTTGTCTTGGAGAATTCATGCCTCCAGATCCCCTTTGTTATGATGTTCTCTACAACTCTGGACCAACGTATGAAACCAAATCTTTGTTATTAGCATAATAAGCATATTCCAGCAATGTGTCTCTTAGCAGCGAAGTGAAAAGTGTCCTTTTCTAGCAGTAAAGCATTGTAAACACAGGCATTTTATTTCATGGGAATATTTGCTGAGATATGTAGAAAAATAGAAGAGTTTAGATCTTCTAAAGAGATCTTGTTCAACAATATAACTCTTGATTCTTAGAGAATTACTGAGCTGTCTTATGACCACAAATATATCCATTTCCCTGGAAATAAGACTTGAACCTTGAGGAATTTTATGCTGATCTATCATTTTACTCTTTAATTTTCCCTATTTGAAAATACTGAGTGTGAAAGAGTTACTTTTATAGTCAAAGTACTGATCACAGCAGAGGCCAAGATTCAAGCATAATTTGTTTAGAGAATTTTGTAAAGCAAGCGGAGGAAACTCCTCTGTGTAGGGGATGGAGGTTAGATTTTTCTGTCTCAAAATCTTCACCATGAGCAATCACCAAAAATGTTTGAAGGCGTTCACTTGCAAACATCTTAGAGAAAGCAAGATCATGACATTTCTCCCTAAAAACTTCTACCGGCTTCCCATCACACATAGACAAGTAACCAACTTTTTGCCATGGTCCCATCGGACCTGGAGAGTCTCCAAAGCACTTCTGTCATGTTCATTTGTGTCCTGAATTCATAGTCACGATTCTTTTCATCAAACATTCTCTATCCACAGGTCTCATGAACCAGCTAAAATACGGTCTCCATACAGAGACCTTCCCTCACCACCCTTCTCAAATAACTCAGCTTTCCCCACTGGAACATAAGCTTCGTGAGAATAGGGAATAGTGTGTTCTTCCTCAGCAGCGAGTTGGTACACAGTGGGAAGGTGTCCGTTCGATATTTGTTGAATGACTTTTAAAAATATACTTTCTGTTTGTACCTTAGTGACCCTAAGTGAACCTAAGTGACCCACACATTCAAGGTTAGTCAGCAGGTAGCGGAAGAATTTCAGGGCTGCCAAAATACCTAGACTGCTGATGTTTTCTACACTGCCATACAGTTAGAATTGTTTCATTTTAGTATTTGCCCTTTATTATGTGTTCGGCTTTTCATTGTTTTCTCTTTTAAATTATATTCTTCCTAAAAATACCTGGAGTATACTTTTTCAGTAAGTATGAGTAATAGTCACAAGGTTTTCTTTGATAAAGATAAGAATGAGGACATGGAGGAGTGTGTAGATCCTGGGACCATTTGTGTCAAAAATGCAGAACTCATGATAGATATTTTGTATTTGTTTGTATATGCAGAAATCATAACAGGTAGTTTGTATTTGTATATGCCTAAGGAAACTGTGGAAGGATTTGCAAGAAATGAATAATAGTGGATACTGGAAGGTGAGGACAATGGATTAGAAAAAGGATGAAAATGAAATGTTTCTATACCTTTTAAAACACTTTTTAAAATTTTAAATAATTCAATGATATTCTTTATTTTTAAAAATTTAAAATCTTCAAACAAAAATAAAAATATATTTACATATAAAAGGCCTTATCTGGCCATTTTGGCTTTTAAAAGTAGACTGAAAATATAATCATACCCACATGTGGTCACAAAGTCACAGAGCCAGGGGAGGATTGTAGGTTATTTGTAGTCAAGGTTGAGCTCCTGAACAAAAGTCAGGATGTTTTAGACATTTGAAATGTTAGTGAATATTTTTTTTCTACCATACTAGAGAAGGAAACACAATTACTACAACTGCAAAGAAGGACAAAAAAACTTAAAAACAAATTTAAATCATTTTGCTGACTAAAATTGATTAATTCTTTTAGCTAATTACTTTCATGTAGTATTTAGGTGAATAGTAGTTTCATAATAATTATAAAATCTCTCATATTGACTTGTAGAAAAATTTTATTTAGATGGAGAACATTGACACTAAAGGAAATGAATGATTTTTTAGGAGAATTTCATAAAACAGCCGGCTAACCTCACCAAGATCATCAAACATAAAAGTTGTTTGATGATTTTAAAAATTGATTGACAGTTATGAATTAGTGCAGGCAGGTAAAAATATGAGAGGCATATTTATGCATATGGTTAAAGATAAATGAACTAATTTTTCCTGGATTACAGGCCCATCAACTTACAGGTTTCGCAATGAATAAAAGAATCCTCTATGTAAGCCTTAAGACATTTCTCTGTATTTTCTCCTTGACTTTTTTTTCCAGGTTAGCTGATTTAATTAAATATTCTCCAAAACACTACATGCTAAGAAATGTACAAAATCTCAGATTCTGAAATCTCCCCATTTAGCTCTGATTAAAATCGATGAGTGTGGAGTTTCCCTTTAAATCAAAAACTTCAGGCTTTCAGCAACTCTTTATTTTTGGAGAAATAGCTTTTTCTTTGTATAACAAAAAGGCTTAGGAAAGCTTCTTAAAAAAAAAAAAAAGACTTACTGGCTGCTGAGTCTTAAAATAGCCTTTAAGAACAGCCCCAGAAGTAGCAAGGTGCGCATGCACGAGGCGCAAAATGAGAGCAGTGTAGAGCTTTACGCGTTTTAGCGTGAGCCCCTTGCTGGGATCACATGCTCCATCCAACTCAGTACCTCTGTTGTGTTCTGTCTTTCTTGTCACTCATTATGCAGAGGCTATTTCTTTTGTTTCTTTTCCATTTATCTCATTTCTTAAACAGCCTACTGTGCAAACGTTAGCTACCCAATCTTTATCATCAATTGATGAAAGTATCGAAACCTGGAGTTAATACAAAAGTGTATTCCCATGACTGTGTTTCTCTACTTGCAAGCAGCTACTGTTTACTGAGTACCTGCTATATGCGAGACAACGTACTGAGTCCTGGAAGTTCATAAGCTGAGACTGGTTCCGGCATGGAGGAATTCATCATATGTAATGAAGGAAGAAAGTTCAGATGTTTGAAATGTGTATTAAAAGCAAAACATTTTTTAAGTAGTAACTCTATTTAGTAAATAAAAGTTGATCATATAAATGTAGAAATAAATATAAAAATCCTTTATCTTAGTCTCAGTTAAAGTAAGGCTGAATGCAAGGTGTACTGAGGCATTAAGAAATGTGAGAAAGCATACCAAATACTGATGGTAATTTCTATAATTAGTCTGAAAATGTTTTCAGGGTAAAGAATTCTAAGATAAAGACAACTTAAGAATTATGTGTGTGTCGGGTACCCACTGTGACATTGGTTGATTTTCAATTTTTTCATTAATGTAGGGGATGATTGATGGGGGAAAAGTTCTTTCTTTGCAGAGTATTGATAGAGCAGGATGACTTCTATAATAAATCGACTCTCAAATATATAATGACTCAATATAATTGTTTATTTCTTGCTTCTATAACAAGGAAGATGAATGGGTTTGCGGAGTGGCTCATCTCCTCCATCAAGTCATTCAGGGAGTCTGGCTTAGAGAGGAACAGCCATCTTTAGTGTGTAGCTTGTGAGGTCATTCTGAGATTCTCTCCATTCTAGTAGAGAAAGGAAGTATGGAAGGTGGTGTCTATGGACTTCATCTTTGCTCACTTTCCATTGGCTAGAATTTAGTGAAAGGCTACACATAACTGCAAAGAAGACATGTAGTCCTATAGATAAACGTAGTCTTGATGTGTACCCAGGATAAAGAAGCAACTACAGATTTCGAGGAATATCTGTAAGTCTCTGCTGTAAACAACAGGATTGGGAAGAGTGATTGTCCCTGTTTGTTGGTTTAATGACCTGCTGTATCAGTTTCATTGACATAAGTTGTCTTCTGATACCAAATAACTCAGTGAAATAAGTGACTTTGATTAATGTTCTCAGATTTATATAGGAATCGAAGGTCTCATTTTAATTTAATAGTGGATTAGTTTTGTTCTGTTCCCCTGGAAGTGCTATGGGCTAGGGAATGTGACTTTCCAAGTGAATCAAGACTTTTACTAACAGGAAAAAAAAAAAAGTTGTGTTGTTTTTGCATTGATTTTTGTTTGTTTTATCTCTGTAAGCCAATCCATCTCTAAAACCTTTCTGGCAATGAATGAGTAGAAGTAATATAGTTTTAAATCATTGACATAAATGAAACTTAGTGTACATTATTGTCACTATTGTGAAAATTCTGTAGATGGAATGAGTCTAGAACTGGTGGCAAGGAGAAGGCAAACAGAGTTCACACATTGCAGGCATTCATTCACACATTCATCTGTAAATATTCACTGAGTTCCTACTATGTGCCAGGCTAACACGTTGGGTGTGTTCTACGCAACAGGCATTGACTACCTATCAGAGTCCACACTGGGTGGACTTTTTCAATCCTCCCCAAATCCTTCTGAGGCAGAAGCTAAAGCCTCTACCAAGTAGGAAGGCCAATGAGATTAAGTCACTTATCCAAAGTCACTTGTTATTCAAAGACAAACAGTAGAACTATGGTTAGAAACCAAATCTGAATGACACTAAAATTATGCCATTTCCAATATGCCATCCTGAGTTATTAGGCGATTGTATCTGATCACTAGCGAAGCTGTGAGGCTTTGATGTATATTTGCACGTAAAACGAAGTAATGGGTCAGGAGGAGTCAGGAACTTCAGGTGCCACTGGCTTATATTCCTCCCCACCAAAAATTCAGTAGTTTCCATTTAAGCCATGACTATGAAATATTAAGTGCAGACTTTTTCTCCTACTTCCACCAATGTGGGAAAAAATTCTGAAAGAGGAATTGATAAAGCAAAGCTATTGAGAAAATAATTTGTGGTTTTCTAAGAAAATTATATCTCTGTGATGCTTTCTTCAGAAACTATTTCTTTCTTTTAACCCCCAGTTTATTTTTTATTTTTTTCATATTATATATACATGATTTTTTTTTAACATTTTATTTTTTATTTTTCCCTTCCCCCTTCTCCCCTCCCTTCTGGTAACCACTAGTCTATTGTCCATGTCCATGAGTCTCTGTTTGTTTGTCCTGTTCATTTGTTGCTTTTAGGTTTATATCCCACATATGTGATATCATGTGATTTTCAACCTTTTCTGTTTGGCTTATTTCGTTTAGTATGATTATCTCAAGGTCCATCCATGTTGTTGCAAAAGGCAGTATTTCATCTCTTCTTATGGCTGAGTAATATTCCAAGAAACTATTTCTGCTAGTCCCAAACCATGAAGGCAAAGTAACAAACCTCTCACGGAACGCCAGGAACCTTCTGAGAGATGTTGGAGCTTTAGCAGAAACCACAGAATTGTGGTGACCACATACTGGGCCCCTTTTTCACTAGAGCCCAGGTTGGCTAGTATAGGGTGGTGGTTCTGTCCTAACAAGACCTGTGGCTGTGGGGTACCAATGGGTCCTGCAAAGCCTGATAACGTAGCCAGGTGCAGATATGTGACCTGTGATGACATGACCGGGCGGATCCCATAGAACAACCCTGATTACCATTAGTTAATTTATAGTCCACTAATCAAAAAATCTGGATTCAGCTTTAAGAGACGTAAAAATTGCTTAACTTATAAGGGCATTATATATTTATTTATAAGTCTTCCCTTTTTATATTTACCACTTACACCTTAAATATTTATTTAATACAATAAATTAGGGTCCTGGATCTGATTTCGACACACGTATGGAGGCTTTCCCACACCAGCAGAAACATTTCGAAAAAGCAGAGTGTCTGAGAATTCAACTCAATGCTGACACTACACTTTCTACTCAGAGATGGCATCGGACTCCCCAGGTAAAGGGCTCAGTCCCTCAATATCACTTTCTACTTGAGATGCCAATTGCGAACTCAGGTTATTACCTGTGCTTCTGACCCACTGGCTACAAACCAGAGGCTCCCAGGATCCTCACCTTGGGTTTGATTAATTTGCTAGAATGGCTCACAGAACTCAGGAAAACCCTTTAATCACTAGATTGCTGACTTATTACAGAGATCATTAAAGGAGACATTTGAAAAGGGACACGAGTGAGTAGAAGAGAATGGTAGAAGATTGTGTGTGTGTGTGTGTGTGTGTGTGTGTGTGTGTGTGTGTGTGTGTATACATCAAATATATTTTGATCATTTCTATGAAAATCTAAGAGGAGGCCAGGGGCCTCACTGGCCATGGTAAAGCTTTTGAATTTTATTCTAAATCTGAAGGGAAGCCATTGGACTTGAAAGGAACTTATTAAAATCTGATTTACATTTGTAAGTGATTACTATTGCGACTGATAAATAAACTACAGCAGAGTAAGAATGAAAGTAGAGACCCACTTAGAAGGTCCTCAAATTTTTCTAAGACAGGGGGTTGTCTTCACTCAGGATGACAATGCTAAATGCAGTTAAGGAAACTTTGCATCACAAATGAACTGTTTTAGATATAGTTTATACCAAAGGTAAGACCTACAAGTTCTTTGCCCTCAGTGAGCTTACATTCTAGTGGAGAAAGCAAGAAATCTGCAGATAAATGATTAGATAAAAATTAGAAAGCATATTAGATATCAACAGGTGGAATACAGAGAATCAAAACAGGAGAATAATATGAAAAGTAACTGAGTATCCAGGAACTTTTTTATTTTCATACCATTTCAGGCCTACAGAGACATTTCCCAGCTAGTACTGTTCACATAGATTCCCCGATTTTAAGATTTTAGCACATTTGCCTTCTCTCTCTCTCTCTCTCTCTCTCTCTCTCTCTCTCTCTCTCACACACACACACACACACACATGCATGCAGAAGTATAAACGTGTTTGTTTGCTTTATCATTTTACAGTACATTGCAGACATGATGCCCTTTTACCTCTAAATACTTAACTTTGCATTTCTTAAAAGAAAGGGCATTCTCTTACAAAGCAACACTGCAATTACCAAAATCAGTAAACTAGAATTGATATGATACTATTGCCTAATGTACAGACCTTATTCAGTTTTGACTGATTTTCCAAATAAGGTTTTGTTTTGTTTTGTTTTGTTTTGTTTTGTTTTAGCAAAAGAAAATTCTGGATCACGTGTGTCATCCAGTAGTCACGTCTCTTTAGTCTCCTTTAATTCGGAGCAGTTCCTCAGTGTTTCCTGTGTTTCACGACCTTGATATTTTTGAAGAGTACGAGCCAGTTTATTTATGGTATGTCCTTTAGTTGCCTCGTAATTCCACTGATATTATGCACTTCTGGTAGGAATGTCATAGAACTAATGTTAGACATCAGATCAGGAGGCACGTGATGTCTATTTCCCATTATCAATACTGTTCATTTTGATCACTTCATTAAGGTGGTATCCTGCCATGTTTCTTTACTGTAAAGTCTGTTGTTAGTAAGAATCACGTGGTGAGATACTTTGTAAATAACTGTTACTTCTCAAACTTTCACTTACTAATTCTATAATGATAATTCCTATAGTTCTTGCTCAAATCGATTATTATTGTGGTAATTTCTAAGTGGTAATTTTCTAGTCTCATTATTCCTTCTGCATTTACTCGTTGACTTTCCCTTTTTTATTGATTGATTGATTGATATCCATTTGAACACTTGGATTCTAATAGTATTCAGTGGCTTATGATAATTTATCATTTTTATTTATTTTGATGATCTGCATGTCCCAGTTTGGCAAGTTGGGGGTCCTTCCTACTGGCTCTTGTATTCTCAGACATGTCCCCATTATTTATTGAGTACTCCCTTAATTTCTGGCTCCACAAGGTTTTCTATGCTAACCTTTTGCATTCCCTGACTCAGCCCTGAAAGGAGAGCATCTTTTAAGCTAAAATCATAATAACAAAGAGTAGGCAGCCATGCAGAGAGCAGAGAATTGGGTGGGGGAAGGTAGGAAGAGCAGAGGACAAGCAGTGCGAGGTACAAAGGTGGAGATGTATGACCAAGTTCAAGGATTGGAAAGAAAGCCAGTGTGGTTCAAGTGTGTTGGGCAAGAGGGAGAATGACATTAGCTGAGGTCAGAAAGACCAGAGGTTTGCATCAGTATTATTGTGAGCAAATGATAGTACCTCTATGTGTGTGCGCATATAATATTCTCTATGTTTTGGTCATCACTATGAAAGCTTTGAGTCCCACCTAGACTGGTAAGGAAAAGTATACTCTGAGAGGGCCAAGAGGTAGGACACAGAAAAAGAAAAAAAGAGCACTGCAATGTAATTCAATTCGGTTTTCTCTAAGTTTCCCAGGGATGGTTTAAAATAAGCTCTCATGATCTAGAGATTTCTTCTTTGCTTTTTTAATTGAATATTGAACTGCTTGGGTCTCTCTAGAGTCCAAAGGCGCCTAAGGACCCAAGCAAGTGATCCTAGACATCTTCCAACTCGTTGTTAGGGCCTCAGGTTTTCCACGTACAAATATAACGTATTAGATTCATGTTCTCTGGCCTCATGGTCTGAACAGTCCAGAGCTCTGTGGCCCCCATTGAAGTGTGTTTATTGGCTGTTTAATACTCTGCAAACCTTAGCAATTATGGCTTAACTATAGGCCTTGCTCAAAATAAAATAAAATTTAAATTAAATTAAATTAAAGCATAACAGTGGGATTTAAGTCAGGAACCTTTTACTATCTAAGACTTTCCCTGATGCAAAAAAAAAAAAGGTCATTTTTCTTTTGGGCTCTTGTGGTGACTGATGCACACTGCTCCTAGAGACTTTAACAGCTTCCAGCACTGGCTTTGTTGACACGTACATTTTTCCATTTTCAGGGAGAGTTTCAAGAGGTCTGGGCTATGTTCTGCTCCCCTTTCTAAACCCAGTATTTAGTCCAGAGCTTACCATACAAGAGGTGTTTAATAAATAATTTTATTAATAAATGAATGTACATATATGTATATACATATGTATGTTACATGTAGGATTAAGGGACTACAGAAATCAGTTTGTAAAATCTTTTTCTTAAATGAGAAAAACTCTGTAAAAACTCTAGCGGCTTGAGAATGAGTGTCTTTTTAGAGAAAATAGCTAAAGAAATTTGCCTTTGATAACGGCTTGATTGTCAAAAAGGACACGGGTGATTTATAATCCGATGTCCTAAACATTCAAGAATGTTTATTTAAATGACTAAGTGAATAAATGAATGAATGAGCGAGTGAACGATTTTGATAAAAACAAATTCTTTGGAATTGGTAAGGAAATCTCCTTCAAATTTATTTTAAATATAAAACAAAAATTACATACAGCACAAACAAAACACATGCTACAAAATGTCGCTATCTAACGCCCACACAATTAAAGACTTTCTCTTTATCTCCCCAACTGTCTCGTCCCTCTGCAAGTAACCCTACCTTTGAGGTATGCAAAAAGGATAGTAACTTAATCCCGTTTGGCAGCTCCTGAGTGCGTGGTGGAAACAGCGAAGCTTTGAATGGGCCCTTTGAATGGAGCCAAGCGCCCCCCATCTCTGAGAGTCTCACTCTCATTAGCACTTGCCCCTTGGGAAAACCCTCCGCCAAAAAGAAAGCAGAGAGGAGGCTCCTTGAGCTAGGCATCGCCCTGTCACGCAGAGGGCTTTCCTGTCTGGCTTTGTTGCTGGCAAGCTCGTTCTGTGGCTTGTTCTCCACTCTCACACTGGGGCCATCGTTTGCCCAGAGACGCTTCTTCCCTTCCAGTTTGCTGACCTGAAACCATCCATGCGAAGGGCTGCTTCGGGGTTGCTGTGACCCTGGGGCTCAGGGCGCTCAACAGCTGGTCATATTGTGAATCGGTAAATGCTCAAAACTTTTGCTCCATTCCCAAGGGACCCCCCATTAAAATGCTTTTGCATTCACTACCTGCCAACAGGACCTGTAATCGAGCCAAAAGGAGCCACAGATTAAGCATAATTATGAATTCTGAGTGGAATGGAGTAGTTGGGGATTGTTTTTCATGAAAGGCTTATTTTTTTTTTTTTCT
This sequence comes from Eidolon dupreanum, assembly GCA_028627145.1. Classification (NCBI taxonomy): domain Eukaryota; kingdom Metazoa; phylum Chordata; class Mammalia; order Chiroptera; family Pteropodidae; genus Eidolon; species Eidolon dupreanum. The sequence continues at coordinate 158,225,674 of CM053503.1, read as the reverse complement.
TACTGAAAATTCACATAAGGAAGTATTGAATGCTCTGTGGAGGCTTTGTATTTAAATGAGCTTTGCAATTTATGTTTCTCCTTCTGTTTTCATGAAACAGATAGAAAACTTCCCAAATTTGAAAGCTGGTCTTAGAACTGGATTTTGGTTTGCTCAGGGCTTGTATCTAATCAGCACGGAATTTTCCAGATAAGTATTTTAACATTTATTAACATGAACTGGTACCAAATGTAAGACATTTCCCAGGCTTAGTTGTCAATAGGCGGCTAATCCCTAAGGATTTATAAACAGCACAACTAAAGATTCAAAGGCCTCTTGCAGGCTCTTCTTGAGTGCTCAATGTGTTCTCATCAGGAACAAGTTGATTGTAGTATTTATTCTCTCAGTCTTTCTTTCTTAAATGGGAAAAGAAAGTCCAAGATGCGGAACATAAAAATACATGCAGTGCCTGGGTAGCCATACCAAGTCATACTTTGAATGTTGACATGTGGCAACTTTTCGTAATTTAAGTCTCTAACACATCTCATCATGTGTTTTCCACATGCTGCCCATATATTTTTTCTTCCTCGAAACACTTTTATCTGCATAGAAGAGTTGCGTTCAAGATTTCTTTCTGGCTGTCCAAATATGGCTGTTCACCTTCTCTAAAGTGCGTCATAAACTACCATATATTATTAAGAAGGGAAGAAGTTGCGTGATATCAAGTAAAAATATTGAAGTTTTGACAACCCCAGTAGAACCCTGCAAGGTGACAATGATAATGATAAAGATAATAATGATGATAGCAGATAGAAGGTTAGCATGCACTTGCACTAGGTCAAACACTTGCCACATTCTATGCATGTACTACGTTTTAAAATCTTGACAAATCTATGCATAGATATTATTATCATTTTTACTTTATAAATAAGAAAATGAAGTTAGAGAGCTCAAGTTAGTTTCTTAAGATCATAGGACAATTTTTGGCTAGAGGTTGACATTTTAATCCTGACATACATATGTTCTGTGGATGTTAATGATATTTTAAAAAACTTTTTCTTAATTGCTTTCAGACTAAACTTATTGAACACACAGGAAAAATCTGTCTCATTTCTTTCTAATAGTCTTTTTATAAAACTCTCGTTTTCCGTGTTATTAAAAATTGTTTAAATGTACTCATTGTATGTGTTTTAAAAGCAACTAATGTATTTGGTTAAAAGAAAACCCAGATGTTTATTTAAAGCTGCATAGTCTCCAAACCCCAGATGAATTAAATTTTCACTTTTTATCCAATTGTGTGTTTGGAAGAGGAAAATTAAACTCACTTTCATTTATAATGTTCAAGTATCAGTATGGTACATTAATAGTTAATATGACTTTGTTTATTTTCTTAGTTGTTTACAAAATAATATATAACCATTTTCATGGTTAGGTTTATTAAACTGTCTAATGATGAAACAAATGTAAGAAAAGAAACGGTAAGATATATTCTGCCCTTACATATCTGTACCTCTTCAAAATCCACCACCCTATGGAGCTAATAGTTTATGTTTCAATCCTTATTAGTGGAGCTTTTTATGTAATGAGACATATTACACTGCTTTTTTGTTATTGTTAATATATAGTTATTTAAATGGATTTTAAAAGTATCCAATCAATCCCCACATTTATGTTCTGTATTTGTTAAATACAAGACATCTTGTTAGTCTGGATTTTGCTGTTGTTTTGAATTTAAACAAAAATTTCATGCTATGTTTAATGGTCAGAAAACTTTGGATCTACTCACTTATTTTTCAGTTAACATAATCTATAGATGAATGCTGTGTGTAGTCAAACTGTTACTTTTGTAAAAGATGGATGCTTAAAGTTTCTTAAAACTGTTTTATAGCAAAAAGCACAGTGTAGGGGCCAGAGTATTTTTCTAGCCTACTTATTTTTCTCCCCTCTTCTCACACTTTCATTGTTCAAACATAGTGGGGACCATATAGAATGACCTGGAAAGTCATCAAAGAAATGCTTTTCTCAGTTTATATGTGAGCATTCTGATCTTCAAATACACGAAAAGCCTTAGAAAGGTGTACTGAGTCCCCTGTGGTAATAATCCTATAAAACCAACTGGTAGTTTATAAATGACAACTCCTAGCATAGCTTCTCACAGTGGAGAGGATAAGAGGTAAGGCGGGTAGAAGAAAACTGGGTGACACATACATGTGGGGTGCCAAAAAAATGAAAGAGTAAATAATTATATTTTTTCCAAATTTTGAAGGGAATATATCTGAGTCATAAAAAATGTTTCGAAGACCCATCTGCTGGTTTTCTTGACAAATATTTGAAAAGCATATTTAAAAAAATATGGCTTCCAGAAAACCTTATGTTTACGTTAGATGTTTTTAGAACTCTATTTGCCTCTGCTTCATGGTGTCTGCTGCTTTGTGCCTCCCTATGAGCTGGTAAGAAAAAGCACCATTTGTCCTCTACCTCTGCTGTATGTACCCACTCTCTCACCCTCACCCTGCTTCCCTTGGGCCGAAGACCCAACATGATAGCATTCTTTCAACGATCCTTGTGGTCCTCCGTGCCATAGGAATCTCCACTAGGATTGGTAGCAGAATTTTCCTGCTCAATGGTATTTTAACAAATAATTAAGTACTCTTATGCTTTTATTGACAGTCTTTGAAAGGGAGTATGGAAAATCAAAACTACGATTTGAAGCTTTAAAACGAGTTCTGTACTAAAGAGTAAATGATATAAAACAAAAAGAAAGATTTAAAAAATTTTGAAGAAAATAAAATAAGATGGCCACAAAATAATTAAACAGTGCTATGGACTGAATTGTGTCCCCTCGAATGTATATACTGAAGCTCTAAAACCCAATATGTTGTCTTTGGAGATGGTGCTTTTGGGAGGAAATTTGGTTTAGATGAGGCCATTAGGGTGAGGCCCTCAGGATGGGATTAGTGCCCTCAGGGAAACGAAAGGAGAGAACTTGCTTTGCCTCTCCCTGCCATGGGAGCGAGAAGACAGCCACCCGTCAGCCAGGAAGGAGGCTCTCACCAGAAACTGACCACTTGAGGGCCTGATCATGGACTCCCAGCCTCCAGAACTATGAGAAACAAATAAATGCCTGACGTTCAAACCCATCATCTACGGTATTTTGTTATGGCAGTCTGAACTAATACAAACAATTAAAGAGACAAAATAAAGGTTATAAATATTCTTAGTAGAAAAATATCAACTAGAATATCAAAATGAATAATAAAGTATGAGAGACTAAAATTGTACTGTTTAATATAATTAGAATAAGATGATTAGTAAATACATGCATCTTAAAAACTCAGCAATAAAGAGAAAAAAAAAGAATGAAAAATAAAAGAGAATAATTAAGAAAATGTTCAAGTGAAATAAATGGTGCAAAGGTGAAGGTCGAATACCTCCCCAGCAAGACAAATAGGTCATTGGGTAAATGACCAATGGGGCTGGCTTCTGCGGTCCTGCTGGCAAGGTGGGTTCCCCACTGTGGAAAGCAGTTCTTCAAATTAATCATTGGCTGACAGCTAGTCCTTAGACCCTGCCCTTCATCTCTCGCTGATGGTTATACTCCTCTGGAGATCCCACATCTTCCATCCTCATGGCTAAGTTTTCTATCTGCCACAAGTGATCCCAGCTGCTCTCTCCATCTGGGACACAGAAGTATGCAAATCCAACATCCCACAGTCAAACACAATTTGGGCTGAATCCCTCCTTCCCATCCAGCACTCTCCTCTTTCCCTATTCTCTTTATTCTTTTCCTTTATCCATTAAAAAAAAAAAAAGAAAAAAAACTTACTGAAAACCTTTCAGGTACTAGAGGCCATGACACATGCTGTTTGTACAATGAAGTTTATCAAAAGGAAGCAAGTGCCTTGCCCTCTGGGTGTTTTCATTCTAGTGGGTGGGTGAAGGACAGAGGCTGAAAACTATTAAGCAGATCTGTATTTTAAAAAGTCAACTGCTTTGATGCAAATAAAGGGCATGTTGAGAACAAACAGAGAGCTCTGTTTTCAGGTGGAGTAGTCAAGGAAGGCCTCAAGGGAATCTCAGCTGGGCCTGAAGAATGAGAAGGAGCCAGAAGAAGAGCTTGGTAAGAAAAGGAAACAGTGCAGAGAGTCCCTAACTCAGAAAGAACTTAGCCCATTCATGGAACCCTTCAAAATGAGCCTGTGAGCCCAAGGTGAAGCATGAGGAAAAATGGACGGGGTCTTTGCAGGTGTGTGTGGTCCTCAGGCAGGTTGTATATTGGCTCTGTGCCTCTTCTTCCTCATCTCTTCATAAAACATAGTTGAAAATACCTTCCCCAGAGATCACACATAATGATAATTTAAAGACATTTGTATCATTGTCATTCTCTCTAGGTTCCTTCTTGGTACAGGCCATTTTTCATCCAGAATTAAAGACATGTTTGGCCTCTTGGGAATTTGTCCTTCTGGAAATGTAATACGATTGCCTGCTTTTTTCTTTTAATGTATTCAAAAGTTAGACTTAGTTTTCTGGACTGATAATGCACTATCCAAACTCAATGTAAGGACAGTTTCAACCCTCAGATTAATTATTTTTCAACTGAGTTTTTTTTTTTTTTTTCCTGAGACAAAGACTTGGCCATAAATCTTGAAATTAACTGAGGAATTAATTTTAAAATGAAACACACCATGATAAATAATACACAAATGAATGATTAGCAATATAGAAAAATAAAACTGGGTCACTTGGGCACACACTGATGCAGAGACTTGTGCCAACTGGCCTCTGCAGGGCAGCATCTGGGTCAGAGCAGAGGAGAGTGATATGCATTTCCTTAAACTTGATTTTTACTTTACTTATCTCTAAAGCCCATGCCTGAGAAGCTGCTTACAAATTCAAATTGAATTTATGAGCAGTAGGATTGTAAAGCATACAGTGACACTGGGAAGACTTAAGGAACTCACACTTCAACATCTGAAAATGCTAAAGATTAGAAGAAATGGTCACAGGTGACCTCATCATTGCAAATGCTGGTCCCTCTTCTCAGCAGCCAGCTGCTTCCCTACCTCAAATACAGGACATTTATTTTCCTGAGAAGGTTGATCAGATAATGTAGAATGCTTCATAAATAAGTAGTGGTTTGATTTTCATCTGATGAAGCTAAACAGTTACCAGGAAGATATTCAATAAAGAAATACATAGTTAACTGTGAGATATATATATTATGTATGTCATATATATTTTTTCACCTGAGAAGGAAACTGTAATAAATCAATACTTTTCCCTGCCAAAGGCATAGATTCCAAGGGTGAGGATGGGAGTGGCATAGAGAGATGGGAGAGCAAGACCATTCCCTATTTATTTTCAAAGCTTGAGTCTTTTTCTTATTAGAACGATCCTCTCGCTCCCCCATGCCCTCCCCCCCCCCACACACTTCTGCTGAGTAATAAAGCCACAGTACTTATGGGATTTATGGTGGGAGGAGGTCTTGCTTCCCCTAAGAAACAAAAATACCCATTATGGTTCCTGCCCCATGACAAATTTACTCCAGCTCTATAACAGTCTGTCAGGTCCTCAAGAGGAAGTGACGACTAGATTCCCATGAGAGCGGATAATTTGAGCAGTGTCTGTAACCCCCTTGTTCCTTCCACCACTTCTCCATTAGCTTGTTAGGAATGGAAATTTGGAGTTGAGTCGTGATCTACAGAGGCCTTTGTTAAATCACGCGTGTGGAACCAGAACAGTGAGCGTTTCCACTTCGGCCCCAGGTTTGATTTGCCGCGGAAGGAGTGTGGCGACACGTGGTGGTGGGGAGGGCCACCCTGACCCTAGAACTTTTACTCGTACACTGCGTCTGCCTGCCATTGGCTGACTTCTTGATGCTGTATAATTTACTCACTTTTCTGAGCATCATTCTCCTTAGCTATAAGCTGATGAAAGGTCCTTCCCCTGCAGTTTTAAATTAAATTAAATGAGATACTATACGGAGAGAACTTGGCGTTGTATCCAGGCATAGTTCACATTTCAAGAATGTTAGCTATTATTAGTATTTATCAAATGTAGCAAGCAGGTGTAGGAAAAGCAAGATTTGATGCAAGAAAAGGAAGGAGTTATTGAGGGGGGATGAGGAAATGGGATAGGGGCTGGACCTACCTGCGAAGGGATTCAAGGTGAGCATAAGAACTGTCTGAGGGTGGGGAAGGGGGACTCGGCTACCAAAAAGAGAAGAGGCAATAAAGGTTCTGGAAAGATAAACTTTTATTTTACTATCAAACATTTACTTAGCTTTTATCTTCAATCAGGTACTATTCTAGATTATTTTACAAATGTTAACTCAATGAGTCCTCATTATAACATTATGAATTAGGTACTATTCCCATTTATACATGAAGAAACTAAGGCACAGAGAGGTTAACTAACTTGCCCAAGGACACACAGATGGTAAGTAGTAAGTAGGCTTGTGTTTGAAGCCAGGCTCCTGGGTGCGTACTTTTAAACATTAGTCTAAGCTTTACTTTAATGATAAAATCTTTGCTCTGACTACCTAGAAGTGAAGCAGGAGATGCAAAGATGCATGTTGTTCAATCTTCTGTATTCATGTATTTTGTTTTTTCCCTATCTCCACTTTTCTGAGCACCTTCTTGTATGTCATTGTTTTAATTCATCATACTTTGATTCAGCCAATTCCGTTCATTCTTAAACTTCAATGTGTCTTCACTTTTATGTATTTTCCATTTTTATTTTCCTAGAGATCTGAAAACTCATCAAATTTTATTTCATAACCCTTATAAATTTATCAAAATTAGTATACATTTTCTCCAGAATCAACAATATTTTCTCATTTTACTACAAACTATCTGTAGTGATATGGAATATGCAGTTATACTAGTGGCAGTGATCAAAATCTGCAATCGATTTGAAGATAATATTCTTTTATTATAAATTCTTATTGCTTCATGTGATTTAGTAAATGGTAATAACTCAACTGGCCTTATAACTGTTAAACATAGATGCTTTCCTTCTTTTTTCTTTTATGCATGTGTTTAAAATATTTTCTCCCACTGGGGTGAATTTGTTACTTTATTAGCAACATAAACGTTCAAAATTATAATGAAGTTATTTATTGTCTTTATTAAACTCTGTCAGCTTTGATGCTGTAAACCTATTAAAAGACAGTGAAAAACATAAAGCTATTTCTATACATCTGAGTAAAAGTTGCAGTTGTAAAGTCCCAACTTATTTTTACTAAACTGGATAAAGCTGATTGGGAAAATCATTTCTATTTGGTTGCAAAGATATCTGTGTATTTCTTTGTAAGCCTTTCTTACTCAAGTGAATTGGCAGCACCAGAAACCAAAGCCATCCCTTTTTATACTAGACAAAACAGGATATACATTAAGGATGCCGCACACCTGTGAGGCATCATCTGAGCTGGAGGCATCTCTTTTACGTTAATTCCACTGAGATGATCATTTGAGCTCTGGATGCTCTTTGAGATTGTGGTTTCTTTTTTAGTCCTTCTAACTTGACCATTTTAATGGGCATTCTGATTTATAGGAATACCTAATTATTCTTAACAGTGATTTTATATCTATTTGCTTTAATTTTCATATTTTAGTAAAATTTCATCTGTCCCCTAGTGACTCAGATGTGATCCTGTGCCCAATGCCCTGTCAACTGCTAGTCTAACCTGCAGAAAGAATGTCTGTGTGGCGTAAGTATCCAAAAAGTAGGTCTTGATGGCCATGGAAGAATGGGTACTTCCTATTCCTTCTCTGTGGCACAGAAGGAGTAATTTCATTTTTCTTTCAGAGAAACCTGAAAAAACAAAAGCCTAGAGTAGCCAGAGAACATTTCCATTTGTTATTCCCTTGTTCCTTCCTTTTTGGGAGAATACCTGATTATGTTAGTGAAGTAAAAGTGGTTGGTAATTTACAGAGGCCCCAAGGTAATTCCATATAATGATTATATATATATATATATATATTACATACACTATATATATATACACATATATATACATATATAAAATATATATATATTTTGTAACCATCAGAGTCATCACCATTGCTTTTCATAATTTCTATCAGTCCAATTGCAGCTGAAGGACTTTCCTCTCTAACTACTTTTTATTCAGAGATTTTAATATATTTATTTTAGAATCAAAATTTGCTTAATTTTATAATAATAAAATGTGATTAGAAATAAAATGGAAAACACTACTCAATAATTATTAAGTTTGAAAATGTAGCTCATTATCTGTTTCTATACCACCCTTAAACTAAAATATATATATATAAATATATATAAATATACACACACATATAATACTTTTAAATGGTTGAAGGGAAAAAGAGAAATATTTTATGACTCATGAAAATGATGTGAAATTTCAATTTGTGTCCATAAGTAAAGTTTATTGGAACATGGTCATACTCATATTTATGTATTGTCTGTGGTCGATTTCCCTAAAACAGCAGAGTTAACTTGTTATGACAAAGATAGCCTAAAATATTTGCTTTCTAGTGTTTTACAAAAGAAATTTTGCTGCCCACTGGCTTTTAAGTGTATCTGGTAGAGAGAAAGAAATATTTGATTAAAGTATGTCTTTAAACATTAGTTATTATCAAAAGAAGATGACTGACCCAGAAAGGTAATTTGTAAGCTTTTGGAATCAAATACAAATTTGTAGATTGCCTTATCTCTTATTTCCTAGAAGAAGAAATTGAGGACTAGAGATTTAAATATATTTTTATGGAACAAGCAACCCTAAAAAGAATTAGGAATTATGACACGTTAGTCCCTATATTTCTTCAAATGTTTGTCACCTCTTTCATACACCTGTAAGAAGGGGTTATTTAAGAGTGTCAGATGTTTTTAACTACTCCGGCCCTAATAGCTCATGGAAGATTTGACACCAACATAATAGTTACGAAAGTAACCCTGGTTAGCTGTTTTACCAGAGATTCCCGGGAAGACTCTAGTCCCAGGAAGGCATAGTCGTTGTGGGTTTACCCTCCACTTCCTGGGGCTTTGTTTCTTCCCTTCTTTCTATAACACATCACATAATTGAAAAACAATCAAATAATTTTGGTTTTTGAAAACCAAACCATTTAGTTTAATTAAACTCTTGGTGAACAGAATTATTTCCTGATATTCAGACTAACCCTTCCCACCCTTGAAAATATTCATTATTCATCTCTTAAGTTATGAGCACCTCCAGCCTTAGTTGTCTTTCTACTCCTTGATTGTTTGTGCTTATCAAGTATTATCATGCCGTCACCTTAGTCATCCCTCTGGCAAGCTGTTCTTATAAATAGTCTGCTGCATCAGTCTTGCCACATAAGTCATGTCTTCCAATATCTTTATCATTCTTCTTGCTTGTCTCTGAACTCCCTCCAATTTATCTCCTCCTTTCTGCAGCTGCGATGTCCTAACTTGACTGTGGTATTCTAGGTGTGATTTCACCAGCCCACAACTCAATGCCTTCTCTAAGTCATAATTCAAGATAGAACTAGCCCTTCTCTCTTTACTCTGTGGCACAATACAAAATACAAACAAATATATAAATCACCACAATGTCTCTTCTGTGACCTTAGCAGTCTTCATGCATAGCCAGTGTTCCCATCCCTGAGCAGTTTGAAAGTATCTTGAAAAATTATTTACTCTTTCCTACAGGCAAATTTAAAAATAAACAGTGTCAGACTTGTTTATTCTACCCTGCAAGACCTAACCAAAGTGGGTAGCATGTCTTATTTTTTAATATTCAATAGGTCTTGTCAGTAACAGATCTTCTCTTTTACACAAATTTCTCCTGTTGACTTTTCTTTTTCTTTCGTCTTCATTTTGAACAAGTAAATATGATCGTTATTTATATATTTTTAACTCAATATAATTTAGGTACATGTGAAACAATCTGTATCTATACAGACAAGAATAATCTTGATACCTTTCTCAAGACTTTCTCTTCCATGGGAAAGTGCCTGGAGAAGTGTTATGCAGTGGAGCAAGACTCCACCATCATTTCTGAACTTCCAAGGGGAGAAGCACATTAGTCTAATGAAGGGAGTGGAAAAAAATATCCTACACATACTAATTTGAGCAGCAAAATGATCTGGAAAAGTTGGAGATCTTGATAAATGAGGCCAAGTAATTGACAGTGTTATAATTAGGGCAAGGCATCTGTCAGTTAATTATCTTTTCCTCAATAAGTAATTACAATTTTTACATGTTCCCATAGCTTATAATTTCTAGCTGTGATTATCTTCTGCATTCTCATCTATGGAAGCTTTGAAGACCAGACAGAAATTGATACAAAGGGAAAATTGCCTTGTTATCCTCTCTGAAAAACAAACTGGACAAATGCAAGGTAAAGCATATTTGGCTGGGTAGAGCATGAATTTGGCAAAAGGAATCAAAATTGGCAGAAAGGTCACCTGTTATTTCAGGTTTCCTTTGTGTGTGATTCAGCCTAACCACCCAAGCTTAGGAATTCATTTGCTCACCATTCACTTATTCAACAAAACTTTATCGAGTCCCTGATACTATAATGGCTCAGGGGGATACAAAGATCTTTTAAGAAACTTGTGGTCTCATGGAATAGACCTACACAAAAGCAAAAAAAAAAAAAAAAAAAAAAAAAGGCAACGGGACTAGCATGAAAAAAGACAGCTTGAGATCTTTTGAACAGTGATCCCTTTACTTTAAATTGTATAGTCCTTTGAAGAAAAATACTTTCAGCATAGACTCTCATTATGCTTATTATAGATAGATGATACATACATACATGCATACATACATACATATATACATTCATACATGTACATATGTATGTACATATAGATGCATGCATGTTAATACATATGCCAGAAATTTGTAAAATTCATTTATCTTAAATTTTAAATTAAAAAGGAACAGAAAGTCTGAAAAATTTTTCAATACCTAATACATTTTTATGTACTTCGTGGGTCATGCATGCCCCATTTTGAAGAACTATTGCTTCTAAAAACTTAATAGTGAGTATTCTGACACTGTTTAAATTCAAAATGTCTGAGTAGCAGAGATAAGAGATGATGCTAAAAAGTCAGACAGGAATTAGACAGTAGTGGTGGGTGTTTTGTAGTCCATTGTTTTCCAAAGTGTGTTTCACTGAATATTAGAGATTCTTGAAATTAAAAAAAAAAAAAAAGTTTTTGCTGTCAAGTAAGTTGAAAATTTCAGGCTGAAATTATAAAATTCCATTATGGGGCTAATATTCTGTGTTCCTACACAGCCTCATGGATACATATTTTCTGTTTTCAGGATTTTGAGTTGAGATATATTTTCTATTTCATTTTTATTCAATAGTTAATAACTATTGAAAAGTCTACAAATATTAGGTTCACAGAAATTGGCACCATATTTGAAATTAAATTGTGCATTTGGAGATGGGAACAGTGTGAATTCATCAGACTTTTATTCAAGAGAATTTTCTTCTTTGCCTATATTGTTTTGCTTTTCTCTACTAAACATTAGTTAATAAATTACTTAATATTTATGTTTTGACTAGAAATTCATAATCTAAAAACGCTTTTTGCAGATCAGTTACCCATGGAGGGGATTCCCAAGGACATGAAATATTGGAAATTTTCACCATTATATTAACTGTTTCAATTAAGGGTTCATCTCTCCAGAAGACCACTCTTAAAAAATGCTAACATTTCATCTACTGAATAGTCAAAAATGCCTAGATGAGCAAAGATTACTTTTAAATGCCTAATCTTATTTAAATTTTTGTTTTGGAGAGAAATGTTTCTGAAATGCTATGCACAGCTCTACTGTCACAAAGGCAGCATAACAAACACAACTTAACCTTTAACCAGTGACACAGAGTGGTAATTATTGTCGTTAATCACTGTACTATGATTGATGAAATCATGATATGCTTGGGAGCTCTTGCTGCATAAGGTTGCTTTCCCCTTATATTAACTGACCCCAAACTATTGCTTTGCAAGTATTTGCATCTCTACTTTTCATAATTGTTCTTTACATCCTTTATATTTGTACTTTACATCTTTTACATCCTTTACATATATATACATATATAATTTCACGATTTTATTATTACACACTATATATATACTTGGCAGTAAAGAAGATAAAGAACAATTATAAAAAGCAGACACAAATATATAATTATACATGTAATTTGAATATACGTTATGTGGGTCTATTAGTTGCTTCACATGATCTTACCTTTAATGATCTTCAACCACCCTCTTCTAATTAAAGCAGATACATCATGCTTATGAAAATTGGATATAAGTAATACCTGAACGATGGCCTGAGAGCTCTTCTCTGAAATAGCTTACTTTCTCCACTTGAGTCTTTCGAATATTATTTCTGCTGATTTATCGTTGTTTATTTTTATTGGGCACTTAAAAATAACATGCATTTTCACGTATAATTTTCCCTATAATTTGTCCAATAAGAGTGCAAATTAGATATTATTCACTGTACTTTTGTGGGAGTAGGGTTTAAGACTTCACAAATAACATTGCAGAACTTACAGTGGATGTTGAATTGCACATAAATATTTATTTTTTAGTATAAGTGTGTCTCCTGAGGCATACTTGAATGGGATACAATTACACACAAAAAATGGTATGTTGTTGATCCGAAATTCATATTTAGTGTTCTGTATTTTATCTAGTAACTTTACATGTTAAGAGATCAAGTCCAGAGACCTTAAGAAACTATACAAGCTTGCATAACTAAGAAGAATTAGGGGTGTGATTTAGAGACAGGGCTTTTGACTTTAAGTCCAGGGCTCATGACTATTCTCTACACTACAGAAAATGCTGAAAATGGGTCATCCAGGTAAGTAGGATATTAATGTATGCTAGTTGCAGGACCCATATATCAAATCATTAATATATTAGTTTCCTAAGGCTGCTGTTAACAAATTGCCATAAGGTGGTTGGATTAAAACAACAGAAATTTATTGTGTCACAGTTCTGAAGGCCAGAAGTCCAAAATCAAGGTGGTAGCAGTCCATGCTGTCTCTGAAGGCTCTCGGGGGGGGGACCTGCCCGACCCCTTTCTAGCTCTGGTGGTACTAATAACCTTGACTTTCCCTGGTTTATAACAGCGTGACTCCAGTCTCAGTTTCACATGTCTATCTTCCTGTATGCGTCTGTGTCCAGATTTCCCTCATCTTAGAAGGACACTAGTCATTGCAGTAGGACACACTGTAATCCAGTATGACTTCATGCCAACTTGATTATTTCTGCAAAGGCATTACTTCCAAAAAGTTCACATTCACAGGTTTTGGGGGTTAGAACTTGAACATATGTTTTCAGGGGGACACACTTCAACCTACAGTAACTACTAATCATTAATAGAGAGTGGAATATAAGAAAATTATTACCAATCTAGAAAATCTAGGTGACTAAGCACAGGACTGTTAAGTGTGAACAGGGACAGGACACTCAGAGCACATAATGTTTCTGATGAGGCAGACCCAAAACAAAGCATAGAGGCAGGAGGGAGGCAGTTGATAAAGATGACTAAAACCCACTTATATGTGCATACCATAGCTATACATACAAATCTGTATGAATAATAATACCAAGAGGTAGGTACTATAATTTTCACCCTATTTTATAAATGAGAAATAGTCACAAACACCCTAAGTAATTTGCTTAAGGCCATTCAACTGAGATTGAAGCCCAGGCCACCTGACTCTGAAATCTACATTCTTAGCAATTACTCATGATTATCTGAGGGAAGAGAAACCAGCTTAGGCAGAAAGGAAGGCAATGAGGGAGGATAGTAATGAAGAATAAAGACTACTCTAGTTTTCCTGTTGTTTGGGTTTTGTCTTGTCTTGGTTTTGCCTGTTGACATTGCTGGTGTGAATTACATAGACCAGAGGTTCCCAAACTCAAGTGAGCATCATAATCATAAGTGGCTGAGCCCTATCCCAGAGTTTCTGATTCCACAGGTCCAGGGTGAGGCCCAAGAATGGGCATTTCTTACAAGTTCACATGTGATGTTGATGTTGTCAATTGGAGACCACATTTTGAGGACTACTGGAATAGAGAAAATTGAGATGAGATTAGAGTAGGAAATTATTTTCAAAGAGATGATAATAGGGATCTAGAAAAGTATAACTGACCCTTTTACTAGCCAACCTCAAACTTCCCTTTTCAAAATAATAATGTGACATTTTGTGTGTCTACATTAGACACACACACACACACACACACACACACACACAGGCACATTATACTTTTACAATCTATTATAGAAGTCCCTGTATTTATAACAACTGGAAAGCAGCATAGGATTCAGAATTTAGAATTTGAAACAGAGGACCTGGATTTTAATCTAGGCTTGTCCCTAAATTACGTGGGTACTTCTTGTCTCTAAGACCCCTGCCCCACAAAATAAGGTATTGAAATAGGAAAAGAGTTAATTACGTTGTGGTATCTTGTCATTACTTGTCATTTGTGAGAAAAATAATGATATAGAGAATATTATCTCAAATATGTATTTTTTCCTGTTAACTTTTTACATGAGCATAAATGTTAATTGTAAAAACATTAACAGAATCAGATAAGCTAAAAACATGTATTATTCACAAAACACCCACCTAGAGATAAATATTATTAATATTTTGGATATTCTTTCAAAATATAATATATGGGCAAATTTATTCCATTGTACATACTAATTCATGGCATTTTTCTCAGTATTCCATGCCTATGTTTGTATAGTAATATATATATATATATATATGTATATATATATATATATGTATATATATATATATACTTATGTCACCATTTTTAATATCCTCATAGTAGTACATTGCATAGTTATCCCACATTTGGTTTAGCTAATCCTCTATTGTTGAGAATTTAAATTGTCTCTAATCTGGGGCTAATAAAGTGATAGTCATAATGAATACCGTAATACATACATTCTAATGTACTTGTCCATTCTAGAGGTAAAATTGCTGGGTCAAAGAGTAATCTTGTCTTTAAAATTCATAAAATATTAAATCAGAAAGGCTATAAGACATGTAAAGTCATTCCACTTTTATGACTATATGAAATAAAGGTCACCTACATATGTGTTTATTCTTTGTGAATGTGATGCAGAGAAGACAGTTGGAAGGGTGTGCCTGACGTGTAAATGATGTTCTCTCTTGCTCCTTAGGGTAGATTTTTAAATATATTTCTTTGTGGTTTTCTACATTTCCCAAAGAGTCTCCATGCAGGTGTTATCTGAGATTTGCTGTAAGAGGCAACCTTGTTTTCGGTATGCAGCCGCCTGAGAGTTGTAACCAGAAAAGTAAGAAGGGCGTCAGTGTGGGGAAAGAGACGGTGAGAGAGAAGTTCAAGGAGAAGGATTTGGCTGGGGGAAAAAAAAGCTTTAGCAAAGTCCAGATGAAATACATGCGCCCGAACCCCCAGGTCCTGGAGCTCATCATACCCTCACAGAAAGAAGGGAAGGTAGTCTAAAAAATGAAAAAAAAAA
>CM053503.1:158140447-158209673 GCA_028627145.1 Eidolon dupreanum | reverse complement strand
GAAATCTTTTCATTTTGCTGCATACTGTAAACACTCTTTTATTAACAAAAATTTTTGTAGACTATTTTAATGTCTTTATTTTTCATCATGTGACTGTATTACCATTTAATTTGCCTTTCTCCTGTTTTTAACATGTAGAGTTTTTTGCTTTTTTCACTTTTATCAATAATACAGTAAAGAGCATGTTTTTTTATTTTATTTTGATATAATTACAGAAAAAGTTGCAAAAATATTACAAGAAACTCCTGTTTAGTTTTTATTCAGTTTTAATATTCTCTTTCAACCCCTTTCTTTATTTCTGTCTCATACACACATACATACAGTTTTTTTTCTGAAGTATTTGAGAGTAAACTATTCTTTTACCCCTAAACACTTCAGTGCATATTTCCTAAAACAAGAATTTCCTCTTATATAGTCACAGAACAATATTCAAAATCTAAAAATTTAATATTGATATGATACTATCATCTAATTCAATGATCATTTTCAAATTCTTTTATTTTTAGACTACAATCTATATAATCCAACACAGTGAAGAAGATTTACATATACAACACTTAATTTGAATTTATGATGATCCCTTGAGGCTAGATTCCTAAAAGGAGAATTATGGATTATTAGGTTATTAGACACAAACATTTTCATTGCTGTCAATATAAATTGTTGAAAATGGTGGCCATCTGACCTAAAATCTAGGAAAGTATCCATAAGATATTGCAAATAATAACTATGACCATTAAAAAAAAATTAAAAATTGCTATTCTCTTATTTTAATTTCTTCGATTGCTAGAAACTAGGAATATTTTTCCTTATGTTGACTGGCCTACCATGTTTCTCCTTTTATTAAATATCTGTAGTTACCTCTTTTTTCAATTATAAACTTAAAATTGTTCATATTTATTTTATGCACACTTACATAGTAAGGATATTATTATCTATTAATTATATATGGAAAAAAAGACACTTGTTGAGCTGTTTGTCTTTGGGGAATTTTCTTTTTAAAGTCCCTCTTTAAAGGATTTAAAATTCCCTCTTTAAAGATGTGTATGTTTTAAAGGTCCAGGGATAAATATTATTTAGATACAATAATAAAAAAATGAAAAAAAAATCCGAAAGAAAGCATTGGAGAAATACAAAACTTTCTTAGTGCCAGTTAGAAATACTCAGGATCTGGTTCAAGACTGTGATTACTTGAATAGAAAAAAAAAAGTACTATAGGAAGAAATCATGGTGAGGGACGCTAGAGGCCTTTGAGAGTGGTAAGTGTGTCAATGGCTACCCCACTATGTATTAGGGAACCTGAGTTTCCTTAACTGCAGAATGGATGGACATGCCTGCCTTCACAGGGTTTATCTTCTCACGATTAGAATCATTATGATTTGTAAATGCTAGGAATAAGGGAAAGCTCTGGGCTATGTTTAACTGTCTTGAGGAGAGAATGCAGGGCAAATTTTGATGGATAGACAAAAATACATATAGGGAATATATTGAAATCATCCTGAATCTATACGTGTGACTATAATGGCATAACATCTCAGTAAGGGTTATAAGTAGAGACATGAAAAACACCAAACAGAGAAAGACAGTGCCAGTAGTGGGGATTTGGGAGAGATTTTAAAAGAGATTTCAAAAGAGTAACTAAAGACATTTTATTTATTATTTATTTATTTATTTATTTATTTATTTATTATCTGCATTTTAATTTTAATGAAACTAGAGATATGAGGATATTTAGAGAGCTATATATTGTGTGAAGACATTTTAGACAAACCCAGAAAACACACACACACACACACACACACACACACACACACACCCCTTAAAAATCACTGATGATTTTTCACCTTTCACCTAACAAATATAATATTACGCTTTCTATATGTCAAGCGTTGTTTTGGTGTTGTAAAAACAGTGAGGAATAAATATTATTCTTTGCTCTCATGGGCTTACAGTCTAACTGGAAGATGGCAAATATTCAATTATGTGGGTTACATGCCCTTGAAGTGGCTCTGACACCTGGCAACCCTATGGGTGAGTGACGTCCACAATGTCCTATCCTCAGCAGCCCTGCTCAGCTCCTGCAGACTCACACCTATGGTTTCCTTTCCAGAGTCAATTCATCTCATATTTGGTCTTTCTCTTTTCCTGCTGCCTTCTGTTTCCCAGCAGCATTGTCTTCCAAGAACCCTGCCTTTGCATGATGTGTCTGAAGGAGGACAACTTCAGTTTTGTCATTTTTGCCTCCCATGATGTTTCATGCTTAATTTGCCCTAAGATCCACTTCCCCTTCTTTCTGGTGGTCCAGGGTATCTGTAGAGCTCTCCTTCTATATCATATTTCAGATGAATCATTTTTCTTTTGCTATCAGCCTTCTTCAACGTTCAACTTCCACATCAGTACATAGTAAATGGGAACGTGACATGTGGATGATTTTAACCTGGTTCTCTAATGACACATCTTTTAATTAATGATGTTTCCTAATTCTCACTGTTGCTCCGGAGTCTCATTCTTCTCTTGATTTCCTGGCTGCAGTGTTCCTTAGAATTGATGACTAAACCAAGGTAAGCAAACCTTCAACAACATGGATGTTTTCATTGTCTATATTAAAGTTGTGTATTTCTTCTAGGGTCATGATTTTTGTCTTCTTAATGTTCAAATGCAGAACTTTCTGGCGTTTTCATATTCACTTTCATTAGAAGTCTTTTCAAATCATGGCTACTTTCTGTTAGTAAGATGGTGTCTTCTTCATGTCTTAAGATATTGATAACTTCTTTCACCAATTTTTGCTCTTCCTTTGCTCTCTGAGTCTAGCCCAATTTTTTGTGTGATGTGTTTTGTGTACAGATATTAAACAAATAGGGAAATAAAATGTACTCTTGTTTGACATCTTTGTCTGTAGGAAACCATTCAGTCTCTTCATATTCTGCCCCAACAGCAGCTTCCTGTCTACAAGAAAGGCTATGCATCAGGACAAACAAGTGCCGGGGCACACCATCTTTTTCTGAGCAACCCATAGCTTTTCATGATCTATGCAGTCAAAGGCTTAGTCTATAAAACACAGACTAGCTTCCTTCTGAAATTCTTTGTGACACTCCAGTGTCCAACAAATCTCATGATTAGATCTTGAGTGCCTCTTCCTTTTCTGTACCCAGCTTGAACATCTGGCATTTCTTGCTCCATGTAAGGTAGACGCCTTTGCTGCATTGCATTGCTTGTGTGGGACATAAGAACAATGAATGGTCCTGTGGTTACTATGCTCCTTGGCATCTTCTTCCTTGAAAACTGGGATGTATATTGAACACCTTCAGTCTTTGGCCATTGTTTTGTTTTCCATATTTGTTGTCATGTTTTTATTAGAATTTTGTCTCTATGACCTGAACTAATTCTGTCTAAATCCAATATATTCCTGGTGGTTAACCTAAGGCTTCCCAATATTTTCAGGGCAGCTTTCAGTTCACATTCTAGAATTATAGGTTCTTCCTCACAGAAATCTTTTTCAAAAGTATCTGCCATTCTTTTGTCTCTTCTGATAGAATTTCAGTACTATTTCTACCTTCTCTTTATTCTCTCCTGGTCAAATAATGTACTTTCTTATTGGTCATTCAACATTCCTAACCTAGGTTTGAATTTTCTTTTTATTTCTTAAATCTTCTGGTTGAGATCTTGTGTTTTTCAGGGACTTTTTTTTGTTCACTTCTTTCTCTTTACATTACCACTATAATAGCTGTCTTTATCTCTACATAACAGTTGTCGAAAAACAACATTCAGAATTCTAACCTTGTTTTTGTCACCTTTTGCTTTTGCCTTTCACCTGCCTTTGACAATTTTTAGTATTTCTTCTGTCATTCATCTCGATTTTTCTTTTCTTTTCACTTCTGGCATTGTTGTTTCACATTCTTCTCTAAAATTATTTCTGGTTTTAACCCACAGTTCCTCTGGTTCTCCATCAATTAAGTGCAAATCTGTGTGAATTTTTTCTTTCCTTCCTTCCTTCCTTCCTTCCTTCCTTCCTTCCTTCCTTCCTTCCTTCCTTCCTTTCTTGGCGGGCAACTCTTGGTTGACCTCACAGATTGCAAGGACCTGGTTAGTTTACAATTCCTTATTTTTTTTATTTTTTAAGCCTACAACACCTGGTCTTCCTAGGTGTCTCCTATCCAAGTACTAACCAGGCCCGACCCTACTTAGCTTCCGAGATCAGATAGGATTGGGCTTATTCAGGGTAGCATGGCCGTATACCCAAATCTGTGTGAACTTTAAGTACATTAGAAATTATTTCTGTTACGTTTGGACACTCCGATTCTTTTAGTGCTCTTCTTTAGCTTTACTTTAGTATTAAGAGTTTGTGATCATTAACACAATCTGCTCCTGGTCCTCTTTTGGCAGAGAGAATACAGTTTCATCTTCTGCTTCCAATTACATAGTCTATTTGATTTCTATATTGGCTATGTGGTGAAGTCCACATATAGAGTCACCTGTTCAGTCATCTGAAGTTTATGCTTGTAATAGAGAAAATGCTGATTTTGCAGAAATCCAGGAACTAATATTTTGCTTCATTTCTGACCCCTGGTCCAAGTTTTTCAAAGACATTTGATTCTGCTTTGTTTCTTATTTTTGCATCCCATTCACCTATGTTTTGTTTTGGTGTCTGATCAATTTCTTCTTGTATGCTTGTGTAAAAGCTCTCAAAGTCTTCCTCAGCCTCTGTAGTTGGAGCATTGACTTCAATAATGATTATATTAATAGTTTTTCTTGAAGTCCGATTGAGATTATTGGGTCATACCTTGCACTGTAGCTCCTAACTGCTTGTACTACATTTTGCCTTAATTTCTTCATCAGTCAGAAAAAATGTTGGTGTTGAAGAGAATAAGTACCCTGGCTTGCTGTGTTATGACAAAATGTCAGATGTGTGGTCTTCTGCTCAAGCGTCTACCTTACATGGAGCAAGAAATGCCAGATGTTCAAGCTGGGTACAGAAAAGGAAGAGGCACTCAAGATCTAATCATGAGATTTGTTGGACACTGGAGTGTCACAAAGAATTTCAGAAGGAAGCTAGTCTGTGTTTTATAGACTAAGCCTTTGACTGCATAGATCATGAAAAGCTATGGGTTGCTCAGAAAAAGATGGTGTGCCCCGGCACTTGTTTGTCCTGATGCATAGCCTTTCTTGTAGACAGGAAGCTGCTGTTGGGGCAGAATATGAAGAGACTGAATGGTTTCCTACAGACAAAGATGTCAAACAAGAGTTCATTTTATTTCCCTATGTTTTGTTGGATCAATTATTCATTGTAGCCCTGGAGGGTTACAGCTTTCTATAAGTTTGTTGTGGCTAAACCAAGAAGGAAAGCACAGGTTGCTACAGAAATTATAATTTCACAACAGATTTTGAGGAAACATAGAAAGCTGATATCTTTCAGAGTACAAAGCAATTTTAGAATGTAAAATCAAGTTCCAGTGAAGTTTTTCACTGACCTGTGTTCCTAGACTTTGAAAGATGAATATTTAGGCTAAGAAACAGTTCAATTATACACATCATCATTTAATTAGTTGTACTAAGGCTAAGCATGAAAATACTGGGTGATGTAAGAGTTTATAAGAGGGGACCACTTCTAATCTGGGATGTGGGATACACTGTAAGAAGATGTAGGGTCTAAGAGGATTCCAGGCTGAAGAAATAAGAAATGTTTTGAAAGTATGTTATGCATACTTCAGGTTATGTAAAGGGTTACAGAAATAAGTCTAAAATTCAGAAGTACGTGAAATATATTTATTCTTTCACTGAACAAACTTATCAACTATTTATTATGTGCCAATTCTGAGAACACAAAAGACATGGTTCCTAATTCACATTGCCCCCTGAGAACTTGGCTCCAAATGAAACAAATACCCTACTTAAGGCTGAACAAGCCATTCATTTCTTTTGGTGTCAAAAAAAGACCTCTGCCTGGTCCTCACATGGTATCAGAGAAAAAAGTCTGAAGAACCAGCACCAGGAGTAGATATACCAGCAGGTGATGAAAACACAAGGGAACGGCAGGAGACTCCTAAAAAGGAGAGTGTACTTGGGCTTGGAAAGGTACAGTCGGCACCAACCAAGCCATATGGAAAACGGGAGCAGAATCTGGGCAGGATCCTCAGTTCCAACTGTGTCCAATCTGTGGCCCATATACAAACCTGTCATCAACCCAGTCCCACCCACGGCTTGGTCCAAATAA
The DNA here is from genome assembly GCA_028627145.1 of Eidolon dupreanum. Taxonomy (NCBI): domain Eukaryota; kingdom Metazoa; phylum Chordata; class Mammalia; order Chiroptera; family Pteropodidae; genus Eidolon; species Eidolon dupreanum. The sequence goes on along the minus strand of CM053503.1, from coordinate 158,203,462 downwards.
CAGAATCTTATTTCTTCTCTCTCAAAGCCATGGAGCAGGTCTAAGCAAGTGAATATGGAGGTGTGACCTTCAATATTGACACTGTCCTTCCTGTCTATCTACGTGATTCATACGGGAGGCAACCGGGTTGGAGGGTTTCCGAGGGGCAGCTCTTTCCTCAAGGACATTCATTGGTCAGGCTGGAAGGTCACCGGGAGTTTGGAGGTTAGGAGAAGGAGAAAGGCAGGGTGAACAGGGAGCACTGATGTCTTGAGTTTTAAGACCAGAGGCCATGAAGCCAGAAACAAAATAGTTAAAGAACAACTCATTTTAAATATGAATAAAATACTACAGACTCTAAGTATTTTATGAGCAAAATGCAGTTCAGAAAAGCAGATTTGCTGCTGTACTAAATGTTTTAATTTTTTTTATATGCTCCACATTAGAGCTTGCATTTTCTCATACCTCCAAGGCATAGTCTTTTATGGTTTTGGAGATAAAAGATTTACATTTAAATCATGCTTTCCCCATGCCACATTGTAACAATAGCATTTTAAGTTCTACTGTTCACCCAAAGGTCACAATGCCTTTTTTTTTTAAGTCTACATATGCTACCACCTTAGCCAAGTGAGCAAATCCTTTTAGCTTTGCATATCTAAATATTATTTATAGTTTATGTAAAATGAAATTCAAGTGCTAAGAGTTTCATGACAAATAGAAACAGGAAAGTGTTACCCAGGGGATCGTTGTGAAAAGCGGACATTGCATAGGTATAAGACCCCAAACCCTGACAGTATATGTTTTTCTGTTAAAGACTTTCATCTTTTTTTGAGCCACATAGACCACCAGGTGACTGTGTTCTGGTCTAATAGACTCTCCCATGAGACGAACTTGACATCCAGACACTAAGACCTTTTTGTCTCTCACTATTGTCTTGAAATTGGTTGTCTACTCCTTAATTTTTTCTTTACTTTCCTTTCCTACCATAAAGAAGATGGTAGAGGACAAAAAATAATTATCTCTTTAGAACATTATGCCTATCATCAACAATGTATTGTACACTTAACATTTTAAGAGGATAGATCTCATGTTAAGTGTCCTTACGACAATTTTCTAAAAATGAAAAAAAAAAAATAATCTCAGCATTTTTTTGGAAATGGGACCATGAGCTGTCTCGTTACTCACTGACATGCATGCAAAGCCCATTTACCATATTCAGAATGCTGGAAGGAAGGAGGCATTCTGGATCATGTGAAGTTTTACAATCGTGTGTCATTGAGTTCAAGGACTGCTGGGGGGCAAATCTCACAGGCAAACAAATTGACTTTGCCCTGTACCCTGCAATTACAATCTCAGTCTGTGGTTTCAAAATTGTACTTATAAGACAAAGAGGGGAAGATAACTTGCTTCCGATTCTGAAACTGAGGTCGAGTGTCTAAAATTAGGGGCATGCATCCTTTACTTTTAACTACACAAAAACTCTCTCTTAATCACCTGCAGGTGGAGAGTGGATGGGAGGAGAGTATCTTTCCAAGAGCCAAGAAAGAGTGAGAAAGTTCAATATTTACTTATCGATCAGGAACAGTATGATGAGAATCCAAGCATTTTAATTGAAAGACTAAAAACAGAGAAGCTCAAAGGCAAGTCATACAAAACAAAGGGTAAAAAAGAGTCTTTTGAAATTTTTATCATTTGTGCTTCATTAGTCTTGTGCTTATTATCTTTTTAATAAGTAAGACTTGATGAGAGGTTTTTTTTTTTTGGTAAGTATGTGAGAACTTTGCTGCTTCTATTAACATAAATGTATCAAATTCCTCTAGGTCTTGAGGGTTCTTATGGTATAAATCAACTATAACTGTTTCCTTCGGTTTCAGTGTAATGTGGTACCAGAGCAAGTCCATTACTACATGAAGTTAGAATTTGACCCGTAACAGTTACTGCAACCTCTCTTCTGCTCTAACATCACCCAGCTAAATGATTTTTGAGGAAAAAAAAATTTTGCTAAGCTGGAAAAGGAAATCGCTTTGTCTACTTTGGACAATCAGTGATACAGCACTTCATCTGAAAAGAATGTGGAGGGAATACTTAAACTTTAATGTTTTCACAGGCAAGGAGCTTCACAAGGACCCATAAGGCCAAACCTGTATTGACACCCAGTTTTTTCAGAATAATACTGTCTAGAAAGTCCAGTGAAAATATTATTTAATAACTGGTTCTGGTTGAACATCGCTTCAGAGTGCTATATACCCAAAATATTATCTTTTCATATTAAAGTTTTATTTATTCAGAGTTGCACAGTGGTACCTGGGGACAGCCCAAGGCAAACCATGAAGTTGAAGAATTTTACCTTCCGTATTTCCTGACCTTCTTCACTTCCCACTGCCCCTGCACTTTTTTCTATATCTTCTTACCTGCCTTCTATCTTCACCAAATATCTGGTATTATGAGGACTCTCTTTCACTTTTTCCTTCCCAAAATTTATTCTCAAGAAGGGACTTAACATGTCCTTTGCACCTGAGTATAGAATGAAACTCTGTTTTCTCCCCTTCTGTATTGTTTGCTTTTTGCATTTTTTATGTTTCCTAATTTAACTTTCTAATGACATTGAGGCATGAACCAGTAGTTAGAATTATTTAGCCATTCAAAACTGAAGGCTTGATGGCACATAGAAATCGTATATATAGGTGGCTTACTCGCTCTAGTCTAAATTCTTCTGAATAACAATTATTTAAATTTTGTGGCATTATAAAAGCCTAAGAAACACCTATGGTATTTATTTAGCCCTTGATTGGCTTAAAAGATGTCATTTATTTGATTATTAGTGACAAACAGTTTCCTGGTGACCAAGGACAGATCCCTAAGTTCTCAGAGTGTGCAGATATTGCACAATCCCTGCAAGAGCTCTGAGTATTGCCAGGACAGAACAGGAGGGGTAGATGTGGGTTATTTTTGTCTACTTAGCCTCCCCTTGGTGTCCAGCTCTCCTTCCATTTTCAATCCATGACTATATTTAAGGGAGGACCTCTGACCCAGTGCTGGACACCCAAATTATCCCATCCCTGTGATACGAAGAGATTGGTTTCTGAATGGTCATTTGATCCAAATTGACCAATGAGAGTCATCTCCTTGGATTTGTTTGTCTCTCCCTAAGGACACTATCTTTTGCTGTAATTAATAGCTGTGAGGATGATGAAAGCTTAGAGCCACCTGCAACCATCTTGTGAGAAAAGCGTTAAGCACAAAGCCAACACAAAACAAAACAGAACTGAGAGATAGGGAGACATCAGTATACCAGTGATGTTTCAGCCTTTGGATATAGTCTGGCTTGAAATCAGCCACACCTTTGGACTCCTCAATACATTCTAATCTTAAATTCATGTGAGTTGGGTTTTTATCATTTGTGACCAAATGAGTATCACTTAACCAGAGACACCATTGGGGACCCATCCATGAAGATGCCAAACAACTGATTAAGGCTGGGGACACAGAACAGACACAATCGCTGAAGCCAAACTCAAGGTGACATTGATGCTACCCTTTGTTGAATGTCTGTCTCATGACAGATGATTGCAATGTTGCAGACGCGTGCCCTCTTCCACCCCCATCTCCGGCTCTTCACTGATAGGTGATTCTTGATTGACAGTAGAAACACATTCCTAGAGTGGACAGCAAAGTGGAATTTGACACCAAGCTATTTTTTCTCCTTGGTAATTTAATAGCGCCTGATTGAGCTGGTTCTTCTTTGTCAAGTGTCATTCAGAAATCACCCAATTGTTGGCCCACCGTTGCTCTGCTGTTGATGAGAATGCCATGTGGGCTGGAATCAAAGCCTTGCTGAAATTTGTCTATTTTACATCTGCTCCTGGCTGGGAGCTTAATGAGATGCGTGGCATAATGAGATGTGTGTCTGGAGTGTGTAATGAGATTCTTGATTCAAGTGTCTAATGAAGCCTATAGCCTAATGAAATGTATAGCCTAATGAGATGCATGGCTTGAATGTATAGTACAGATCTGAAAGTCCTTTTTAGAAAATATCATTTGGCATACAAAATTTTCTCTCATCCACATAAGCCCCACCCACATTTCTTGGGGGCTTTTTTAACTTGTAATTTTTCAATGTCATTGTCATTGTCATGGGGACTTCCTATATCCAAAGCTAAGAGAATGCAAGCAGTGGCTTTCGCCAAATATGATGGGTAGTCTGAAAACACAGCATAAACATTTTGCTCCTTGAGGAAGGAAATCACATCATTATTTATTTCTATTCACTTTCTTATTTTTTAATGTAACCAGCTATATCAATGAGCTATTGCTTAACCAAAACAAAACAAAACAAAACAAAACAAAAAAACTAAAACTTTGTGGCTTAAAACAATAAGCGTTTATCACTGCCCACGAATCTACAAGTTAACTGGGTAGTTCTGGGTTTGCGATTGGCTACAGGTCAGATAGAGCTTATGTCGATACCAGTTGGGGTCTCTCACTTCTTTAGATCTCAGCTGCCTATAGGTTTATCTAGGAGGATGTTGGTTTGGGCAGTTGGGATCTCCCTGTTCTGGCTCCCCATCCTCTAGCCAAAAAGTCTGCCTTAATCTAAAGGTAGAGTCAGGAGACCAAGAGGAAGAGAGGAAGCCTCCTGAAGCCTGGGCTCCAAATTGTTATTCCAACTATCTTCATTTGGTACAAATCAAGTCATGAGGTCAGCCAAGAATGAAGAAGTGGGGGGACAGATTCCATCTTTTAATGGGAGGCAGCGCTAAGTTCCATTGATCTGAAGAGCATGCACACAGGAAGGCGAGAGGACTTTTTGCTTCTACTCTACCTACAAAGTATAAAGTAGAGAACACACAGGTGCACTGTTTCCCTCTTTCATCCCCGCACAACTAACAAAAAAATTTTGTAGGGAAATATTTATAAAAATATTGCTTTTCTATAAATGTGAGAAGTTATCCAAAGGGTAGTGATATCAATTATGAATATTCTAAAAGTCATTTAATTCATCACACTCAATTCCTGTGTCCTGTGAGTTGACAATGGACACTTTCAGCAAAAGAAATGTGTGAAGTATGATCTCTCTGGAAGCAAACAAAAATGTTAATAAGAATTACCTCTAATTTTTCTTTTACCATTTGGAAAATAACTGATAGTGGACAGAATTGGGAATCTTCCTCAACTTTGAATTAAAATCTAGTGGAGAGTTTTCTAGTCTTTCTTGGATTAGCTTTAAGAGTATTAAAGATTGGTCCTGTCAAGAACTACTGGTGATTAACCCCAGGCATCAGGTGTCTGTCACATGAAATGGCCCTAGAATTTCTAAAGAACTGTGGAGAGTTTTAGCAGTGTATATCTCATTTGCAATATCCTCCTGGATGAAACCCAGGACACTTCTTTGAAAATTTATAGGATTGGCCTATCCAGCAATTTAACAGGCAGTCTGATTTTTTTAAAAAACATACCCTAGCCAAGGTTTTATCTCCTTCCCATCTCCCAGATTGAATATCCATTATCTCTCAAGATGCCATTACCCTCAATGCCTCAGATTTATTTGTCTAGCTATTTCATAGAATAAAGGCCTGATAGGGTCCTCTTTAAATACACATCCTAACCACATTTTAGAAACCAGCAGTTGGTCCCATCATTTCCCTAACTTGAGATGATTCTTTTCTATTGCGTGGGGACCATAAATTTCACTCCCATGTGCATTTTACAATTATGGAAAGAAATGAATCAAACAAAATACCCAAAGATCAGAAATTTCTTTCAAATTTACTTTCCAGCTGTGCTTTCCTACCCATGAGATAGTTTTAGGTACATGCACATACACATTCCTGTGCATGTGTTCAGTGCAGGTTTGTGGATGTATCGATCCATTGATTCATTGATTATTTTGATTCAAAATCTGGCATCAGTCTGTTTAACCTTATCAACCAATCTTTATCCTAGCTTTTCTAGCTCATTTTTTTAAAGGTCTTTACGAACCATAAAATATTTAGGTATGATAGTTTATTCTTAAACTTATAGAATCTAGAGCTCTCTGTGATATATATATATATATATATATATATATATATATATATATATATATATATATATATATATGATGAATACCATCATGGACTAGTGGCTCCTAATTAAACATTAGTGGTGATTTTACATGCAAGATGATTATATAAAATGACAGCAAGTACAGGTGCTTTTATTTTTGTAAAGATCTATTCAAGTCTAGATAAATTTCTCTGAAATATATTGGGGTCTGTCTTACCTAAATGAACTAACTATACTCATCAAATTCATCAGATTGCTCCCCAATCTCTACTTCACTCTGTGCTGTGATGTGTCACAAGTTTAGTTGCATATATTTCTTAAAAGTTCTGTAAGCCATTTCATTTATGTGAGTAGCCAAACCCACATATTATTTATTCTTTGTGTAATTTTGTGGTAATACCCACAGACTGCTCAAGGGAAATGCAAAGAAGAGACAGAATAAAGGCAGGTGGAATAGAAGTAAGCCCTGTTCAGGAAACCATTGGTTCCAGGGAAGTTGGTGGACTTTAGCTGCAGAAAAGAGAGAACATATCCTAGGTCAGAATTTCTCAAATTAGATTCTTCAGATAACCCTCAGCAGAGTAACCTGGAAAGGCTGATAAAAATATAAAAATTTTGGCTTACATCACCCTACATAATCAAAATATCTAGGGGAGGTCTCCAGAAATATGCTTTTTATCAAATTCTCCAGTGGTTCATGTGCATTTGAAATTCAAGAATCAATGTACTGGACTTTGAACATTTCTAGTATATGGTCTATACATACTCCATAGTATACTCCCAGTATTTGGCAGCTTGTAGATGATTATTGAATGAATGAAAGAATGATTGAACCGATAAACTGTGTTGATACCAATGTCAGAACCCTACAATCTATTAGTGATCCAGCTCCAGGTCAAGAATACAATAATGCAAGATAATACATCAATGAGATGTGCCATCAACAAAAGGAAGCCTGATATTGAGCCAAATGCTATTTAAATTGGTATCTTCCCATATCCTACCTGTTTTTTTCCTATGTTCTACCTTCTTGAGGAATTAAAAGGTGTTCCATGGTCTGTCTTCACATGTAGTCTCAGCATGTGGATGCTTCTGTGTCCATACAGATGAATCTTCCCAACTTTATAATTCGAAGTAAGGTGAAAGGCCAGGTAGGCCTTGTCACAAATTAATACAAAAATATTTTTAATAAATACAATCAACATTCTGAGGAGCTGAGGTTCAGAAAGGCTGGAGCATTTGCCCCAGTTCACATAGCTAGAAAGTAGAAGAGGAAACACAGAAATCAGCTTTTCAAGGCTGGCCAGGAAAACATTTCTCTTAATGCTGGTTCCTTTCTCACATTTTTAGATGGTGTCCAGAGATGTTTATGGAGTTGGGATGAAGGTTTCCTTGGCTCTCTCCTGTTCCACAGTCAGTTTTAGTTTTTAAACCCAAAGAGGTTCACTAAGGTGTTTTTCCTAAACAATGAGCCAGCTGCCTGAAATCACATATTATGCAAAAGAAATTGCAATAAATGTTTATTTTAAAAGCAAGTATTTTCTTCCAAATTATAAGTATAGATATATATGTGTGTGCATATATATATCTATATATCTATATATATAGAGAGAGAGATATAGATATATATGTTTTTTTTCCTGCTTCATTCATTTATAGCTCCTCTAATCTTGTCTTACAAATGACTATTCTCAAGAACACTGTTTTCTTGTTTCCAAATAACTACAGATGACTGTCATACTGAACCAGTGTTTGTCACAACTTAGCCTTCTCAGAGTTGGTCCCCTAAACCAGCTACCATCTACAGCATCAGTGTGTCAACAATCAAAGATCATAGATGGTTAGGAATGTAAAAACCTATGAAATTACCTACAGTAACTCTATTATTTCACATGAGGAAACTGGGATCCAGAAGTTAAATTCCTTATCTAAAATTTCCCCATGCCTCACCATTGATCTTTTATTATGCCATGCTTTCTCATCAACCCGGTTGTGATATGAATAGATTCCATGGGTAAAATAAGTAATCGTTTTAAAATTGTTTTATTTTTTTTTTAGTTACTTAGACACAGTCTTTAATAGTCACAGAAACAGGATAAAAATTCATACTTAATCCTGGAAATATTTTAGTACATCAGCTCACTAATAACATTTGGGGCATACTAATAAAATAATAAGACTGCATATGATGTAACATAGGTCAGTTTCATTTAGCGTTTGCTTTCATAAGTTGAAAGGCAAGGAAAGACCGAACTGTGATTTGGGCTAAACTTTCAGGTAACAGAGAGGAACTGTTTCTCTGTTGTTTAAAATAGCAATTACAGCAGGAGTTTACAATGTCTCTGAGAAGGTTTTATCAACGTGAATGTCAGGGAATTTGTTGGCTCCGTGTCTTGCTTTTAGCAAACATGTGGATCGCATTCCCTCATCCACACAAATACAAGATTGTATATTTTAATTCGTCTGAAGCTTTATTGCAGAGTCTATAAATATTATATAACAAATCTGAGCATTACTACTTTCTTGTGCATTCAGGATACATCTCTGTGATCACTATAATCAACCTAATTGGGCAAGACTCTCTAAGTGAAGGCAATAACATTTGTTTACTTCATTGTAGGAATGTGCTCACAGCCTGGTACCACCACATTTAAATTAGTTTTTATCCAAAACAGAGAGAAATGCACACTTCAGTCAATACAGTCTGTTAATCTGAATGTGTTTCAATTGACTGTGTGCATGTCCATAGGAAACTCTGAGAAGCTCTGTTCTTTGTCCTTTTGTGAGAGGACTAAATGATGTTCAAATCTTTTCCTTCTTTCCTATTTTGCAGAGTGGTGAGGAGTGGAAGCTTCCCTCCACTCTCCGAGGTGGCTGGTTGCAACAGGAGTGGCAAAATGATTTCTCTTCAGGGTGGTAATAAATATATTTCAGAAAAATGCAAGAGTTTGCGGAGAGGAGGCAGAGAGTGGCATAGTTAGACAAGGCACATCCAGATGAAGATAGGTTACTTATACCCTTTTCTAGGAATTCTGTATCAGCTGTATGTGCTACTTTCTCCCATGGAACTAACCTTTCAACATCAGATGTTTCTTTCAGAATCACCATGGTTTGATTCTCAGAGGACCCTCCACATCTTCCCCATTCCATTCTCCACCTTCTTTGTCCTTCGCTTTGCAACCCTGTGCACATTCGGCATCCAATCTCCACATACTCAATGCAGGATGGTAGCTCCAGGTAGACAAGGGAAAGGAAGGGATTTGAGGGGGTTTTAAATAGTGTCTCCTACAGGGCCATCATGTAAAGTAAGTGTATATTCTTCTTATTATTCTTATTATTCTTAATATTATTATTAGTGTTCTTATTTGAGCAAAAGTCTTTTCTCTCCACTAAGGAAAGAAAACCATGCTGGCAGGAGCGGGAGAGGGGAGTACACAGGATTGCTCTGCCTGTGCTGCCATTTTGGAAAGCCACGTTGCTGGTGCATGGAAAATGAGGTAGGACAACATTTGGAGCAAGAGAGATAAACCACTGATGCCTCCAGCCCATGCTAAAAATAATACTCCATGAAACTCATATGCACAAGTCAGCTCAAATTAATCAAAGTTGCCTCATTGCTTTCATATGCATTCTTTGGGAAGCATTTTCTGTTTTTGTCATCTTATGCCCTCAAAAGCAACCTCCTGGCACTCAGATTTCACTTTTATAAGTTTTCAGAGAAAGCCAAGGGATGTGATATACTGACAGCCATTTTGGTAAACTTTAAAGCCAGCAATCTGGTGCATGTCCCTGCAGTCCCTACCTCACATAGGCCTAGAACCAAACTGACAATCATGAAATGTGCACTGAATGAAAGTCATACCCCATGACTTGTTGCTGGTCCTCTCTGAAAATGTTAAGTACAAAGAAAGTGTTTTTAAGCAACAATAATAAACTCTAATTGTCTAGGTCACCCCAATCTGAGAGGTATAATCTCACAAGGATAGTAAAACAGCAACCCTTTGTAGTGGACCTTGGAGAGGACATCTGGAATACCACCCACTGTTTCTTGTCATTTGCATGACATTCTTGGGCATCTGACATGTGATAGCGGACAACCACTGTTGGCTTTCTTTTCATAGCATTTTCTTTGTTTTCCAGCATGGTCCATTTTGGTGACTTTTCCAGCAGCTGATGCCCTTGGTATATTTCTTGTCATTGTTCACATTTTTTCCCTAGATCCCTGATTCTCATTATGTCAGTCTTTTTCAATTATTTATGACAATAACCCAATTCAAACTTGTTTAAGCAAGCCCAGGGATTTATGGACCCACGTACCTGGGACATGTATGGATAGATTTGCCTTCAGATATTCCTTGATCCAGGGATTACAAACATCATCGGGACTCTGTCTCCCTCTTTAATATTTTCACTCCAAAGGCTGTCATAATTGGCAATTTGACGGCTACCACTCATCCTTTTCCACCTTTATCAGTCTCAGAAAAAAAAGTAGATTTTTCTAATGGCTCCTATAGAAACATTATGCTGAGGATTCTGGCAAGACTCATATGGCAAGCCTATCCTTCATTGATTATTTTGTTTGAGGCATATGTATTCTGACTGGGTCAGACAATTGCTTTTGGTACAGGGTTGGCTCGACCTCACCTACATTGACTAGGTTTTCTCTGGGAAAGAGGGATTCTATTAGTAGAAGAAGGAAGGAAAAGAGTCTCAAAGAGGTCAAACATGTTTCCACAACCATATTGTTCAGATGACATTCTGTGATGCTTCTGAAGTGAAGTGAGGTAGTTATTTAGGGTACCAAAATAAAATGAAATACACTTTTCTTTTCCCATACAAGTATTGCTTTCTTTCGTTCGTCATAAATGTGAAAGAGAAATTTTTAGAGACATGGATAACACAGCTCTTTTTCTGTAGCACATCTCCCAGGCACTCTGACATAAATGAGACCCTGGGCAGCTGAGTGAGAAGTCAACCTTAGAATGTGAGTACACCATGCTGGACTCAAAAATCTCATTCTAACTGCTGCCTGGGTTCTGAGTTTTTGCATGTAGGGGTGGTTTTTCTTAGCTTGAACCCCTTCTCCCAGGGCACGTATCCAGAGAGGTCCTGAAGATTAAGAAACCAGCCCTCGAGACTGGTTGTTGGCATCAGTGCATTCTGTCCATTCATTGACTCCTCCATGAAGTTGCCTAGTGTTCTCTAGCAAATAGACGAGTCTCCACCCTTTACTCAAATGCCACTTGCTCAGATAGCCATTCCTGACTCGAATTAAAACAGCACTACTCCTTTCTAAATTCTTATTCTGAAATTTATTCTACCTAAAATTATGTCACATATGTTTGTTTACTTAGTAATTTTCTATTTCCCTCACTACAATACAAGGAGCAGAAGGCAGGGAATTTTCCCTCTTGTCTCTGCTGCATCTCTGCACCTAGAATAGTGCCTGGCACCACTTAGTCATGCAGTAACTATTTATTGGGTGTGTCAAGAAATAGATGAATAAGCAAACAAAATTATAGTAGCTACAGATGTTAGGCCATAATTCTCAGACCTTTATTACACACAAACATAAACACATGTTCAGGAAAAAATGCAACTGGCAATTTTTTTAATGCATAAATGAACATGTTTGTAAAAGACCTCAGACCATGCCCTGCATTTTATATCATGTTGGTAGCCTCACATCTTCCTTTAATTTCTTTCTCATTCTCTTTCCGGTGTTCAGTTATTTACTCAGAATTGCAACTAACCTGATGGGGTTACATAAGAAGTAAAATAGCATATTTTGATGTGATTTTGCTAAGTAAAACCAGAGGAAAGGGGTAAATTAAACCACATAGAAAATATCTATCAATTATGTAGAATTTTATAAAGCGACAGCCTTAAAAATTATCAAAAACACTAAACAAAACAGCCAGATATGTGATTTCCTCTCTTCTATTTGGGCAATCTCACTCTCTTTTACTGTCAGGATTTTAGTTTTCTGTCTTCAAGAAGTTTTATTTTTAGAATTCAACTCTTTGCTACAACATAATAAAAGTTCATGACATCCACTAACTCTTCACCACAAATAAGGGTAAATTAAAATCAAAGAGGCTGCTTTTATAATTTCATCTCTCACCAAATTTCTCCAGCTCCTTTGTCTTTGGGGTGCCTGCAGGCAATGGGCAGGAGAGAGCCAGGCAGAACCAGTAGCCTGTTCTGTAGACTCTGTTACCCCTCAAGTGCAGTGGGAATTCCTTTCTGCCTGAGTGAAATGTCTAGTCTATAAAACCGGTTAGTAAAACATACTGTAATTTGGGATTTGGTAATGCCGGCTTCATTTTGACAGAACCCAGGCTGACCCACAGTATTACATCACAAACAGATGTGAATTCTAGCGGGGTGGAATGATTAAAAAGTCACTCGGAAAGAAGAAGAGTACTGAATCATAGGAGGACTTCGTTCTTCTGTAGCTTCTAAGCAGTAATCCCTGTTTAACCCTATTTAGTCCAAGTGACATTTGCCTCCAATGGCAGCGACCTTGGGATCACCTCTGACTCTCTTGATGTAGAGGGTCTGGTAACAGGCACACACTGAAGCTTTCGAAAACGTGCCTGATGTGTCACTAAGACACCTTAGACACTTTGACATTTAAATATGCAAGAATGCTAATAGATGAATGATTCAGGGTAAGTCAATAAAGAAATCTAGTCCTCAGGTTTTTTTTTGTTTATTTGTTTATTTTTTTTTTTCATTTGAGGAACAGAAACAATAATACCTTAGGTGTGGTTTTACTGGAACTGAAACAATACATTAGGTGTGGCGTTATTGTGAAGACCAAAAGGGCAATGACTGTGTGAAAGCACTTTTCAAACTATAAAGTACTATAAAAATATTACCAGTAGTTAGTATTAACAACTACGGGCAGATTAAAATAATGACAATGACTCTGTTATATAAAAATTTATTGCTAGCATGCTTTTAAAAGGCTATGCCATGGTTTGGATTTTTGATAGTTTTTCAAACTACATTCAAATCTATGTCTCACTGTAGACCTAAATTGATTATTTAATCACTTGAATATTCAATATTTAGTTGTAAAAATAGAGGTAGAAACGTAGAGGAGTAATCATATGTGTGTGTGTGTGTGTATACACACACACACACACACACACACACATACTTATTTACATATTTAATGACATAATTTGAGGAATATACTAAATATTAACTGATGTGAATATTAACTGCTGCAGGTCAAACTTGAGGTCAAGCACTTTAAGTAGAGTTTTCTTAAAATAAAATTCTATTGTCCTGCAAAACAAATAAGGTTCATACCAGGATAAATTATGAAACTATTGAACTAGCAACAGTCTACTTGATTATCTGTAAGGTAAAGAGTACCCAGTCAGAAATGGTATCTACTCAGGTAATATTTTGGAAGATGACATCTACCAATAACCTTGGAAACCAAGATGGTGACTAAATACAGATTTTATCTATCTAGTGTGGGAACCTACTACTCAAAGAGGTTCCTTGAATTGAGAATATTAGCAAACAGTAAGTCATTCCACACAGAGTCATTCAGCAAATGTGTCAGGCACTGTTCTGAGTCCGGAAGTATAATAGAGAACACGACAGACATCGGCCCTAACCTCGTAGAACGTGTATATTAATAGAGGAGAGAAATAATAAAGAAATGCATAAAAGAAAATAACTACAGTTTTCTGGACTCTAGGTTTTCATCAAGAGGCAACTGAGATGATAAAGTCACAAGAGAAAAATATTCAAGAGCTGTGGTGACTTTGAGGTGCAGCAAGAGTACACAGGCTGTTTGGGGATGCAGATTGATGACTCTCAATATTCTTTTCCATGAATTCTTCTCTGATCTTTCCAAGCTTTATTAGCTAAACAAGACTGCAACCAGCAAATAGACATAGCAGCAGTGGCATCTGAGATTATCTGCCAAGACTATGCCTGTGACTCCCGGGAACATGTATGTCCTTCTTTGAGGCTGGATCTCCATTAGTCACTGTCCTCATTCTATGTCCTCTGTTATTCCACTGCTGCATCTAAACACAGTTAGGGGCCGACACTGAGTCACACTGGCCTGTGTTGGCGATGTCACTTCTTGCTTCCGTTGCTGACAATGACAATAGATAATGGTATTGTAGTGCTTACAATGTCAAAGGAAGTATTCTTAAGCATGTTCGATAAATAACATATATCAGATCTTGCATGTTATTAAGGATGTTCTAAGTCTTTATGTATAAAATAGCTCAAAGTTTAGACTTTATAATGAAATCCTCATCAAGGCTCATTTCTGCTACTGCACATATTTCTGTTTATATTGTAACTGCAAAGCTATGTCTCCTAAGGTTTTGGCATTTACCTTCTTTAAGTATTCTGTGCTCCTATTTTATTAAAACCGGATACAGTGGTCTCTCCTTATCCTCAGGGTTATGTTCCAAAACCTCCAGTAGGTGCCTAAGCCGTAAAGTGTACCTAATGTTATGTATACTATGGTTTTTTCCTATACATATACACTTATAATAAAGTGTAATTCATGAATTAGGCAAAGCAAGAGATTAATAATAACTAATAATATAATAGAACAATTAGAAAAATTAGATGAATGTGGTCTTTCTCTTTCTCTCAAAATGTCTTACTGTACTGTACTCACCCTTCCTCCTGTAATGATGGAGATGATACGATGTCTCCATGATGAGATGAGGTGAGGTGTTTGACACAGGCTTTGTGATGTAGCATCAGGCTACTCTGAGGGTTACTTGAACACGAATGCTGTGAGACCATGACAGTCAATCTGATAGCCTAGACAGCTACTAAATGACTAAGAGGCAGGTGGGGAAGGGGGGTGAAGGGACAGAGTGGGACAGTGAGAGATTTCATTGTGCTACTCAGAAAGATGCACAATTTACAACTTATGAACTGTTTATTTCTGGAATTCCGCATTTAATATTTTCTCACCGAAGTTGACTGAGTTACTGAAACTATGGAAAGCAAAATCATGAATAAGGGAAGACTACTGTGAATCCATGCATTTAATTAGGTTTCCTGTGACTTTGTCTACATTATGTGTATTCCAGGAGTTTGAAAACTTAAAAAGTTATTAAGTAGTTAAGAGTGTTGCTAGTTACCTAGGAGTTGCTATAAGATTATTATTTAAGAGCATATCCCAATCCCTAATATTATCCCCTTCTCTTACTTTTTACTATGAAAATTAATAGAGAAACTAGTATAATAGTCTCCCACGTACCCATCACCTGGCTTCAACAATTACCATTGCCAGTTCTGTTTATCTCTATCCTATGTTTTTTATTATAATCTCATGTTTAGAAAATTAGTGACTGCTGATGTCCCCAGATGATCTAAGACATCCAGGTGATCTAAGAACCTGAAGGAATGACGTCTGGATTGCTAATGCAGAAAAGGAGAGAAGGCATAGAATGCATTCGTAAAGGGCTTCGTACAACTAGAAAATACATCCACAAGGAAAATAACATTTGAAGTTTAGAGCGCGTTAAAGAAGGCCACCAGTTCTCCATCAATAAAAGGAGTTTATTTTGCATCCCCTGAACCATGACTGCTTAAGCCTTATCTCATAGAATGTGGTAGAAGGGATGTTATGCTAGTTCTGGATTTAGCGGGTTAAGAGCATTAGAATCTTCTTCTTTCTCCTTCTTGGAACACTTGTTCTTGGAACCCAGCCAGGAGGATGTGAGAGTATCAAGCCATGTGGTGATGCCCCAGCAGGCAATCCCACCTGAGTTCCCGACTGACGACCAGCACTACCTGCCAGCTATGAGAACTCGTCCTGGAGTTTCCAGTCCAGTCAAGCTCCCATGTGAGATCACGTGGAGCAGAAGAACTGCCCAACTAAATCTAGTCAACCCACAGATTTATCAGAGGGAATAAAAATTTGCTGTTTTAAGCTATTAAATTTTAGGGTGGTTTGTTCCATAGTAATAAATAACTGAAACAGAACTGATACTGGAAGTAAGGTGCTAATATGACAAAAAAAATAAATGTGTAGTGTTGGTTTTGGGACTGGTGGCAAGTAGAAGTTGAAGAGCCTTGAGGAGACTGTTGCTGAAGGTAAAAAGGACAACAAGAAAACTGTTTTTGGAAACTGGAGAAAAGAGGATCCAAGTTATGTAGTGGCAGAATAAATAGCAAAATTTCTGCCTATGGTAACAGGGAAGAAAGAAAAAGCAAATAATTAGCTCATGGATCTGGGTAGTGCTATTTCTAGAAAGAATGTTAGAAGTTACTTATTTCATTGGCCGACACCAGTCAGAAGGCCCTCAGGTTTAAAGACAGGAGAAGGGATTTCACTTCCAGATTTAAAGACAGGAGAAGGGATTTCACTTCCTATGAGAAGTGTGATAAAGAATTCATGACCTCGGTTAATCCACATAAGGGAGAGTTGATATCTGAAGGGCATATGTAATCCTAGGAGGTAGTATGAAAGAGCTCAAAATAACACTAAATTCTGACTTAAGAAACATATGGGAAAGAAAAGGTAAGTGTGTAAATCCTTTACACCTTGAACAGAGTCATGGGTTGATTTAATCTTTAATTAGAAGGGTTTGCCAATTCTGCAAACCTGTCCTTTGCTCCTTCTGTTACCACTGAAAGTAATCAAGTGGGCCAGCCAGACTAACCAGATATAAATAGAACATTTGCTTCCATTAAGAGAGAACCAACCACTTTCTTTGTTTTCTTGATGTTGAATTAAGCAGCCAGTCTGGTTTTCCCCTTAAACAGAACTAAAACCCACATCCAAGTGAATTACTCAGCTCTGCTTTAAACAAAAGACCATCATTGTCAAGATATAGGCCGTTTCATTTTTATCACAGGAAGAGATGTTAAGGTAGGTTAATGTCTTTAGAAATTATTTATCCCTGCAAATCTCCTGTGCATTGCCCTGAAGTAGACTGGGAATTAAGAATCATTAATCTGAAAGAAAAAGCAACAACTGCTGTCTTCCTCAATAACGAGAAACCATAGTTATAGCCAAAGCCCCAAATGCCTAAATAGTTAGGTCTTTTGGGTCTTTACAGATATTCATATATAACAGCTGTGTTCTATGAAATCACTTCTGTGTGCCCCCAAAGAAAGTCAACATACCTTTGCAGATAGGTCTTATCTGTCCATGATCATTTGAAGGTTAATGAGGAGGTCCTGGGGAAAAAGAAAATTGGGATGCTGGTGAAACTTACATTTAGACTTGCTAGCCTCCTTCTTCCCATTTCTCTTCTGGTTTCATAACAGTGCTCTCTGCAGAGGGAAAGGTGAGGCTCTAGAAGTTATGCTGGAGACCGAATTCATACAGGTCAAGGAAGGGAAGAGGAGGAGTGATAGTGAGATGGGAGGATAAGAATAAGGGATGAACTCTGATTGCACAGACAGGGGTGTGGCTGGGCATTAATGTCCTAAGGGAGAAGGACAGAGAACCCTGACCTGACTTCTCTCAGATCCTTTTAATTCAAGGGTGGTGACAGTCCTAAACAGACACTCCAAGAACTTTCAGTTTGTTATCTCAATTCTAAAAACATCGTAGTGAAACTTCCCAGTGAACAGAAGCTTTCAGCCAGTCTTTGCATTAAGAAAAGCAAGCGTAGGAAGGACACAGGTTGCTGTAAAATATGGTAGAAAAACTGCACTGTTAAGTTATCTAGCCACTTATCTTAACCGACATTCACTGCTTCACCCAAAGACAAAACAACTGCCTATCAGAGGATTCGGGTGGGATTTCCTGCCCTAGCACACGCTGATATGTCCTGAGGTCCCCAGTGGTCTAGGGGTCACTATTTTGTCTCTGTCACACCAAGGCTCATAACCTGGCAATGGCTGTGTCTAAGCTCAGATTGTTTCATATAATTGGTTTCCTTCTTTCTCCATACCCTCCATGGTTTTCTCTCTATGTGTTTCTCTCTTTCAATAAGATTCCTAGAATGCAAGAAATCTAGACTCATCTTGGGGCTCTAACTTACGTAGAGCAATAATAACTTATATTAGTCATGTCACTATCCTATCCTACTTCCTATTTATAATTTGTGGGTAGTAGTCCTTACCTCTAGAATTAGCATCCTACAATGTCTGAGTATTCCCAAGGCCCCCAGTTTTTTTCAACCACGACTCAAAAGTATTGTGCAGAAGATTAATACGACTATTTTTCTCTAAATTTTCTGCAGTGTGCCCTTTGTTTTGTTTTTAACACAAAAATAATTAGTCTAGATAAACAATGAACAGAGTCTTTAGAGAAAAATTAAATTGAGTGTCTACACAGGAGCTAGTTGACATTTCTACAATATGTTTTCTCTTGTGAGCCAAAATACTAACAACAGCACATGACACACTAGGGGGGTAGAAGTGCAAGAGCCACTGAGTAAAAATTTCTCCCCAAAATATCAGTCCTGCAAAATATCTATTACTGAGTAGCAGGAGTAATCTATGAGGAGCATTATTTGACTAGCTCTAAAATGCCTCACCTGTTACCTTGGGTTCAGTGGGGTTCTTGATGGCTTTGAGGTCGGCTAAGGAGAAATGTGGGACAATTTGCTTTTTCACTTATAGAGCACTGTTAGCCCTCACAGTGAGAAAATACGCTCATTGATGACTGTTCCCAAGGGCAATATTATCAGAATAAAAAAAAAAAAAAAAACCAGTGCCAAAATGATGAGAGAACATTGAAGCTTAGGTGGAGAAGAAACAAATATGATCCCTCACTTACATGGTCTTATCGGGGAGAACTCAGCAAAGGCAGAAGTTCAGCTTAGAGTATGCTTGTAAATGTTTGGTCCAGTGGCCAGTTGCATGAGGAAGCATCATTTTTCTTCTCCAAACCTTTTTTCTGTGTTGTTGTTATTGTTGTGGTTGTTGTTGTGTTGCTGCTGTTGCTATTTTCTGTTAACCCTCACCTAGATTTCCAGATTCTCGACATTATCTCTATCCTCCCATGGAATGTATCTGTGATCCTGTCTTTGAAATGTCCTTTCCGTTTACCTCTTTCCTCTGGTTGATCCCCCTCACCACCCTTATGTGCACCTGCGTGAATAAACATGGGGAGCAGGAGAGGCTCTGTCTTCCACAGGCCCGTAGCCCTTTGTTCATGCTTCTCCCATAATATTGATCAAACGTTACTTCACTTCGGATTGGTTTGTATTTTCGTATGTCTGACGTATCCTACTGGATCATAAATAGATGTCAGGCAATGTTTTCTTCATGTTCAATTTTTTTCGTGGCATTTAGCTCTGTACTTTGTACATGATAGAGCTTCAAAATGGTTCATGAATTGAATTAAATAGCGAATATATTATTTCTCCATGTCTAACAAGCCTATGGGGTATGATGACAATAGCAGCAGGATTAAGAGTCCAAATCTGAACAGTGGCAATAACAATAATACTGATGACAATCACAGCACATTTGTTGAGTGTTTATGGATCCCAAGTCCTGTAGCAATCACTACCGCCCTCCCTCCCACCTTGAGAGAGAGAGAGAGAGTGAAGCAGTGATTAATATGGATATTAATAGACATATACACCTACACATGTTTAGATATATATACCTATATATAGATATATATAAATATATAGATTCTTATTTAATCTAAGAACAAACAAATAACAGTGTTATTTATTGTTTTCACAGATTTTTGCATCATCTAAGAGATTAGAAAATTCAGAAACAGACAAGTTAAGAACACTGTTCAAAGTCATATAGCCCATAAGCATCAGTATTAGATTCCTGAGAGCCAGACCACAGAGCCCTCCATAAAGCGGGTTATTCTGCACCTCAGTTTTTCCGTCTCCTCTAGATCACAAAGGGCAAGCACGTCTGGGGATCTCCTCGTTCTCTGTCTTCCTCTTGCTCCTGCAACTCTTGGACACTCTGGCCCTTGAACTAGCTGCTCTGGAGCTATCATAAACATCCAAGGTCAGAGAGTTCATGGTAGCCAGGACCATCTCCCTTTCATCAGCTATGCCTACAAGTCCAAGTGCATATAGCCTGGAGCCTTGCAGGAACCCTGGGGAATGGGAAAGATACTTGAAACAACTTTGAGTGACTGGGAGGCACTAACAGGGCTCTCCCTGGAGCTGGGCTACCCTGTGGAGCTCTCATTCTGGTGGACAGAGACTCCCAGTATACAATTGAATGGAAGAATCAAATTCCAGTGCTGATAATGAAAACTGGAAAGTGGAGCAGGATGAAGGAAAGGGAGCGAGGATGCTGTTTCAGGCAGGGAGGACAGGAAGGAACTCTCATAAAGTTCCAATAATACAAAGTAAACATTTTAAAGAAAACTCCTGAATTTATGCGCAGTCGCTGTTATAGTATTTTTACTTCATTTGATGTTTGCTGTCTTAGGAGGGAGGGTCAATCCTACTAAAAAAAGAAACTTAAGGAATAGTCATTTAAAGTGTCTCAAAGACCATGTCAGGGCTAATATGAGCCAAATTAGAAAGTGGGAGAAGCTGTTTGGGGCACAGCCCTTCCCAGCCTCCTGAAGTCTCGTATTTTGAAAACTGTGCCCTCTTCAGAGTCTCTCTTTCTTCCTTGTCCACATCTTAGTGCCAGAGTCCCCAAGTTGTCCTCATCTGGTGTCCAAAAACTGCTCCTAAAAAATGGACCGACACAGGCACACACTTACACGCACATATATGCAGACACACAGACACATATATATGCACACATATACACACGGACACATCAGCATACGCATACACACATAGACATACGCACTGACACACACGTATTTTAAAAGTACAAAGTCAAAGGAAAATCTCTGACTGTTAACTTTGAGGAAACCTGAGGCTTTTCCAAGCCAGATGGGGAAGAAAATGGGAACGGAAAGCTTTCTCAGCATTTCTTGATCAAGTCTTTGGCTGTCACCTGATCTACATATGCCCAAAGATGGGCCTCTTCTACATCAGCAGCTTGTCAGTTTGACATTGTTATAATGTGGGTTTTATCTTTAAGCCCTAGAAAAAGACGTTTCAGGGATATATTTTAAAGCATATTCCAGCCTATTATGAAAACACCTGTTCAATCATGAGACCATTCCTGACATGAGGGATTATCGGCTGGAGAAAGAAATGACAGTACAATTTATTAGTCATCTCACAATTCAGTTTTGAGGAGACGAATCCCTTGCATTTCCTGTCAAATTATTATTAATAAAATTAATAAAAGTCTTTCTTTTTATATTTATAAAATTATACCAAATGTGATAGATTAATTTCTTACATGTCATCATTTTGGAACAAAGCAGGGAAGACGGGATAAAATAATTCATTTCTTTGAGCCATTCTCTGCATTTTAGTCTCCAACAATCAGCTTTCTATGACCATGTGGTTATTCACGGATAGGTGTTCCTTTCAGAAAAGCTCGGCAATCCGATGACATGAAACGAGGGAGTACAAACATGTCTTGTTATTTACCTTAACACATCTTAGTCCACCTCTGTATTAATTGTCTACAAGCTCCTTTAGGGAAACAGAAGGGACAAGTCCAGTAACATGAGCGTCCTTGCCATTCCTCCCTGTGCACAGTAAGCTCATTAGTGGAAACAGCTCAGTGGAACAAGTTTTAGGTCAATGGCTTTTAAAACACAGATTCTATGCCACAGAAGAACTTTTCCCAGAGAGGTAGAGAGACGGTATAAAAAGTTAAAAGAGGAGGCATTTATTGGAAAATAAGGGGAGCAAATCTGGTTTAATTATAAACCCAATCCTCCCTCAAATCAAGCAGACTAATCTTTTCAATTTCATGGAATATTCTTCACCTTCTCTATCACTCTTTATTTCTGTCTCTTTACAGGTCCATTTGTTCCATGAGTCATGAACTTGTAGTTAAGTATTATATCAGAATATAGACTGAAAGAGTAATGCCACAGTGGATTCTGATGGTCTCGATGTGTGGAACTCAGTTGTCAAAGAGACAGATTAGAAAACTAAGTGATGTGGTAATATTAGAGGTTGTGAAGATGATATGCTTTCGATTGGAGAGATAAGGAGGCTGGCCTTGAAAATTCTCATCAGTAATTGACATTCAAGAAAATTTGAAACTTTGGAAGAGAAGAAAAGTAACACCATCCTAGCAGTGTAAATACTGAGGGAAAGGAAAGAAATGAATAAAAGGAGTTGATAATGTAACTAAAAGGAATTTTAAAATATCAACCTTTCAAGTACAAAAATTATGTTCACAATTTGTTCATTCACTTATTCAGTCAACAAATACTTATTGAGTATATACTGTGCCATGCAGTGTTCTCGGCATTGGAGATATAATGGTGAACAAAAGTGAAATAGCCCCTGCCTTCATGAACCTTACATTCTAGTGGGAAAAATAAACAATGAACATGTACATACATTTTAATATAGTGTTAGAATGTGACGGATGTCATGAAGAAATCTAAAACTAAGTAATGCACTAGGAGAGGTGCTTTTTTAAGACAGGGTTGTGTGTCCTGGATAAAATGGGTAGGAGACCTGATTTGTAGCATTTGCTGATTCCATGGTGTAAACAATCCCACTGTGGCCAATTTTGGCTACCATCATGACATCACTGAACACAGAGGTGGGAAGACCCATGGGTTTGGCTCATAACTGTCTCTTATAATTCAATACAAGCCCACTCCATCACACCACTAGTGGATAGAGAAGATTCCTGTGAGGAGCTAACATTTGAGAGGAAATCTGAATAAAAAGAAGAACTGAGCAATGCATAGCTATAAGAGAAGAGTATTCCAGAAAGAAAGAACAGTCATTGCAAAGTCGTGAGGCAGGGTCATGCCTGATAAGTCAGTGGAACATCAAGGAGGCCACTGTAGTTGGAGAAGAGTGAATGTGAAAGATAAGTAGAGCCAAGATCGTGAAGTGCTGGGTGTCTGGACCATCATGAAGTCTTTGGATGCTACTCCAAGTGTGATGGGACGTGATGGAGAGATGTGATTAGGCACACGGCATGATGTTATTATGTTTGAAAAGGATCACTCAGACTCCTGGTGGAGAGCAGAATATGGGGGTGGGGGTAGATAAGAAAGGAAGCAGCGAGACAAATTTAGAGCATTTGTCAATTATCTAAGCAAAAGATGAATGATAAAGACTGGTAAAGGTGGTGAGAAGAGTCATATTTGAGATCTATATCTATCTATCTATCTATCTATCATGTATTATACACACACATACATACATATACATATACATGCATATATACATATGCATATTCAAATTCTGGGAATTGAACTCCAGAGGTCATGTAACTTGTCTTAGACCAAATGCTCAGGAAGGGGCAAAGTCAGGACCGATGCCCAGCCCACATCTACACTGCTCAGGATGAGGCACTAATGGTGGGCTGAGGGGAGCTGCTTTGAACCACACTGGTGCTTGAAGATGACTTTAGCTGGTAAGAGATTTGGGATATATTTTAAAACTATAATGGGAAGTGTTTTCTCATGGTTTAGATCTAAAGAGCAAGGGAATGAGAAGAGTCAGTGATGTCTTCTTGGATTTTATCTGGGCATCTGGGCTGAAGTAAGCTGGAAAGTACTTGTCAATGGTATTGAACTCTGTGGTAATTTATAAAATACTTGTGGAATAAGTGTAACTGGAAAAGATGTATGAAGAGGCCTAACTCCTATGATCTCCAAAATTTAGATATTGTCAGACAAGAGGATCCAGCAAAAGAGACTGAGAAAAAAAAGACACTGTAGGAAAACTAAACAAGAGAATTTTGGTTTCACAGAAGCTAAGAGAAGGAAATGTTTCAAGGGGAGAATAATCAGGTTTGCTAAACACTGTTCAGAATTTAAGAACAATACAGACAGAAAATTGACCTTAGATTTGCCAACATAAGGATCATTGGTGACCTTCACAGTGGAGAAGAGATCAGGGAAGGTTTTGGATGAAGCTCCATATGAGTGGTTTTGAGAGAGACTGTGAGATAGGGCAATGAAGAAACTAATATAGACAGTGCTTTCAATTTTTTTTTTTTTTTTTTTAGTGACCTCAAGAAGTGATTCAGAAGCTATAGATCAAAAGTGTTTTTTTAGGATAAAAATATTACAGCATATTTGTGTACCATGATCCAAAGGGAAGGAAAGTCAATGTCACAGAGAAGGAAGAAAATTACAAGAGTAAGATCCTCAAGTGAGAGAATAAGAAGAGATTCAGTGAACAAAGAGAAATATCGGTCTTAGTCTGAAGCCCAGACCATTTATCCACCGTGATAGGAAGAAAGGCAGAGCATAAGGGCACAGAGGCAGGCTATGTGAGAGGTGGTGGTGAGTAGGAATGTTCTCTCTTAACTGCTTTTATTTTCTCAGTGAAATAAGAAGCCAAGTCATCAACTAAGAGGACACAGTGGAGAAGGGGTGTTTGAGGTTTGAGGGGTGAGGAAAGAGTGTTAACTGGACAGATGGGAGACTGGGGAGTGAATTGACAGTATGGCTGCCCGCCAGTGCTGAGGGTCCACTTGAGATTTGTTATCATAAATACAAAGTGAGGCCAGCCACCAGTCAACATGGCTGGTGTTTTCCTCTAGTGAAATTTCAGCTATTTTAGTGCAATTGTAGAATCTGAAAGGAGTTGGATTTGACCAGGGTTGGAGTTTTTCTAAGCACAGAAGAAGAAGAAAAAGAGGGACAAGGGAATAGATCATAAATGCAAGGGAGCGTTTATAATAATGGTCCATGGAAAGTAAGATAGACAGAGAGGAAAGTGAGGAGGTGTGTGTGATTGTGTGTGTGTGTGTGTGTGTGTGTGTGTGTGTGTGTGTGGTGGAGGTATCAGTGTGATGATAGATATCAGTGGATCTGAGATCCTACTAGGTTTGTGTTGGGAGTACTAGGAAGACTGAATAGGAATTATAGGAGAAAAAGTCCAGAAAATAAAATAGTTTGAGATTTCAGAAGTGATATACCCACAGATAATAACAAAGTAATATAAGGGAGATTTTTTTAAAATACCAATTCCAGGCATTCCCCCTGAAAATCAACTGATATTGTTGGAGAAGTGGAGCTTAGGCATCGGTATGTATTTTATCTTAATATTTTTGTTGGTCATTTATATTTCTTCTTATGGAATACAAGGTTGAAACTATACTTGTTGACCCAGGGAACAAAATGAGAAAGCAAAGTTTTTAGGAAGGTTGACTTTATGATGAAATGAAAGACTGATTGTACCACTGAAATTTAAATAAAGAGGTTGTATGTTTATTTAGCTACAATGCTGTAATGAAAAAAATAAAACACATACAAAAGTTGAATCCTGTGTGTATTCCTAGCATAGCATTTTCTACGTTGCTTTATTCATCTTTTTATTTGTCTGTCTCTCAAGTTATGAAGGGCCATCTCTTAAAGTCAATGCCTTATCTTGCTTGATTTTTACCCCACCCCTTCAATGTCCATCTAGTGGAGCCTTGATCATCTAGTTGCAGTCTCAGTAAATGTTAGCTGGGAGAATAAAAGAATATCTCATTGATAGTCAAACACCTAGTATCCTCCTTGTACCGAGAAGAGACTATCATTCACTCTACCAACTCAATGTTGGAAATAATAGTATCTGTTTTTTCTGCTAAAATCTGTCATTTATGATGCTGCTGAGGATAATTACTGTCTGCTGGCTTATTAACCTTTCTTCTTTTATTATTTATGCCCTGCCTATTCTAAAAAAAGGGGGGGGGAGAGAGAAAGAGATGTTCCAAGAGTTAAATTAGTGTAAAGGAATTAAATAAACTTTTAAAATTAAGGACAATTTCCAGGAACTTAGAATAAATTGGTTATTGCTGTTGGCAATAAAATTTAGTTATAAGATTTCTGGGAGCCAAGAAAAAAGGTAAACATGTTGAGCTGTATAATTTTTATTGCCTCTAAGAGGAAGCTCAGTGGGGAGAAACTAGGGGAACAAATATTTTATCACCAAGATCTTTATTTAGAAGCATATCAAGTAACATGAAGAACTACCTCTTTCACTAAAGTTTTGTAAAAAAACAAAAAAGAAAGAAAGAAAAGGACACATATGTAAACAAACACACGTTCTGCAGATTTAAACATGGTTTATCCTTTTATGAGAGCACAATAGTATAGCCTAAATCAATGATCACATTTTAATAGAATATAGTCCAGGTAAATTGATTTCTGAATATTAAATTTACATACAGAGGCAGAGCTCAGAAAACGCACATCCATGAAGAGAATTACTCTGGGGCATTGATTATCTTGTGGGCGTGTTAACCTAGCATCCACCGGTACATGAATAGACTTCAAGATATATATTCTCTGAGGGATAAGATCTGTATGTGCTTCATATTTTCAAAGGGGTCATTGATCCAACTACATAAAAACTACTTGATCAGATTAACAAATAATCCCCAAATCATTTTCTTTTGATTTAAATGTAATGTTTCCTGGATCATTTTAAAATTCGCATTCCATAATCTGAGAATCAGTGTGAAGTAGCATGAAATTTTTCTGAGAAGAGTCGAGGGGCTATGATAAAAATAGGATCGACGCTCTGGGCTTCCATAAGCAGAGAGCTGGTGAGGAGAAGGAGCCGATCGCTATCCAGTGCTGGCTTTTCAGGCGGGTCCCTGCTTTTTGAAGAACTCCAGGCCATAAATTGCAATTGCTTTCCTCTTTTTCTAATTTCAAAATCTCTCATTAAAAATTTACAGTGGGCAGTCATCCAGCTATTTATGACTATGTCTAGACAACTGAGAAACAGCAGACGGTGGCAGAGTCGATTTAGGGATCTTGCTTATCCTGGTGACCAGTTCAGATCAGGGCAGAGTGGATCAGATCAGTTAAGTGGAAATCGGATGTTAACACCACTAGAGAAATCGACCTGGGGAAAGAACCTAATTACCCCTGCTGGGGATGGCTAGGGCCACAGGTCAACATCCATACTTTTGTGTTCAAGCATGTGTCAACAGTGTCACTGTATTAGTTTGCTTGGGCTTCTAGTACTAAAAAACCATAGATTGGGTGGCTTGAAAAACAGAAACTTACAATTCTTACAGTTCTGGAGGCTGGAAGTCCAAGATCAAGGTACTGTCAGGGTTAGTTGCTGATGAAAGCTTACTCTTTGGGTTGCAGACAGCCATCTTTTTTCTGTGTCTTCACATAATTTTTCCTCTGTGCACATGCAGAGAAAGAGAGATCTCTGGTGTCTCTTTTTTCCTTATAGGGACACCAATCCTATTAAATTATGGCCTCCACTCTTATAACCTGATTTAACTTTAATTACCTCCCTAAAGACCTCATTTTTAAAATAGTTTTATTGGGGGTTAGGGCTTCAATATATGAATTTGGGGGCACACAATTTAGTTCATAACAATTGCTGACTAAATAATACAAGGTCTGCTGGAAGCCTCTTGTGCAAGTTAGGTGACACCCCATTGTTTTCAGATAATATGTCTTAATTACCTCTGTGGCAGTGAGACCTGTTAGTCAGCTACCTTTCAGAGGAATTATTAGTCAACATCCATAGGTTATTCAGAAACCATCTATGCTTCCTTGACATTGTTATGTACAAAACACCTGAAGACAGGCAGAAAACACTCAGAATACCCTACGGGGAAGATGGGCAATGGTGAATCTCGTTGTCTGCTAGAGAATTCCTCCTTTCAGAAATGGAAGCCTGGGGTAAATAACGTTTTGTAATCTGTGTCGGCAAAGCTGGGCCGAAGTAATGAGAGAATGCATGGTTCAGTGCCCAGATTCTTCCTATTACAGTGTGTGCATTTGTTTGCTCGTGGGGTAATGGCCTATGTGTAATTCTTAATGATGTGGCAAATTGGAGGATTGTGGAAGTGCAGGACATTCTTAACTTGTGTGTGGAAAGATCATAGGATCCTAGAGTTTTAGAAATGGTAGACTTAAGAATTGAGGAATGCTAATAGTTCCCTAAGTTTGTTTCGAGCTTCACGGCTGAGGAGGAACGTCTGTACACTTAACTGCTTGGCCGAAGATGCCACCAGGTACACACATCTGGACAGAGCTGGGCTGGCTAGATTCTCTCTGCTATGGATTTGGAATTGGAACTGAACAAAATTGGTTAATCTTTGCTGATGTCTGGAACTAAGGATATATAAAACCCAGGAGCTATGAGAAAATTATATCCCAGTGGATCCAGTGAAAGGTGCTTGTCAGAGATAGAAGAGTGAATTAGACATGCAGAGAGTAGCAGAGATGGATTATGGGGTGGGGGCGGGGGAGAGAGAGAGAGAGAGAGAGAGAGGAAAGATGGGTGGATAGGTTGATAGAGACTGAGAGAATAATGACGCAATGACACAGCTCCTCACAAACACAAGTTAATTCTAACTGGCATGACCGTCTCTGTGGGTAAGTGGATAGAAGCAGTTTACAGATCGATTGTTGTGAGTTTTGGAAACTACCGAGTGGTTTTGCTAGTTTTACAGTTCAGACTCTGATGTAATACTTATTTCACTAAGCAATGCTGACTTCTAGAGCACTTATGAAGCTATGCACCTTGTAGTTTAATACTGAAGGTGCATCTCAAAGCAACGAACATTAATCCAGACAGTGAAATATTTTCAGAATAAGTTATACGTGGATCCCAGAAATATTTTTAAGTGTCTTTATTGTCCCTCTCTGATCCACTGCTCTCATATACCACAGCTATTTCCATTGGAGCTATCTTGTTCCAATGACCTGCTTCTGGAAAAATCCCTTTTGCCTTCATCTAACAGCGGAGAGTCCCTTCATCACATCTATTTAGTTACAACTCAAGAACTCTCTAGGAGAATGAAAAAGAAAAGGAGAATGAAAGAGTTATAATAAAATTCTCCTATTGTCACAAAGAGGAAAAGCAAAGGCTACAAATACCCTACTTTTATCATTTGTGTCTCTGCAGACTTATAATAGCAAATAAAAAGACTATAAAATTCTAGAATTGTGGTTCCTAGAAGTACTTTTGAAATCATTAAATCTAAACAACAATTCTATAAATGAGGAAATTTGTCCTGGATTTAAGAAGTGCCTTCATAATAACTACGCTTTTAAACAATGGTGGCCTGATAAAATGAATATATTGAAAAGGAAAATTACCGAACTTCTCATGTAATTGACTAGTGCTAGAACTAGAAGGAACTTAGAGATCATTTCTTTAGCCTCCTTACTTGTGTGGATGAGTGCACTGGAGGCTAAGAGAATCAAGTGATTTTAACCTGATTCTCAGAGTGCTTTGACCAATGTCTGTATCCCCTTAGAGTACTGGCTTTCAAACATTTGATTATTTTAATTTAAGGAATGGAATCATTGTTTAAATAAATTAATGTAAGCACCTCTAATTGGTAAGACCAATAATCTCTTCGATGAAGTGATGTTTGATTATCTCTCTCATAACACACACACACACACACACACACACACACACACAATGTCATATCTGTTTACCCACATTCTACACCTTGAGGCCCCTGTGGGCACACTGAAAAACTTCTAGGACTCTGCAGAGCAGAAATAAGAACCTCCTGCAATGCACCCATGCCAAGACACTCCTCGTCTCTACAACACGTGGTCTGGGAGAATTCAAGCTTCAGAAGGAGAATGTGTCAAAGCCAAAATGCATTTTCTCCAAAAAAATTGTGTTATAACTTATGTATTTCTACAAAATAGCATAGAACAAGTGGGAACAAAATGGATGAGAAAGAAGAGGAGATAAAAACAATTTTGAGATCTGGCCTAGGTGGCTTCTAAAAAACCATTATTTATTTATCTTCTGGAGAGGCAGACATATACGGACTTGGTCTGTTAGACCGAGGACCCATCACTAATCGATAGATGTTTGGACATTACTCCCCAGCGTACGAGTTAGACACAAATAATTTTGCTAATTGCCATGGTGCTTATTAATCTTCCAAACATCTTTGCACAGTACGAGATCGGCTGACTTCGTTAAGAAACAAAAATATCTTCTTCGCATGCACATGTTTGTTCTCATAAAGGCATGCCAGCAACCCTAAAAAGGAATTTCCTGGACATTCTAAATAATGAAAGCACGTAGACTGAGCTAAGAGGAGTAGGGTAAGGATTAACTGAGGACATCCAACACTGTATTAACACAAGAAGCATGTTTTAAGCAATGGAGTTAAAATGAAGAAAAAGGGGATGACATTTCTTTTACGACTAGTTAGTGGAAGAGTTCCAAAGCTGCTTCCCCTTATTCATCTCCATCTGTCAAATATTATACCAAAGGCCTATTCTAATAATGTGCTTAAACTACTTTGAATTTGAAATGTCACTGGGAGAGGAAATAGAGACTTTTTTAAAATTAAGTTTTTGTATTTGTCCTTGTATATCGAAAGCAATAAGGAGCCTAAGTAATAACTTTTAAAAGTCAAAAATATTTTTAAATGTCTTAAAATATATATTTTCTAAGAATAAGATTATGATCTTTCTGATCAAATGACTTTTATAAAAAAAAGAACCCAAACATAAATACTTTAAAAAGAAACTAAAAAGGTTAAACAAGCACAAATTTTAAAAAAATTAAATTTAAACCTGGAGGGAAATGACCCCAGTGTCAGACAAACACTGATATAGAATATATTTTCCATAAGACATTCATACTTATGATTTTAAGAATTCTATGTAGAAACTGTCCTACTTGAAGATCAGACTGAAAAATCTGCTGTATAATTCTGATTCCAATATTAGCCCACTTTATCTACATTAAAATATTCTTCTAAAGAAAAGAAAGCTATTATTGTACTGTAATCTCGCCTTCCATTTCGAGCTACTAAGTACTCTAGTTATAGGCTCTATAGAAATTCTTGGACAAATAGATTTCTGCGTAAGAAAATTCAGAAGCAAGGGATAAATCCATATTATGATCATGAATGGTGTAATTAAAATTAATACACTGTATCGAAGTCACTCCCAAAAAGACTTTTATTTCAATATCTGCTTTTGCAATTTCAAATAATTGCAAAGTGAAGTAATAAACATATTCATATCCAAATTCATTTCACATTACTCTAAACTTAGAATGAAAATGAGAAGAGTTTGCAAATAAATAGTGTGATTATCTTCATCCTATGGATAATTTTCATTCAGGTTAGTGGGGACAGCTAATTGTGTGCCTGGGCAGAAGAATTAAGTATAAGAATAATATTGCTATCGTATCTCAATAGGATGAACCAACAACAGTTTACATGCAACATCAGCATTTTTAGTACGCAAAAGAGGGAAAGAGTTTGAAAAGTGTTTCAAAGTTACCATGCTGTGGTGAAATGAACTCTGTAAGTGGAACGAGAAAACCCAGTTTGGAGTCCCTTAAGTGTCACTTATTAAGTGTGACCTAGGTCAGCTAAATCATTTGGGGCTTAATTTTCTCATCTGTAAAATGAGGAGATTGTACCAGAGAATTTCTCAAAGACACTTTGGAGCTAATGCATTTATGATGACAACTCTAAATGCTTATAAAATATATTTTAAAATCAAGAATGTAAAATGGCAATTATCTATCGGTGAATAACTGAACAACTACGAAGGACTACAGATGGCAAAGACTCCATGTATGATGGATATACAAAAGGGAAAATATGACTTAATTTCTATATTTGAGAAAATTAAAGAAGAGACATAATTGAAAAACCTGGGACTTCAATACAAAATATATAAAGACTAGAACATAAAAACAGCTTTTATCTTAACACACTTGCATCTCATATTAAATGTAGTTTCTATGGGAAAGATGAAAAAGATTTTTACTTTTATCACTTGGAGAATTTTAAAGAAGAAATGATTTCATTTGCACTTTTGGTTTAAACTTTTCATGTAAGCTGAGTTGCATAACTGACATAACATTACATTTTTAGATATTTGATAAAGCATGAACACTAATTTTTATAGTTTTGCTCTGTATCTTAGAATTAGTAAATATATATATATAAATATCATTTGGCCTCAAACATTTTCTTAGCTCTTGATTGTTCTCTGGGTATTGCAAAAAGGTCTTATACTGACTAAATGATAAAAATAGTCCTTCGGGATATCCTCAACTAATAGTTCTTGAATGAATAAATTCTAGCCCTATACATCCTTCAACACTTTGTCTCAGTCTTGGCACTGTTTCTCTCTATCCCCCTCTTTTTGGAGGTGAGAGTACAGTTTTTTTAAGACAGGTTGACTATAAACGCCATTGTTATGCCATTCAAGTGACATAGAAACCTTGCTGTTTTGTCAAAGTTTCATGCCTTCTTCAAACACCATACCTACTCCAGAGCAGATGCTCATTAAATGTGCCTGACACAGCCAGAGTGGGGGAGAAGAAAGGGTCTTCTCTCCCATGCACTCCCGTCCACGGCTGGGTTGGGATGAGATCATTGTAACTTCTCCAATCTCCTTTTCTCCCTACCACGGGTGCTTTGATTATGACTTACTCTTTGATCCCTTCCTTGGAAGGCGGGATCCAAATGGCAGTGAGTGAGTTTAGGAAAACATGGAATAATAACATCTGTGGTAGAAAGAGATAGGAGAGAATGCCCTGCAAACCCCTTCAATCCAACAGCGTCCCTCGAGATAAACCTGGCAGACTCCAAATGCAATGACGACCCTAGACAATGTGGATGATGAGAATTGGGGAAACAAGTGGAAAATAGGCCAAATTTACTGACCAAGAGAGTAAGGTGGGAATACTGAGTGTAGTCTTTAAGGAACAAATTTCTAGGAACCCTATCTGTTTAGTCATTCACCATATTTAATAAAGGAGACTGAGCCTTGGTCTGTCTGAATGGCCTGGCTTCAATTTGGTTTCTACGGAATCACTGTCTCCTTTATTATAGCCCTAGGCTCATGAGTAGGGACAGATAAAGTAACAGGATGCCCAGTTAAATTAGAATTTCAGATAAACACTGAAAAAAAATTGGTGTATGTCTCAAATGTTCCATACGTACTTATCCATCCTCTCTTTTTATTTGCATAATCTAGCATCACTATTCAGGGATCAATCAGCCTAGTCTGATCTGTGAGTCTATTTTTTCTTCCTTCTCCTAAAGGACTTTGTGGGGCTCTCGCTCTCAACTCCACCCCTCAGTCTCCAAGTCCATGTTACTTGTCATGTCACCATGTACTTATTTGGTGGCTCCAAACAAAACATCCTACAAATAGAAACTCCAGGCTGGCACAAAACCAAGTTCAGCTGACCATTTCACTCATCTCTGAGACCAGCTGATTGTGGACCCTCAGAGGATGAAGATAAGACCAGTCCCGCCTTTGTCAGGCCATTGGCAGAGGTCCTGGATCTATAGCATACACTTAGTTGTGATGAAACAGAGCCAGTGTTTTCTCTGCAGAAGCCTCACTCTCCTCTGAGAAGCACACATTGTGTACTGTCCCCTACCTTCTACTAGGAAGTGGCTGGTCCCCTTAAGTCGTGGTGCCATATTAGGGGTTGAGGGTAGGTCACAGGAGTTGGCTAACATTAAGTCCTCAGTGGGGGGGGGGGGCATTTCCCAGCATCATAAGGGATTCACACAGAAGCCATGTGAAACTCTGCTCTTGTCACCATGCCCACAGCGGTGTGCCTCAGAACCAGGCCACAGGACGAGCGTAATGTTTGGCTTTGTTTCTGTCTTATGTGTACTTTTCAGGCTCTCCCGAATAGATCATCCCTAACAGAGGCGAAAGGTATTGCATTTCCCACCTACTGGCATACTTTCGTAAAATGAATATAGGTGAGAGTTTACCTTAACAACACTTTTAAAGGGAAAAGAAGTCAGAAATAAACTATTTCAGCTGGAAAAATGTAAGGAGAAAGGAGAAAGGACAGTGCTCACCTTTAAACTCGAAAGCGGCGTGAGCTCATTTCTCAGTAGGAAACTCAGGCCTTTTCAGCACCCCGCACACTGTCAGCCTCGCAGGGTCATTGCACCTCCTTCTACGAGTGCAGGGAGAGTGGGTCCAAGGAGCAGCCTTAGATTCGCTGCCCTTAGGGGTGAATGGGTTCCAAACATGCACAAGTGCACGTTATTCTTTTTTCACCCAGCAGACACCTACTCTTCGTCCTCAGATATTTCTTTAATTGTCGTCTTATTCCGTGACAGTTGGCTTTCATATCACAGGATATAGGAGGCATAGGTCACATGCAAAAAGCTGGAGGGAGCAGCCCAGATGCCAAATTCCTCATCAAGACTTCTGTGGTCTCCAACTTTACAAGTAACTACCTTCTGCCTTAGTCTTTACTTTCAGGCATTTACCATATTCTTTTCCTCTCCACCCCTAGTTAGGTATAAAACTGGACTGTGTGTTTCTGGAGAGCAAGATTTACTTCTTTTTGATGTGAAAACCTGGAATCACCTCAGAAGGGGCTGGAAGAGTGTCTTATGTATACAGGCGATTAAAATATTTATCAAAAGTAAACTACTAGTAAATTTTGGTAGAAATAGTCTATTTACTACGCATGTCAGATTTAAAATATAGCACAACCTTACAGTTTAACCATATAGACATGAATCCATTAATTGTCCCCTCTCTTTGCACACTGAAATACTCTTATTTCCACAGGAAGTACTACTTTTTGTCTCAATTCTCCAAAAGGCCCACCAATGTCAACCCACCAGCAACAGAAGGACTTTTCCAGGCATAGCTAAATGAGGCATCATCAGGATTTTCCATTTGTGTGGGTTTTTAAAGTAATCTGCAGTGGTCTCTTGTCTCAAAAACTAGGAATTGTAAGAATCTCTACCCAGCAAGAGTGGGTATTCACTTAGAAGAGCATATGGTTTCATAGATTGGGGTCGATATAATTCATTATAGAAGAGTTTGAAGTATTTGAATAACCATACCTTTTTTGAGTGGAAAATATTTCTCAAAAAGCCAAAGGCTTATGATAAATGCAAACACACAAAACATTTCATAAGGAAGCATCTGAGCATAGGGTTTGAACCCAGGCTAGGTTAGTAATCATTAAACACGGTTGTATTTAAATGACCTTTGTCTGTACCTAGTGAAAGTATTTATCTAACAACTTTTTCTTTGAAAAGCAACTTCCTACCTGTCATCCATCAATTCTCTTTGACCACTTCATTCCAAACAGCTCCGATCCAACTTTCTCTATAAAACCTTCTCTTTATTAAGCAGGTTGGAGAGAAGCTAACCACTGCTCCTAAACCACTCTTGTAGAACTATACATATTAAACACTCTTTCTCATGCACTCCATGTGAGTTAGCAAATCCTTCCTCCCTTAGCACTCTCGAACAGAACATGCTGGAGCCAGAGCTGCAGGGTGGAACGGCTCCCTCTACTCAGCTCTTTGATCTGTACACAGCGTAGATTTACTGTTGCACTGGGCACTCTCTGGTTGAAAAATAGCAGAAACTGGATCTGCTTAACCTAACCCAAAAGGGAAATTAATGGAAAAAAAGTGAATCACAGAGCAGCCCCCAAAACACACTCAGAAGCACAGGGACCAAAGGAGCAGAAAGTACTTAAGGGCTTGGTTGGGCTCCCATTGTTTTAAAACTTTATATCACTCTGTTTCTAAATCCAGTCCCAGGAAGAAGCTTTCTATTGGCTTATACTAGGCCACCAGCCCTCCGACTTCTTTGTCATAGGGAGCACAAGGCATTTAGCAGGTCTGTCAGGCAGCACCCACCTGGTGGAGGGGGATTTACCCATATAGAAATAAGGATGCTGTTGACAAAAGAAAGGAACTATTTTCCAGTCAAGCAAAATATCAGCCAATAATCACCACACATTTACTTGAGATATTGGCATAAGAACCTCCGGGTATCACTAGGGACACCTATAACAGTAAGAGACAGCATAATAAAGGAGAAACAGAATGGGTTTTGGAGTCACGACCACCTGGCCTTTCTGCTATTAGCTGAATGACCTGTCCTCTCTGAGCATCAAAATCCACATCTATAAAATAGATCTACCTCATGAGGTTACCACGGGAAACACTTTAGGTAGTAATGCGTGACAAGTACTTTGCCCAGTATCTGACATGCAGTGGACATTCTAAACACTGTCAGTTTTATTTTCTTATCATGCCCATTTCACAGAGGAAGAAAAGGAGACTTAGGGAAGGTCAAATGTTGCTGAAGGTCACATCACCGTCTTTCATAACTGGCCTTTGAACTCAACCATCTTCAAATTTAGCTCAAGCTATTAAGCATTCTGCTGTACTCAATGTGTAACTTAATATATTCAGCTAATTTTGAAAGTTGTTCTCTCCGATATTCTCCTTTTAAGATATCCCTGGGTATCTTTAAGTCCTATAAATAGGGGGGATTGCACAAGTGGCTTCAAATCTAAAATGCAAGGGTCATGATAACAGCAGCCACTTTTATCGGGGTCTTAAAATATCCTGCGTACTGTCTCGAGTGCTTCACATATATTATCTCATTTAATCCTCGTATAAGAAATCTGCCACATCTCATTATCCCCTCTTAAGGATGACAAAGAGGGTTTGTCCAGGTTAGTTAAAACTTCAGAAGTCCCACTTCTATTTAAAGGCATAAACTGAAATTAGAATCCTCTGTCTTTTGACTTTCAGCCTCAGGTCAAACTCTTAACTGGTCTGTAACATGACCCTTCTGTCACCCCCACCCTTGCCTGTTCCCCATGGCCCTGGCTCCCTGGCTTCCTGCATTGCTGCCGGCCTGTCCTGTCCTGACTGACTTCTTCCAAGACCCCAGATCAGGCTTGAGGGCCTACTGGTATTCTTAGGAGCACTGCTAAGTAAATTCCATCATATAGACAGACAGACAGCCAGATATTCTCTGCTAATAAAACACTTCCCAGGATTCCCTCAATGGCTATGCTGAAGAAGCATGTCTGCCTACTATCTCTAAAAACGCCCAGGGGTTTGGGCCATTCCTTCTAAGAAGTGATTCTTGTTTAAAAACTCCTATTTTAATTACTATTACTTGATGATATTTTCTTAATTGTTAGAAAAATCCAAATTTCTAAATTCTGGAAGCTTGAGTTGTCCAACGAGGCCATTGTCATTATTCTGCAATGTAATTGTGGACTACCTATCATATAATCTGTTATAAAAATATTTCCCAGTGAGACCTCAACAATATCCTACTAGAACCTAAGAAAAGTTTTGTCAAATGTTCCCATTCATCCAGGACTTCAGAGACAGGTCCCACTCCACTGTACTGCAAAGGCCACCTCCCCTTGCAGAAGAAGGAGTGTGCTATTGCTCCTGCCTGCTGTCATGTTCATGCCTGATACCATAGCCCCTCCAATCTTCCTGAGGGATTGTGGATGCCTCTCCTCCTCTCATTATGTGAAGCTGCACAGTCCTTCCGACTTTCTCATTAGCATGTGGCTAGGTGGCACAGAAACACTTGGGGTCATATAACCAGAGTGAGACAGGCTAACTGCAGTGCATACGGGGGACCTATTAGGATGTGCTCCCGATGCTCTGCAGATCAGTTAACCCTCCCTATAGAAACATTGAGGAAAAGCAGGTAGGGGAACATTGTCCACAGCAGGAAGAAGCTCTTCTTTCTAAAATTGGGAATGAAGACACTGATGACAGTAGACACTATGTGCTGAATGTTTGGTAGCCAGGCCTTGTGCTAAGAACTGCCATTCATCATCTCATTTAAACCTCTCAACAATCATGCTAACTAGGTACTATCATTATTACTATTATACCCTGGCAGTCTCCAAAGAGATGTATGTGTATCGATTCACTTAATTCTCACAAAACAGCAGGGCACATGTATTAAAATTCTTCACATTTATACATAGGTGGAAATGGGAGGGTAAACTCCAGAGCCCACTCTCTGGACCATAACACCATAGCTCTGTTAAATGACTTTCTGAAATCAAACAGATGAAAAAAGACCGTGACTGACACTTTGCTTACACTCCTTCTGATGGGAAGTTCTTGCTTGCTTGTTTTTATGAAGTGACCATCATGCTGTGAGCACCCCAAAGAGAAGCCTACATGGCAAAGAATAGAGGGCAACCTCTAGCCAATGACCAGTGAGAAACTGAGGTGCTCAGTCCAACCACCCAGCAAAGATTTGAATCTTGTCAGGCATGAGTGAGCTTAGATGTGGGTTCTTCCCCAGCCAGACCTTGAGATGTATTATGGACTAAATGTCTGTGTTCTCTCCAAATTCATATGTTGAAATCCTCATCCCTATGCAATGGTGTTAGGAGGTAAGTCTATGGGAGGTGATGAGGTCATGAGAGTGGAGCCCTCATGAATAGGATTAGTGCCTTTATATATAGACCCTACAGAGCTCTCTCACTTTTTCTGCCATGTGAGGATACAATGAGAGGTCAGTCATCTGCAAGCCAGAAGAGGATTCTCATCAGAACCTGATTGTGTTGGCACCTGATCTTGGACTTCCCGCCTCAAGAACTGTGAGAGCCCAAATTTTTGTTGTTTATAAGCCTCTCAGAGTATGATACTTCGCTGTAGCAGCCCAAACTAGGACAAGATTCCTGCAACCCACACCAACACCGTGATTGTAGTTTTATGAAAGATCCTGAGCCAAGGGCTCCAGTACACCTGTGTTTGCATTTCTGACCTACAGAAACTATGAGATCATAAATATTGTTGCTTTAAGTCACTAAGTTTTAGGATAATTTGTTATGCAATGAAAGATAGCTAATGCATGCCACCTTGATTTACCGAAAGAAATAACTCACGTTAAACTCAAGATTTCATTAAACAATGAAAGGGTCTGTTGAGAGCCATTGATTTCCCATGGTGAAATAAAAGCTGTGGATTTAGTATTTAGCATCAACTAGGTACTTACTATGTGCCAAACACTATATTATGTCTCTGCATATTCAATATTAAATGTTAACACTTAATCCTCATAATTTTGTGAGGCCATTTTAACTTGCCACAATTATATTTATCAAGTTACATTTAATAATGTTGTTGGGATGTTTTTTCTCCAATGTCTCACCAGTCATTTAAGCTCTTCCTAGAGATCCCTTTACTCAGATCTTGCCCTGATTCTTGGTGTCTTTGTGTTATCCAAGCTTGACAAACATCTTCTTGGTGCTCATACACTGTTCTGATCTTATGCATGGAGATTTATCTTATTTTGATCAGGACCAATATCACATTAAGAAGATGGTCAGTCTTTATTTTAATGAATATACATTGTGCTTTAGATACCAAATTTATAGATTGCCTTTTCTAGTATCTGCTGTATAAATGCCTGCTGCTTCAGATGACTTCTCATTCAGAAACTAGTTCCTTTTATTGTTTTTATGACTCTGCAAGGTTTTGACTATTTCCATTCCAAATCCTCTGAGCTTTGTCTATGATGGAGCCACAGAGTTGGGCGTGTGTAAATTTTATATTCTTGATAAGTATGCACTAAAATTGGATTTCTGTCCCCACATCCCAGTAATGGACATGTCATCATTCACTATGTAACACCCCAACACATACACAGACATCAGTTACAATAGATTGGGAGGGGTTCATGTTTGAATGCTTAGTGTTCACTATAAAGCTCAAATGAATCACTTAAACTGAACATGTTAGTTCTATTAGTCACTTCTTCAAGTTTTTCATATCTTCAGAGAGGCACCTGTTTTGAAGAAGGCATACCACTGTCAGGACCCTCATATGCTCAGCTTCCTGGATTCTTCAAGGAGATACACCCTATCCACTCAAGATTTCACACCAAGACCAGAGTTGCATAAACCACATGGCAGATTCATTATTTGGGAAAATCAATATATTCAACACATATGCATTTCATTTGCCCAACGCAGTCTAGAGATAAACTTTCAGTCCCTTTTATTTTATAATAAAAAAGATTTAAAAGTTGATGGTTTTTTTTTCTCCTTAGATAAACATTTCTGACATAATTGCCGAGCTCCTTAGATTCCATTCCATTTATTTTTCTGTATGACTTTTATTGAAGTTCTGTTTATGTTCAGGCACCAGGCCACTGAAAAGCATGGAACATTTAGACATTAACAATTTCTTCAAGAGTCTCATGCCAGATAACTATTGGTGAGTTTTAACTTTTCGAATTCCCTTTTTGCTCTTAACCCTTGCATTGAAAATTTTTTTAAGAAAGGCTTTTGAAAGGATTATTTGTTGGACAGAAAAGATGGGAATTCCTGCTTTCTTGGAGTTCTCTACAACACAGTTCTCAAAACCCTACATGGGGGCAGAAACATTTAAACAAATAATGCTTTGACATTATTATTCAAAAATAGGCCTTCACGTTTTTCTACTCGGGGGCTGTGTCGTAATTCCAACCAGATTATTGTGAAAAATGAATGGCTTTGATATTTTAGTGATCAATATGGCTTACTACAATACAAATAGCAGGGCTCCTGCAGGCCAAGAAAATTTTGATGGATAGTTTTTGTAGATACGCGGGCCACCTTAGTCATTATAAGGTTTGGAAGTCATAGGGAAGTGGACGGAAAGGAGGGATGAAGAA
This sequence comes from Eidolon dupreanum, assembly GCA_028627145.1. Classification (NCBI taxonomy): domain Eukaryota; kingdom Metazoa; phylum Chordata; class Mammalia; order Chiroptera; family Pteropodidae; genus Eidolon; species Eidolon dupreanum. The sequence goes on along the minus strand of CM053503.1, from coordinate 158,163,006 downwards.
TGACTCTCCAGTCTTGGCTTGGTGATGGGTGGAGCCATTGAGAGAGACAGGAAATCCAAGTGTCAGTTTTCAATGAAAAATAGTGGATTTGTCTTTGGATAGGTTGAGTAGGAGGTGCCAGTTAGACCTCCAGTTGGAAATGTCTAGCAGGCCGGTGAATGCATTTGTCTGGAGTCCAGGCAAGTGGTCAAGACTTGGAGTTTGTGGGGAATGGGGGGATTTAAAGTAATAAGAGGAGGTGGACATTTATGAATTGATATGTTACTATTTTTAGAAAATGTGACAACACTGCAAAAGCTGTGTGAAAGACAAATGCCTTGGGCATCAATAGCTGTTCAAGAATTTCATATCCATAAGCTTAACTATATGTGACTTAATACTTTGAAAATATTTTTTTAGCTCTTATACAAAGTCTCATTTTACTGCCATGAGATTACTTGGGCATCGGAGAGCATCATGCTCAGGTTCCAGGTGTAGATAATTAACCTTGCACAGTCAATGGATGTGCATCCCAGGTGTCACCTTTCTGTGCCTCTATTGAAACAACAATAAATTAAAATCTGGCATTATTATCCTTAGTTTATAAGCTTTTGTAAAAAACAAAAACAGCAGGCATACGTATAATAGATTGCTTAGGGATGTTGGCTTAGCTCACAACACCACCTTCTTAAAAATTAAAAAAAAAAAATTTGTAAGGATAGCTGTCACAGTTACCTGTTACCATAAAAATGCCATGTTTTAAAAAAAAAAACAGACACAAAACATCAATGGCATGCAACAATTAATTTGTGTTCGCATGTCTGAGTAAAGCTGAAGTTTGGATAAAGGCTATGTTTATCTAGTTGGGCTTTCTCAGACGTTTGGGTGTCAGCTGACTGTCAACTCAGACAACTGGGGCTACTCTGCTCCATGTGTCTCTTATCCTTCCACGAACTAGCCCTGGTGTGCTTTTATAGCAATGTGAGAAGCACGAGAGAAGAAGCCTGAATGCAAGTACATTTCAAGCCTCTACCTGCATTATATGTGTTAATATCTCATTGGCCAAAGCAAGTCATGTGGTTGTCCCTGGTGATAAAGGATGGCACACAATTCCATCTATAGCAAGAAGTTACTACAAAGTCACATGGCACAGGGTGTGGTTAGGGAACAAGGGAGAGAAAATGGACTAACATCGCAATCTATCACTCCATGGTTCCTGTCAATAGAGTGTGTCCTTAGAAGCAACAATTAAACTATGTCTCTCCTATAGCTCACTCATGGTTAATTGGATAAAGAGCAGAATCTAAGACTGTGGAGATGCAGAGAAGTCTCTTCATTTGAAGTCAAAATTCGTATTATGTTTTCCTGATAAGCTCAAGATTTTACTGTAATTTAAGTATTTTTGCTGCATTCTCCTTAATAATATTATTCAAAGATAATATTTTTAATAAAAATGTAAGTAAATATATTCATCTTTTTATTTGTTCAATATTATTTATCATCCTTATTGTGTTATACACTAAAAAATATATTAAAACATGGCCTCTGCTCTCCACATGTTTAGGAAAAATAAATGGGAAATCAGTCACATATAATGCAAGGTGCTATGTGACTATAATCAGTTCAGTCTAAGAGCTACAGGATTTCTCTACATTAAAGAAAAAATGTAACTACATGTTTTGAGCCCTGTGTCAGTTGTTCTACATTTTTCACTCTTGTAATCCTCAAAAAATATACAAAGTAGGTATTTTTACCTCTCTTTGGCAACTAAGGACCTGAAGTCAAGAGCCTTTAAGAAATTTGCTTAAAATTCACTTGCTTGCAAAACATCTGATCCAGATATGAGCCTAGCTCTTGCAAACCTCAGAACTCAAGTACTCCCATTAATCAAAATTGTCTCATTTTGATAGGAACCCTTTCTCCATTTGTTACTATTACTGTGATTTGTTGTGAAAATTGACTATGAGATTATATTTTTAATAGAAAAAAAAAGAAAAGAGCTATCTGGTACTATATCAGTTTAGTATTGTTAAATTTTTGAACTGAGATAGTATTTTCACTCAGTCTTTGTTATGTAATTCGTTTTAATTCATCTCTTTTGCTTCGTTATGTAAACTTCTATATCAAGTAGCCAGTCCATATCAAACATTTTTAGCAACATAAAGAAGATGTTAGTTACATCTTTAATATTTTGCTGATGAAATGAAAGTCTTCCAAGCACCTATAATAAATTCTATGGTCTCTACCCTGTGTGACTAATTAATTGTTACTATAGAATATTTAAGGAAATGAAGCACCATTGGCAAACATCGACTCTTCCAGAAAAAGCTTCCAAATGACTTGGAAATGAGCTTCATGAATTTAGCCAGGCAAGACATATGTTAAAATAATGTGAATATTACTATTACTTGCCCGATAAATGTACAAAGAAGAAACTTGCTGGAATGTATAATTTAGCATATTAATTATTAAACATGGTCATTAACTCATTAATATACTTATTAAAAATTAACATCTGATAGCTATTGAAATTTTAGAATTTTTAACCCTAAGTTAGGATACTAAATAATATATTGAATATTTCTGCTTTGAAATAAATGTCTCCAAGTTGAGTGTGAAATACATAAAGTATATAAAGCAACATATTTAAATAATTTTTGGCAAATATTTTTCATTTCTTTTAACTCCTAAATTTGCCAAAACTTTTGATTTTTCAAATCTGAACAGAAAAGCTACAAAAATTCTTGACCATTTTTATATATGATACATAAAGTATAGACTTATCTTTTTATTAGCCTTATAGGTAAACAGATATTTTCTTAAGATGTTTGTAATGAGAACAAACGTCTGTACCACTATAGATATGGGCAAATATCACAACGATGCCAAATCTCAGACACCTATAAAAAATATATGCCTTAAGACTTCTATATTCATATAATATATCTCTTGTTGACAAGTACAGTAAAATTAGCACAAAGATTTAAGTCGGAAAATTATGTTTCAAAATTTTGCTTTTTTACTTCTAATCTTGGCTGCACATTCAAATCATCTGAGACATTTTAAAGATATTTCAATTACCTGGGCCCCGTCTCAAGATGCTAAATTAACTGGTGAGGCCTGGACTGCTTTGTCAAAGCCACTCCAGGAGGCAATTCTAAGCATACACTCAGTTTAAGAAAAATAATCAAGAAGGTCAAGTTGCTGAGCCTGAATCCACAGCTACAAAACCACATTCATAATACTGATTATTGATTAACTTTTTCAGGGTTTTTAGGAGACTCGAATGAGATACATACATATGTTTTTTCAGCTTTCAATGTTAGAACTTTCAGCTCTGTTCAATTGCTCTAGAAAATCAAATGGTACTCTCTTAGAGTACTGTAGTGAGAGAGGGAGAGACAGAGAGATGGAGAGAGAGAACGACAAAAACAGAAACATAAGTGACTTAATTTGCATGTCATTTCTTCTTCTGTAGATTCGCCTTTTTTTTCGTGTAGAATAACATTTTACTAATGGGTATTTTAAAACCATGAGTGAACTAATTTTATCTCTATGTAAGTACCTTGTTTGATCAATCTTTTCTCTGAGGTTCTCTATTTACATACTAATTTATTTTTCTACTCTCTCTTAAAAATAACATTTATTAAAGAAGTTTATTTTCCAGAATATAGAAACAATACATGCTAACAGATACTAAGCTAGAAAATACAGAAATGTTGCAAAAGAAAATTGGCCACGATCCAGAGAAAACTCACCATTGACATTCTAATTTGCTCATTTCTCTATTTATTCAGCACTATTAAAATTATTTAAATGAAAGAATTCCATTAGAAGACAGCAACATTTTGTACATTATATACTTCACAAATATTTTCTGATTGTGTTGCCAGCTTGTTTATTTACTTTTTTGTTTGTTTGTTTTTCTTTTGGTATACACTGTTTAAAACTTTTTGTGATCAAATTGACTTTTTCCCTGTGTGTTCTTTTACTGAATTCATGTTTATAAGGTCCTTCCTTGATCCAATGTTAAACAAATGTTTGTCTTATTTTCCATTTTGTTTGTGACTTTTTTTTAATGTGTTTAGCGCGTTTCTGAGATGGAGGGCATGGAGTAATAAAGTATGTAAATGAAGCCCTTGCCTTCACTGGGCTCATGTTCTAGTAGGGGAGAATAATCAATAATCACAAAAATGATTATTTAACTTGGTATGAAGTAATAACTGCTATGAAGAAAGTAAAGCGAAGTAATAAAGAGAATTGTTCTAGTAATCTGATATTTAAGTAGAAACCTCATGAACTAAAGGGGAAAATTATAAAGATATTTAAGGAATTCACATTCTAGACAAAAGGAATACTAAGTGCAAAGTGAAAGGCCTGGCCATACGTGACAAGTTTAAAAAATAGCAAAGATGTTAACGTCATTGGAACTAATGAAGGGAAGAAAGTGACAGTGGTGGAAGTGTGTCTAGCACGTAAGGGCCTTATGAATCATTTTTGTTGTGACTTTTATAGTTAGTTCTCTGACCCACTGTTGCCACAAAGAATGGTTAATATAGGCCATATTAATATAATTCCAAATTGTACACATACATAGTTAAATTTCTCTGAACAATACAGCATACATTTGTTCTTTTAATTTTTTTAAAGCCTTGCAATTAAATCAAAGAGTGAGTCTAAGACTGAGGTTAGTGTATCTTTGCAACTTTTTAAATACATGTCAATCTCTTTTAAAAAACAAAGTGGAGATCTTGGGCTCAGAGCCCAAACAATAGCATTAGGTTAGCATTGAGAAACATTGTTTTGCATTTTTTAAATTTATTTTTGCAGGTACTTTCTATTTTTGGCAAATCATAGACATTTTCAATTTATGATAATGATATAATGCTTCTTAAAAATATATGTATATAAACTTTACAAAAATGTATTAATATAAAATTTAAGTGAAGAACAGCAGAGGTGACCTGAAAGCAGAGGAAATAAAGGGAACAAGGTGACTTATATTTCCATCTCATCTGTGATATTCCCTAGGTAAATGCCCCAGGTTATTACATCACCTTGCTGAGTCCCCAAGCTCTCACCTATAAGATGGGGACAATAGTGGCTGCTACATAATTTGGTTGTGAGAATTAAACTATTTATTTTCTTCAAAACACTTATGTAAGTGTTCAATAAATACCATTAATTATTATCTTTATTAAGATACTTGAAACTTGCTTTATCTTACCTGCAATTTATTTTAGAGATTAAGACAACAGTTCTCAAACTTGGGTGTGTTTCAGAATCACCTGAAGAGTTAAACAACAACACGAAGGCCCAGACTTGTTAAAATAGAGTGAGGCCCTAGCACTGGTGTTTTTTTTAGCAAGTTCCTTAAGGGATTCTGATGCCCCAAAAAGTTTGAGAAGTACTCGGACACCATCAGAAAACTACTGATGGATGTTAGAAACCATCCTAAAATTCTTGGCTATTTTCCCAGCTGCTGCCCTTTTTGAGTTGGATGATATTCCTAGGAGTATGGAAAAAAGCCAATAAGTGTTAATTGATTGAAAGAATGAACAAATCTATAACTAAATAGGTTAATACAGAGAATTCTTAATTTTTTCTCATCCATTTTGAAATTTAAGATCATTCCAATTAATATCTCACAGGAGATTTTTTAAAACTTAGAAATGGTTTTAAATTTCATCTGAAAGAATAAGTAGTCAAAAATAGCCAAGAAAATAATTTAAAAAGCAAAATAATGTGGGAAGACTTTTCTCATTAGGTAATAAAATGTATCATAAACCAACTATAAGCAGTGTGGGGGCAGACTGAGAATTATCAATGAGATTCATAGGAAAGAATAGATACTTGCCCGAAAAAGTTAATTTACATATAAATATTTAATATCTATCTGATAAATATGGCATTTCTAATTCATTGGGAGATACTTTTTTAATAAATGATGTTGGCATTATAATCCATAAAATATATTATAAGAGAAAGAAAGAGAAATGAGAAATACTTATATCACATACCAATATGTATTCTGGTTATATTAACATACATACATCGAAATCATATAACTAAAAGGAAATGTAGATTAATATTTATATCATACTTGAATAGAAAGGAACTTTCTAAACAGAAAACTAAATCTATCTACATAGAAAATGAAAATAAATTTATGGCCCAAGACAAACACAATCAATAAATATATACAAAACTAAGAACAAACACAGGGAAAATGTTTATTGTCACAGTCACTCAAAAATATGTCAGTAAAGAGAAACCATTTTCGACTATCAAATTGGCAAATGTTAAAAATTTGAAAATATTGGCAAGGAGATTGAGTATTAGGAAATCTTAAATCCTGCATTTCAAAGTGTAAATTTCACAGCACTTCTGGGAAAAACTTGGCGAAATTTTTTCAAAAGTCTTAAAAATGTACTAACTCTTTTTCCAGTAATTTCCTTTGCAGGATTGTAGCCTAAGGAAGTTGTCTAAACTGCATAAAGTTTTTGATAACAGAATTTATTTCTCTGAAAAAAATGAAAGAAAATAAAATAACTGAAAAGACCAAAAAGAGAAAATTGGCTAAGAAAATTACAGCACATTTTGAAATGAAACAATATAAAACATAGATTATCATAAAATATGCCAGTAGAAATCTGTATTGCCAAAGGAAAATGTTCATAATATATTTTTAAGCGAAAACAAAGTGTATGTTTTGTAAAAAGGAAAATAGTGCAACATTCAAAGGACATACACTAAAATTCAAGCGGTAGTTCGTTTTTGTTTTTGCAATGATTGACATATATAAATCATGTTAATGTAAATATTGTTAGAAGATAGTAACTTTTCTAATTCACTGAAGTCAACCTTTGGTCATCTGTAGGAGACGTAGGCTGGTAAAACCTAATCTATACTTATTAGTCTCCTTTAATTTAATGCAATAAATTAGATGAAACTAATCTTTAGATCTAGAGTCTAAAGCTTAAAAGGAAACTTTTTGATATGATAGGCTTATCTCCCCTGATATACGGGTAGAGAAAGTTGATCCATCTGTACAGGATATGACTCCAGATGTGACGGTGTGGAATTTTAGGATCAGAAGCACTAGCCTTAAATCCTGTCTTGGTCTTGAACAAGTCCCATAATCTCCCTAAGCCTTAGTTCCTCACCTAAAAACAGACAAAATACTTGCTCTCTCTATGTGAGTGTTACTAAAGATTCAATATGCGACACGATCATGTGTGTGTTTGTGTGTGTGTGTTTAAGCATTTAAAAATGCAGAGTTGTAAGTCCAAATAGAATGTTAGCCCTGGAAGGGAACTTAAAGCCATTTAAAACCATCTCCCAATCAGAACACTATTAATTTAATTAAGGCATGCATACTCAGATGGGGGTCTGAGTTTTGGCACCCATACAAAAGTTATCGGCAAACTGGATTCTGAAGGAACCTGACCCGTTATTAAGAACCCTATTCCATTCAACAATTAAAGCATTGTATAAAGATAAATCAAGGAGTCATGTTTCTTCTCAAAGAAGCATACAATGTAAAAAGAATAATAAAACCTAGTGATTTAAATCCCTATAAAATTAATGCATTGTATATGAAGAATTAGCATAAAACATACTGACATTTATAGAATTGTTTCCAAAATACACTGAAGAAATTCCTTGTTAGAGAAAACGGTGGTTTGGAATCATTTCCTCATGTGAGCCATAAAAAGTCTTATATTTAGGTACTTTTATTTAGTTGCTTTAAACCACAATTGAGTTCATGTATATTGGAGCTTAGTACTCAAATATTTTTAATCTCTCTTCCCACAGTAGAGCCAACTACCCAATTCTAAGGTGTATAAGGACACTTCAGTGAAATGACTGGTTTGTTAACAATGAAAATCGATAGAAAAGGTACAGATTATGAAGAATAGTCATCTTTTTAAAAGAAATATCTAAGGTTGAAATGTGTACATGAACTTTCTGTAAAAGTTACACCAGTTTGCAAACGTTTTGACCAGGTCAACAGGATTGCTCTCGAGTTTGTTTCAATGTAACTGGCACTTTATTAGTTAGATTTGTTTGTTCCACTTAAAACAAACGATCCTAATTTTCGATTTTCAAGACAACTACCACATAGAATTGTCTCTTACATCTGAGACAGCAAGACTAACCTTTTTTTTTTTTTAATTTCCACTTGTCCTGTAGGAATTACTATTTTTTTTTAATTATGATAAAACACATAAATTTTGCCATTTTAATGCCTTCAACCTATACCATGATGTGCAACCATCGCCGGAACTGCTCTCCGATTCCAGGACATTTGTATTCCCCGAAAGGAAACCCCGTAAGCGGCTACTGCCCACTGCTCCCATCCCCAGCCTCCCGCAGCTACCAAACTGCTTTCTTTCTCTATGGATTTGCCTATCATGGTAAGGAATTATTATCTTTAATCTAATTGTACCGGATAGCCTTTGCTCTCTGGATCCATTCTTCTCTCTTCTCCATTCCACTCTGGACCTTAGGAAACTAATGTCCATGTGCTGCACTAATGCGGCATGTGGGCCCTCTGACTTCTAGGGGATTTTGGCTCCCAGGAAGCCCTGAAAGGACATCAGAGAATAAGAGAGGCCTTTACTCATCCCTTCCCGGATGTGAGTCAACCTGACAGTGGCTGTGTTCCTCAATACACACAGGCACGATCAGTAAAGTATAAATAGAAATATAATAAATATAGTGCATACACGATTAAACAAATGAAAAACACATAATTTTGAAATATAAAAGCACACAAAAAAGTGTATTCCATGACTATTATCTCAGAAAGAAAAGGATGTTAAAAATACACTCGGAAAAATGTTTTTAAAAAAGAAATGCAACAACTTATAGGTACATGTTGAACTGATCTGTGCCACATCATATGAACACCTTCAATTGCTAGACACTTCATGAATGTTGGCTATTCAGGTCTCTTCCTTCAGTTCAAAGACCATGCTTATAGAAACTTTGTCTCTGAGATGAGCTCAAGGCTTATATTGTGTTTGTAGTTACTGAAATCCCGGGCAGCCTTTCACAGTGGATGGTAAGTTGATTATTACACAATCCTTTATCTTTTGACTGAATTTGAACTTGAATTAATTCAAACTGTTTAGTAGATTTTCTCTTTCAATTGAGAGAGACTAGCATTCCCACAAGTTTTAAAAGAATTTAGTCAACTTTGATATTAAAAGAGCACAGCAACTTTCATTTTGAGCATATTATTTGTTTGGAAATGTCCTTGTGTTCTCTTTTTGTTTTTATTTTATTTTGATCTTCTGAATTTTGAAAAAAAAAAATAACGATGCCAAATACTTTACGTATTAGCCAATGAATAGAAAAATCTTGTAAGAGAATTTTGTGTAAGGCATAGCACCCTATAATCACCCCATAAAAATAAGAAATATTTACAAATGCCAGGTTTTCAGTGGTGCAATAAATATGGCAGTGGCTTAAATAAGTTATTCAGCACAACTTGTAGGGAAATATACATGTAAGGATTTTAACAAGCTTTGTTATTCAACTCTGAATATGAATATGAGCTTTACAAAATTCTTGAATGAAGAAAACCAACAACACTGCAGTGGCTTTCGACTGAGGTCGGCTGTAAATCATCCTGGTCTTGGTCGAGGCTCAAGAATTGGAGCAAAGCTTTACTGCTTCTCAAAGACTTTTCAATAAGTTTATTTATAAGGCATGTTTCATAAAATTCAATATCACAAATCTGTATGTGACAGCTGTTTATTCTCTCCAGACTGAGAGGGAAAAGGTAAAGTAAGAAGAGGAACTCAGTTCTCCCAATATAAAGAGAAATTTACCACAAGGTTTGTCCAAAAAAGAACAACAGTGGATTCTGATACCAACAGGTTTTCTAAATATAACCTTTACCCTATAAAAACTAACATATTGAAAAGATTAAATGAAAACCAAGTTAATGGTGATGTCATACTGAGGAACTATCTCAGTAGGTAAAACGAGGCTACGTCAATGACCCAGTGCAGAAATAAAATCAATTCTTAGGACATAAACTTGTTTTAACACCTTGAGAATTTAGGCTTAGTCTTTTATAATTTGTTTTATACCCTTAGAAGGTAAAGGTTTACAGCTCTGAGGTCATATCTTACCCAGAAGTCAGTTTCCTTACGGATATCTAACTTGTGAATTATTTAAAGGTTTGTTTGTTTTAAAATTTTAAGACATTTGAAGTGTTCATGCCATTTTGCTTCTTTATTCATATCAAATACCCCAAAGATGTCAAAAGTATGAGGAAAATTAAACACAAACTGTGTTCTTATTTCAAAGACTGACTCAAAATTATATTAAGGCAAATGTTCTCTGTTAGTAGTGAATTAAATCAATTATATGTCTATAACAGAATAATCCTTCATTAAACCATCAATAGAACTAGAAAAAGGAGAAAATAAAGCTTGAGATTGAGCAACTGTGTATTCTAGTCTCCAGATATGTGAAGAACAGACTTCATATCGAGCATAAATATGGAAGCAGTACAGTTGGAACTGCTGGATCCTGTCTGTCTACGCATGTTTTGGTAAACTGCACCCAATCCACCAACAAAAACTGGCTCTATTTCCAACAGTGTATAAATACATACACAAAAAGCACAGTGTATTTTTAAATGCTCAAGATAATAAAGTTAATTGATAGCATTCAGTGTTTCTCTGTCTATTAATTATCACCTTTATCTAAATCTATCTTAAATGTCATTATAATTTATGTTTCTACAATAGGGCTCCTTGGAAGGTTGCATTGTAAAGTAATCCCATATTGACTTCATATCCCATTGAGACTTTTTGTTTTCCTGAAGTAAAATGGAGATAATGGAAGAGTATCTCTACTTGATAACAAAAGAAAAGGAAGGGATGGGAGAAGAAAGGAGGGAAGAGGGGAGGCATTTGGGAATTTGTTGTTTGTGGCAGCAGAGTAGAAGAGAGAAGAAGCGATAAAGACACATAAAAATGTATGTTTAAAATATCTTTATGTATTAATATTACTTTTTTTTGCTGAAAATAAACTAACAAACAAACCCTACTATTTTGGAACCCAATACTCATCATGCAATTTTTGTATTTGAACAAATTTTGATTTTTTAAAACAGAGCTCACATTGATAACAGTAAAAATTTTGTATTTGGATCACTGAAGGATAAGAGTAGAAATCAAGTCATGAATGTTTTTTAACTTTTCTTACTGTAAAATTACATCTAAAGTTTTAATAAAGACAATAATAAAAATAAAATGTAAAGCCATCAGCCCTTCTAATCATATACATAGAAGTTGTTGTTAGTGTAGTTCCTTTCATCTAGTGGCTGAATTTTAAGAACTCTTGTCTTATTTCTGCTATCCCTTTTTCCTAGAAAAAGTCTCATCCTACAACCCACTGCCCCCTCTTTAATGTTTTACCAATTACTTCAGATCAGCTCAAGAAATGTTTTGTTTTCATCAAAAGTTTCCCCTCAAATTTTTCAAAATAGAGAAGAAATAGGATTTCATGTAAAGAACATTGTTTTAGATTTATCTTACTTTACGGTTTGTTAAACTCAAAGTCATTCCTCCCCATACCAAGTCAGAAAGATTATTTTGAAAATAGCTTTTGGGGTAAGTTCAATTCAATAAACATTATTGGGCCCTTTCTTTATGTAAAAGTCTGTACTAGGTTCTCTGAGAGATGCCTAGATGAAGAATATAAATTTCCTGACCTGGAGCAGCTTACAGACTACAAAAAGAGGCAGAAATGTAAAGACCAATTCTACTTAAAAATACTGTAAAAATGGTAAGGGAAGATTGATCCCAGCTAAAATAATCAAAATCATTACGAAAGTGGGTCTTAAAAATTACCTGGGATCTGGTTCATTAAGTCGGCATTGGCACATATGAAGGAGGTCTTGGGTCTTATGCTACTTCTTGTCAATGACTAAGGCCATATTTATCACTAATCCTTAGAAGTTCTGAGACTTTCCATCACTGTTCCTATTTGTTAAAAAAGTTAAAAAAAACACCAGGCTAATTCAATGATTTAATCATCCACATGCATTGTTTGGTCTATGAAATTGTGTTTAGTTGTTCAAAATAAAGAGATTGAGTGAGCACCTTGGAATATATTTACAGAAAGACTGGCTAGGATAGGTAATCATGATTAAACTGTACTTCTCAAATGTAGAGCTTAACCTTTATACTGCTTGAAGTGAATAAAAAATGGATCGAATTTCAAAAATATACAAAACTCATTGGAACGTTGACCTAATTCCCCTTCTGATATTTGGCCCTATCTAGCAAAGGTGAAGTTGACCAAAAAAAAAAAAAAAAAAAAAAAAAAAAAAAAAGTTGAAGTGTCCTTGCGGTATATTATTAGTATTAGTTTTTAGAGGAGAACAGAAGTTCAGGCAAGTAACGTTTGTAACCTGCTTGTGATGGTGTTCTTTTTATCATTCATTTTCAGTTGAAAAATTTTGAAGCTTATGAGCTACAATGATAAATGAAGGAAAATGACTGAATTGAAATGTTCTTGTTTCATTCAATTATCCTCAATAAAAGTCTTCCTACATTAGAAGAGTGACCTTTTCTACTTTTAATACCAACTCAAAACAACTATTTGAAAATTCAATTTGCTGCTCCGTGGTTGGCTTACAGGTGTATAATCCTAACAATGGTAGCAGCTCAGCCTTGACTATAATATACTGGAGCCTTGATGCTTCAAATGTGGTGGTTGACCAGTAGAGTAGCATCAGTGCCACCTGGAAGCTTGTTGGAAATGTAGATCTTAGGTCCCGTTCCTGACCCCTTGAATCAGAATCTGCTTTTTAACTAGTTCTCCAGGTGGTTAGTATGCACATTAAATGATGAGAAGCACTCACTATAGTTTTTACTAAAAAGAAGAATAATAAAGAAAAAATCTATATCTTGCAGAAATTTAGAGCTGGTGTTGAAGAGAAACAGTGCCATGAATGATTAAGAATCCATAGATTTTCTTTTTTTTTTTTGCATCTGTGTTGTTTTGCCTTAGTATTTAAACGTGGTTTGATCAACAATCACTTCCATAAGGAAAAGAAGCACCGTGTCTCTTTCCTCTACAGAGTTTTTTATGGTTCTGAGTCACTGCTTTTAATAGGCCTGAGGCCTGCACTTTGTCTCTGAGACAGAAACAAAAAAGAATAGCTTGCTGCTGACACAAACAAGAGAGTACAGCTCAGTAACTCAACTGCCACCTGCCAATTGATCCTCCTTTTAAACTCAACCCTGAAGATTCCACTGATCCTAGCTATCTCCCACCTGGCTCCTTGTGGACATTCAAAGGATGCAGATGAAAGATGCTGATAGGGGCAACAGGCCAGTGGTGAGTATCATGACCAGCAATTGTTGGCAGCTTCTCTCTGCTCACCATTAAGGATCCTTCTAATCCATCAATGGTTCCTTTTGAACTTTGGCTCACAGACAAATTCCATGCCAGAGTAGTTAGTATCTCCAGATCTCTCTACTCTACAACACTTTGAGCAATGGAGTTGACTTGTGAGCTCATTCACTATTATTTGAGAGAAATCAAAGCTATACACAGATGTGAGTAAGAGAAGAATAAAGAACCTTACCCACAATCTGCGCTTCTCAAACCGTCATAAGCGCCAGCAAAAGAAAATGAGATCCTGGGTCCACTTGAAGATACCCAGGGGAACTCAGCCAGTGAACCAGATGTTAGGATAATATTTATTAAAGGCAGGGTCTAAGCATATGAGTTTGGGTCTTTTATCTTCTATTTCACTCATCTTACCAGTGAGTATAGCCACGTGTCTTTGTGTGTGACTGGATAGGATGTTATTGAAAGGCTCAGGTTACGACAATTTCGTGATCATTCATGTGGCCTGTAGCCCATGGGTATCCAAATAAAATGCCTCTCACGAGGATATCTTTATCATTCAAGACAAGGATATGGGCAAATTGCATGCAGTGAACTCACTTGTGTACAAGTAGTATGTAAATTAGTATCTTTTTTGAAGGTGCTTTGCAAAGCATGTGAAGTTAGAGGCTGAGGTTTTAAGGTTGCTCCCTATGAGATATTGGGGCTAATATTTTATTTCTCTGGGCTTTGTTCCATTGTTTTAAAAATTATAGAAATTAAATGTTAATACAGGGAAAAGATGTTGGGTTCATCACATATAACTCTTTTTACGTTCAGGAGAGCATTGGACTTTACACAATAAATGGGCTGCTTTCCTCTGAAAATCTCAGAGTCCATCACATGTTAGTGTGGAAAGTGAATATCCAAGAGGAGACACAGCACGCTAGATCTCTCCAGATCCTTGACCTAGACTTCTCCTTACTGTGGTACATCTGTCTATATCCTTGAGGAAATACTGGGGGATGCTATTGCAGATGACTTCCAACACTGATGTCAGGGCTGACATTTGTGCTTCTGTGGTCTTGGAGGCAGCTCATATTCCTCTTTCACTCTTCATTGATAGGACTGTCCAAAAATGTTTTAGTAGTAGGGAAGTCATTTATATACCACGACACTGCACTCCTGGTCTCCCTTGACACCCTAGCTGTGTATTTAGATAAAAGCAATTAGCTCATGGTTACAAGACAATCTTGAATACCGAATAGGTTGAAATATAAATTGACCTAATGGAAAAAAGCTGTTTTTTTTATTGTGATTTACTCTGAAATAAAATTCATGTAAAATTTAAACCAGTTGTTTAAAATGAAATCATTTACTTGAAAAGAGAAAAATATACCTCTTCATCTATTATCAGGCAGTCAGTTTCAAATATTTCTGAGACTTAGCATCTATGGGCTCAGTTTTATATCTTTTTACTCTAAATAAAAAATATGGTTGTGACAGCTTTTAAACAAAACCATTTTATTGAGTAAATATTAAAATTAGAATATTATGTACCTAGCTATCTCACTTGTACTAAAACTTTGTAATTGAGTGTTAATACACAGGAAAAAGTGCCAGTTCTCAATATAGTGTGTCCCACTGAAATGAATCATTATAATAAAGTATTTTAAATTTTGAAGAATTCTGGGATCAAAAGAATTCCAGATAAAAATATAGCAGACAAAGTTTCTAATTTCCTATGGCTTCTAAGAACTGAGCTAGGATTAAAGGAAAATAATAAATTCCCAGTTTAGTTTTAATAGAAAATGATACCCATATACTTGGATTATCATTTTCAGAGGGCTATCTGCAACTGCGAACTTATTGGCTTATTTTTTTTTCTTCTTTTCAAAATTATCAGTAAACTTTTCTCTCTTTAAAATGACTCATCGAGTTCACGTCTATTTTGGGGAAAATTGTTAAGTTATTAACTTCAAAATGAGCTATATTCCAGACTTCATAAGGGCGGTTCCTGGAATCAGTCTAATTTTGAGTACTCATTCCTGGCTAGAGCTTATTATTACTAGAAGAATATGTGCTGACAGGCAGAGACAAAAAGGTCATTGAGAAGGTCACTTTTAAACAGAAAATGTGATTTATATATTATAAAGCACTCTATTATTATTAGATAGAAATGGGAGTTCAGGGAAAAAATATGAGACTTGAAAAGTCTCTTATTTCCAAAAGTTCAGACAGATTTTAGGGAGAAATTGTGCCATGAATTTCTATTTTACCAAGAATGAGGCTGTATGTTGAGCGGTACAGACAAAATTAGAGACAGATCTATAAGCCAATGTAATTTTATTATGTTTTAGGTTAAACAAGCTAAAATATTTGATTTTGTTTGAGTAGAGAGAAATTGCATTTATACACATAAACATAAAAGTGAATGTTCTCTTCAATTAGTAATTACTGACTTTAAATGTAAAATCTGTTAAACTTGGTGTCCAATGCTTTGTATGTTCTTGTTGTGTTTTATTTTTATGTTTATTTGGGGAGGGTGGGAAGTTTAGAAGGAAAGAAGGGGGAAGAGGGATAAATAGGGGGAGAGAGAGAGAAGGCAGGAGAAAGACAAGAGCTTTTGCTATAGTTTTAAGTCAATGTTAGAATATGATAGGTTTTCAAGAGTCAAAACCAACTTTAGATGTATATACTAAACACTAAAAAACAAAAGGAGGCTAATAAATTAAGATGACATCACAAACCACAAAACAGGCCCTGTTTCTTTGCTAAAGTTAAAGACATCTGATTGGCACAGGCAAGAGGGGGGTTTTTTTGCCTGGAGCAATATCACAAGTTCTTCGGTTTATCCATCTGCAACCGGTTGACTATGTTTCACATTGGTGATGAATTATACTTCGTTTCCTCAGCCTAATCCTTTTCATTTATTTATATTTTATGGAGGAAACATAAAAGGCTTTTTAGAAAAATCCAACTGTTTTTGATAAACCTTGTCATGTGCAAATAATGGAGCCTTGTCAGGGCCAACCTTTTCTGGAAATTTATACCTTCTAATAATAATTAAAAGAAAAAAAAGAAAATCAGAAACAAATAAGAAATATATTGAATTGGATTCAAAGCATGTTTGTGGCTTTGAATCAGTGGCAATAAAGCATTTTCTATCAAAAATGTTTAAACATGGTGGTGTAGCTAAAATCCATGTTCAGCTTGAATTTGAGATTTTACAAATAGTGAAACCATGACTTTAATTTTTCAGCCGAAGGAAGAAAGAAAACATTTAGTTCTCAGTGAAATATTATCTTGATAGTTTGGATTCGGGACAATGAAAAAGAGCTGGGCAGTAAGATGGACTGTAGCTTGATGAAGAACCTTAAAATAGGCCAAAAAGAATTCTCAACCAGAGGTTTTTAATTATTTCTAAAGAAATAAAATTTATATGAACAAAACATACATTTTAGCTATTCATGGAATATTTAGGCTTTCATTTTTCGATATTTTTTCCAGTGTTTGAGAAAGTAGTATATCAATAAAGTTTTTAAAATAATAATAATAATAATAATTAATGTTTACAAATTGAATATTTGGAAAAAATTGGCCAATTTTTGTTTGTCTTCTACTTCCTTGCGTATTTCTACTAAATCAGTAGAAACTTCAGCTAATTATGAAACTTCTATTTAACAGATTTCATTTGCTTTGAAATTCGAATAGAATGGATTGCCCATTCTTATCTTCCTTCCAATAATGTAGAGCTTCTCTTTATGGCAGTAATTCTCAACACTGGCTGTTTTGTTGAATTTTCTAGGTAGCTTCTAAAAATATTGATTTCTGGCCTCACCTCAGACCAGTTGAAACAAATCCCTAGGAATGTGATACTGGGCATCTGTGTTTCACAAAGTCCTTCAAGCGATTCTAATGTTCAGCAAGATTGTGTCCTACTACCCTAAGGGATTACATTAGAATCCTATTAGAGTAAAATATCACTATGAGACCTTCTGATCATTTAAATTGCCAGAATTTTACCCACTTTCTAGCCTTGGAGTGAGTGGAGGCAGGATTGGGGTTGGAAATTCATAAAGTCTTGAGTTCAAATTCAGACTCTGCTGTTTAATTATAATACGATCCTGATCTTGATCTTGTCTCTAAAAGACAGTTAGAGGGCTGTGAGGAAGATCAGAAAAGGCAACTTAGGAATGCCAGAGGTGCTAGAGATGTGCCCAGACTGCCCGTCTACTATGAATGGACCTGTCAAGAGGGCATCTGGATCGCACAGCTGACAAAGGATGTCACCTGCCTTCTTTGTTGAAATGGCCTTTGGGGACAAATGCAGCAGTAAATGGAGAAATCGCTCTGTGGCCAAAGGAAAACACTGTCACTTAATTATTAAAAAAAGAAAGTACCTCTGAGACATATTATAAGAAAAGAGTCTTCAAGGTCACCTAGATCTTCCAGCCACTTAGAAGATGCTTCCATGAAGAAATCACAAGGCTCAAGGGGGCAAATACACTTAAGCACCTCTCTCCCCACCCCAGATCTTTTTTCATCCTCAAGGAAACAGAAGAGAGAGATTTTAACAAAGATTTCTCTGTGAAGTCCTTTTAAAGGATTTACTTCTGTAAGGGGCTGGCCAAGAGATATCCTGTATTCACAGCTATCATGAGGACCCTCTGCACACCCCAGCTAGTGTGTTTGGCATTGGGTGATCCATGTCAAGCAACTGGCAGAGGACTGCCATCTATAGATATCCCACAAACATTGCTTCCCTTTCACTCCCCACCACCTCATCTCCCCCTTCATTACCTCATTTTTATACACCAGTGTTGGGTATCCTTATCTCTGGAAGTCTTCATTGCATTCTTTGTATAATGTAGAACAGTACAACTTTTGTGTAGTTGATTGGTCAGTGCATTTTCATGGCTTGTATTAGTTTGCTAGGGCTGCCATACAAAGTACCACGGATTGAGTGGTTTAATAACAGAAATTTATTTTCTCATGGTTCTGGAGGCTCGGAGTCTGAGCTCAAGCACCAGCAAGATTGGTTCTTTTTGAGAAAGAGCTGCTCCTGACCTCTTTCCTTGGCTTGTAAAGAGGTGTCTTTTCCCTGCATCTCTTCTTCATACAGCCCTCCCTCTATGTGTGTCTGTGCCCAAATCTCCTCTTATTCTTATGAGGACACCAGTCATATTGGATTAGGGCCCATGTAATGACCTCATTTTAACTTAGCTCTGTAAAGACCCTATCTCCAAATACAGCCACATTCTGAGGTAACAGGGCTTACTACTTCAACATAAGAACTTTGAGGGGGGGAAACAATTCAGCCCATGACATCAACTAAATTATGAATGAGTGATTAAATGTTTTATGAATACAGAAAGAATAAATAAATAAATATATAAAACATGTGAGAGGTCAGTAAAACCAGATGCTTTTTCAAGTTTTTATATGCAAACAAAATCTCCTAAACTTTAAAAATCTTGTAAATTAAAACTTTTGTTTCAGAGGAAACTTATTAACTTTTGTTTTTAGAACTTCTAGAAGTATCACTGTGAAACAATCACAAACCACAGGTTTTACACATAGATTTTTTTTTTAAATGCGATGATTATTTTTTTTCTCTAGAATAGTAAAAAAGGGATTAAAGAAACCAAACATAAATATTGTGGGTTGGTTTCCTCTTTGCCTAAATAGTTTGCAACTAGGTTCTTTAGGAGCTCTACACATATTTTAAGACAAAGATAATGTATTTGCCATTTTTAATGCCACACATCTCCTTCCTAATCTCTTTTGTTACAACTGACTCCATATTTAAAATTTATTTCCCCGTCTCCCCAACTTGACTCCCCGTGTGAACACTGTGGGTCCCTCTCTTAGGGGCTAGACTGTGGATAGAATTCATCCAGAAGTGACTAAACCGGGAACAGGTTAAACGATCTTAAGTCTACATTCACTTAAAGAGCATCATGCAAGCCAAAAAACAGGGATTACTATCCAGATCGAGAACGAAAATACTAGCCAACCCCATACATTTCCAAAGTGCCTGAAAAAAGTTAGTGGATTATCCTGGGGCATGGCAAAGACATGGAATCTAGGGATCGATGCTTCCACCAGCTGCACATGGTGAGGCCAAATACATGAAAATAATCACGCTACAAAAAACACTTTATCTCTAGAATCAGAACTACATTTGAAGACTATGGCTTCATAGATTGTGCCCTGGTCGGATAGTTAAATTTTATATCTGAATCATTGTAACTAATATGCACATTATAAGTAAGCAATGTTTCTAAGATTTGTGAAGAAAATAAAAATTAGCAAAATTACGAAACTTCTAAAAAGTGTCTCTAATTGTATTTGGAATATTCAGGACAAACTAAAATTTTAGCAGTGTGTGTGTGTGTGTGTGTGTGTGTGTGTGTGTGTATACCAGTTTTATGTTATAAACAAATTTAGCATGACCTAAATGGTGTTTATGTGCCAGGAAAAATAAGCATAATAATCTAGTTTCCATCTGGTTTATTATCTTGTTTTCTAGGGTTTTAGTTTTTTTTAGTCTTATTTTCTCATTTTCTCCATTTAATTATTATTGGACTGTGAGACCTGTAACAACGACATGTAAATTGGAGCTTTTAGAAGCAAGGTAAAGCTATATTTTAGCACCATCAAAAGTGAATTTTACTAGAGTTCCATCAAAATGATTTTTAGAAATGTTAGCCATAATGATCTCAAAGTAATTTTAAACACTAATTGTAGTTTTAATTTTAGCCAGATGCATAGTTCTGGATATGTTTAAGCAGTAGCTGATCAATAGCATTTCAAAAGTTATTACAAGTTAAGAATATGTTTTTAAATAATGATAATAGTAGTCCAAATTTGATATCAATTATTCTGAAGTATATGAGCTTAAGTTAAATTTAGCAAGGCTTGGTGGAGAATGGAAGGGGAGGAAAAATGAAATTAACCACTGCCCCTAAAATTTATTTAAAAAGAAAACAATTTCAATTGTATTAAATCTTAAATCTTCTCAAATTTTAGAACTTAAGTTATTACATCTATGACAAACCACTTCACCAGAAAATATCCCATACATTCTTCCATAACTCAAAAGTATATCCCAATTTCCATTCTGCCGCCTTTAATCACACAATTGCATTCACACTGGCATATAGATACTTCTACATACACTACTTCCTTCACACATTGTTTAGTCTCTAATTGGTTTTGAAATCAAAACATTCGCAAGTTCAGTCACATTTGCTAAATTTTAACTCACATCAGGGTCAAGTGGAAATCATATCTTAGTAACTTCAAATGAAAAAGGAGACCCGAATAAGGATGCAGACACATGTTCTATACAAGAAGGGTTCGATAAGTGAATGTTTTTATTATTCATTTGGAGGAAAATTCAAGAGACATTTTGAGATTTGGAGACATGTATTCTCCTTTCAGAGACCTTAACTCTTTAAAGAAAAAAAGGCAACCTTTAAACTTGAGCTTGAGTAGCAAGGAAGTACCTCCAGACGAGAAAATTTCCAACCAGGTGAAATTTTCACCTGGCAATTTAGAAATTGGGGTTCTGAACAGCTAAATAATCAAATAGATCTGCAAACCTCTCAGTGAACCCTAACCAACTCTTAGATGAGTTTTCAGCAAACCTGGGCTGAGTTTGGAAAAATTCAAAGCAATTTTACGGTTGCAGATGGAAGCCAGGCCCATCTTAGCAGTTTAAGTGAACCTGAAACTCAAGGGCCATCTCAAGGGGTCTGAACCCAAGCAAACCAAAACAAAGTAATGATTCCCAGAGAATATGTGAAGTTCTCGAAGCATCATCTTGGCAGAAACTGAGCAAAAATTTGTTTTATATTATTCAAAAGTGGTAAGTGAGAAAATTAAAGTTTCCTAATGGATTGTCTAGAGGGTCTATATTATTCAAAGGCAAATGAAGGAACTTTCAGGCATTTCTCCCTTTTCACCAACAAATTTCTCAGAAAATAATTGAGAATTTTTAACTACTATTAACAACTATATCAAGAGATTAACAATTAGACCAAAATGGCTCTTTCTAAACTGAAGCTATTACAGAGATAAGGCTATAAGACTTGAAGACAGCAATTATCTGTTACTTTTGTTCCAGAAATGAAGAGTATCAGGACTGAATCATTCTGCTTACAGTCCTTGACATCTGGATTTGAACCTCATTTCAAGTGTTCTGGTTGACCACCAGGTTCTACATGATATCACGTCAATGCCTTGCATGCTTGGTGTAGCTCAACATCTTTCTTATTTTGAGAGCACCTGGAATCCAGGCAACTAGAAAAAAGGATTCTTTCACTTCTGAAAGTTGCTCTTGGCTTCATCCTAAGGGCTTTAATAAATTATTATGTCAATAGTTCACAAGAGAGGGCATTGTGTGTGTGTGCGTGTGTGTGTATACCTGTCTTTCAGTCATGTCCTCTGTGGCATCAAATTTTTTAACTTGAAAGAAAACTTATATAACTGGACCAGCTTCTAATTCTACAAGAAAATTCATTAATTTTTCATATCGATGACTCCCAGTTTCAAAAGTTATTAAAAATCAAAGTATACCAAATTGTTTATAGGAGAAAGAGGAAAAGAGTTATAATATACTGGAAACTATATATTCTCATTTGATATCTATTTCCTAGAACTTTATGTGAGAACTGAATGAGAAAAAAAAAAATCCAGTTTCTATCATATAGTGGAGATTTGAGAATTGTTATCTTCCCTCATAATATCCATCATCATCATCATCATTGCCATCATTTCTCTTCCTCAGAGTTCATTGCCATGAAGACTGATGCTTTCACCTGCCTTCTGCAAAAAAGGGAGATTAAAAGTATGTTTTCTATGCCTCTACCTCCCATTTTTCATTCTTGATCCCACTTCTAGTAGTTTCTTACCTATCCACTGGGTATTCATAAGTATCCTCATGCTCTTTTAAACAACTTTCTTATTAAAATTCTCCCAGATAGTCTCTAATTCACATATGTTAATCTTTTCTTTAAAGAAAATGGTTACTTACTTGCAAATATTTTGTGAAACATGACATAAATAAGTCATTTAATGTATTTATAATGTAATCTACATCTTTTGTCAGGGATTCCAAACCTTGCTATATATTAAGTACATTTTGGAAAATTAAAAAAACAAAACAAAAAACAAATTTAAAGCTCAGGTTCTAATTAAACTAA
>CM053503.1:158069633-158139947 GCA_028627145.1 Eidolon dupreanum | reverse complement strand
TTTTTTTTTTTTTTTCGCTTAAAGCTTAGTTTATTAAGCACGTGATAGGTGCCAAGCATTGCTCTAAGCCCTTGCACTCATATCTCATTTCATTCTCCTGGTAACTCTGTGAGGTAGGTATGATTATTACCTGCTTTTATCGACAAGGCAACTGAAGCACAAAGAGGATCAATATCCTTGTAAGTGGCCAAATTAGGATCTGAACTCAGCATTCTTGCTCCACAGTATGTGTTCTTAAATATTAATTATACTACAGCTTCTGTAATATAATTATTTTATTAAGGCTCCCTATTATCCTAGGGAGCTTGTGCAGCACAGAAAGTTGACATTGTTCAGGTCTATATATTCTAAACATATTTGACCAATTTCCTTTGCTGTATTTGCTATTGAGATAAAACCATTGACCCCCTGAATGGTAGCGGTCCTTAAAACAGAGTGTGGGGACTACTGTCTTAACGCATGGTTCTCTGTTCTTTCATGTCCTCATTCTTGATGACCTCGTATATGTTCTCTGGAGGCTTTAGACTAAGATTTGAAAACAGAAGAAGACTTGTGGCAATACTCTTAAGGTTTCTGAGTTTGCAAGAAGCTGCAGTGAGGACCTGGCAGGGCCATGTGGTAACAAAATAAACTTCAGAAAGCTTGCTCAGATCTAGAGCAGTCAGCAGCCTGCTTGTTTTGTTGGCTATCCCACTTCAGAGTCTGTCTAACATCCATCTGCCTTGACACCTTCTTTGCACATCTCATTTGCTCAGTACAGATGAGAGTAAAGTCAAGTAGCTAAAGCATGACCAAAAGTGTGACCAAAACTGCTTCAAGTCCCCATTCTGTAGATACGCTGAATCAGTTGGATGGAGGTGTAGTGTGCCTAGTCAGCAAGCCAAGTATCTAGGGAATTTGCAGACAGAGAACCATTTCTTACAGTGGCGATTCCATACACACTCATAAGGCAGTTCAATCTGATTCCAGTCTGAATGCTTCCAGTGGATGAAATTTACCTCTGGAGACTGCATCTGAAATGATTCTCAAGCGTGCTCTCTCTCCACCTTTACCACAATCACTATCATAGTAAAAACTCTCATCATTACTTAAATACATGATTACAATAACTCCTTAATTGGTCTCCCGCTTCTAGTGTCCTCTTGAACTATTTATTTATCCTCAACAGATTTGCTAGTGGTCATCGTACTTTATGGTGTATAAAAATCTTTTGAAGAATGTGTTGAAAATGCAGGTTGTTAGCCCCAGCTTCATTTCTATTTATTGGGTTTAGGAGGGACCCAGTAATCTAAGAAATTCTTATTTATTTGATTAGACACCCCGTGTAATTTTTGTACAGGTTGCTCTCACTTTAAGAAATTGCTTCAAGCTGTTATCTAAAATACAGTGGTAACACAGCGTGATTTTTCTCCACATATATGTGCCTCTCTGCAACAAGAAATAGATATGGATTTTGAACAAGGATGAAGAAAAACTTTTAAACTCAGAAGACAGAATATGGAAGTCAAAAGTATTTGTGGGTCTAGTACAGATGCCAGAATTTGTTCTGAAACAACTTTCCTGGGGGACCTAAGGAAAAGACGGTGTAAACAAACAAAAATAATTGAATTTTGAAAGCTGAAGCCAATGATGATATAAAGCTCTGTGTCCAAGCCTAAAGTTAGATGAGGCAGCCATAACTGGGCAGAAATTTCCACTTTCTCCATCTTCTTTACTTAAAAAACACTGTATATCAAACAGTGTGATTCTTACAGCAGTGAGAAAGGAAAACATCAGATTTAGAGAAAATACTTCTATAAAAGAGAAAGCCACTTTCAACAACATCAATGACAGAAGCAGAGGCAGCAGAAAACAGATTATCTCATTCTTTCTGTTGGACTATAGTTCTCTGTTTAGAAGCACAATTTTTCTCTTTGGACTGAGTTATACTCCACAGTCATTGGACTTGTGTGGGAAGTGAGATGGAGGTCTAGAACAAGGGACTTGAATCCCTGCTAATCTGAACAGTGAAGGCATAAGTAATTAACTTCAATATTAAAAAGAGGTACAATATTATTCATGCTCCAAGTAATAGGGCAAGCCATGCCTCCCAATCATGCTATTTTCCTATTTAAAAATGACCAGTGTGTCTCTCCTGCTGCTCTACATTGTTCTGATGCCCCAGTATGACAAGAAAGATTCTTCCCAACCAGTGTAAACAAATAGTTCCAGTTTCTTCTGCTTCACTCTTAAGCTCATGCAATTTGGTCCTAATGGAGGATTTGATGGTTTTGAAACTGTTGAGTGTTTTCAGATTTCCACATTTCTTTACTCTTGTTCTTCTCTTTACCTGAAAATT
Organism: Eidolon dupreanum; assembly: GCA_028627145.1. Lineage (NCBI taxonomy): Eukaryota > Metazoa > Chordata > Mammalia > Chiroptera > Pteropodidae > Eidolon > Eidolon dupreanum. The sequence goes on along the minus strand of CM053503.1, from coordinate 158,137,609 downwards.
ACAATTACTCAGTCTCTAAAACAAAAATTAAATGGAACTTATTTTTTGGATAAATAACTGAATTAATGAATTTTCAGATGTGGAAACAGATTTAAAGAGATACATACAATAGGTCTCATTAAGCTATGGAGTTAATCAATGCTACAAATGTGGTTAGAAGCCAGTCTATTGATCCCAATCCTCTTCTTTATATGCCAGTGGCATCCTCATTAAAACTCTCATTGGTGCCACTCTGAAATAATTTTTTATAACAGTTGTGTACCTTACCTTAGGTGACCTGCCCCAACTCATGTCTCGCCTGACCCATTATGTGTGTGTGGCCATTGCAACTTAGAGATACTGATTCACCACAGTTCCTATCACTTTGGCCAGACCTTGAACTGTGACACACTAACAGTTAGAACACTTAGAACTGACCAGTGTCCTGACTATTATATTGATAAGCAACATATACCCCCAAATGACTTGCCATCAAAAATATTTCATATTTAGGACTGCTATATTCCTTATTTGTTTCCCTTACCCTAAGGCAAGAGAGAACATGAAGATGCTCTGTTTCTGAGAAGGATGGAGAAAGAGCCCATTTCAGGACCAGAGGGCACAGAAGAGGCAAAAGGGAATGGGCATGAGATGAACTTCATACAAGGTTCACTCAGTTTATTGAGCTAGTTGCAATTTTACAAGTGCCCTCTGGTGTGGTACATTTTGTGAAGGCAGGAGAAATATAACTTCACCTTGATGTGTGCCTAGGCAAAAAGGAATCTGATCTTCGAATTTAGGATAGAAGCATTCTAGCTTGCTGGATTGTTACTTTATTGATGCTCATGCTTAACTCCTATAGTTTCTGTGTATTTTTTTTATGTCATTAAGTGCCAGTGGTGCATCCAGGAGAATAGAAAGTGAGATCCTTCTTTGTTTACTTATGATTCCACTGAGCATTTCATCTAGCAGCCTATGGGAGACCTCTGGCTATATTCACAATGATGGCGACAGAAGTTTAAATAAATGAATTAGGATACCACTGGTTTGCAGGATAGTAAATCTGAACACATGAATGGAAAGTTTCTTGCCAAGTTCCTTTTTTCATGGATGGGATATATGTTTGATATATTTTTTTTAAAGCTTGATGGTGGGAGCAAAGTTAGGGAAAGAAAACTACAGGCAAACATGCGCAGATTCTTTCACTAGAATGCTGGTTAAGTTCCTGTCACTTTCCATGCAACCCATTAGAAGCTGGAAAACAGATTCCTAAAAGTTTCAAAATACTGTCTTCTCTGCTAAAAAATAGGAAGTTTGGTTTGTCGTGGATCTTGATGGCTGAGTCTCTCTTGCTGATTTTGTGAGTCACCCAACCAGAGGAGTGTCTTTCTCCAAGTCACACAGCTAATTGAAGGTGTCTGTGGACCCAGAACTCAGGCCTCCTACCTCCTTGCCCAGTGATTTTTATCCTGTGTTTCATGCCTTCCCCTCAACCTCCTCAGTGGAATTCCTTCTGGGTGTCTGAGGAGATATAGGGCAAGGTTGGAGAGCAAGTGCTGGCTGGAAAGTAGGCATGCACAACACAAAGAGACATGTATCAGTGGAATCCTCATGGATCATATTGTATCAAGGAGAACTTGCTTCGGTCTCACAAAGAGGGAAATAAATATATTTCCCTCTTTTAGAAAAATTGAAAACTGGGTGTTGAAGTCAGTATCAGAAGCCTCAGGAGCTTGTATTGAATACCACACTAGGGTTCACAGGTCTCTGGACTTTACAGAGAACCACTGAAGAAGGTGGGTAGATCTGGAAGCCAAATGAATTTACTAATTTAAAAAAGCAAGTTCATAAATTATCAATCTGAAGCCAGGCTAAGCAGGAGCCTCCAGATGCAGAAGCAATGAGAAAGTTCAAGTGTTTATTGTCCATGGAGCTTAAAACCTATAGGGATGAAAGGACAGTGGCAGCACCTCTTTATCTGGCTCCCCCAGCCTTAGGCGTGTGTAGGAATGTACGTCCTCCACACGGTCAACACAGTCATTCAAAGATTCTCTCTGCTTCAGCCCAGAGGAACTCAAATTCCCATTCTTTCCCACACCCTACACTAACCTTGTGGGCTTCTCTCTTCATAATTATCTTAGTCCATTCACCAAATGCCATAGTAGGAATTAAAGGATTTCCATTATTATTCATGACTTTATAAGATTAGTGTAAAAGAACAGTTGACTCAGCATCTTGGCTTTATCAAACGAGTTCTCACGAAACCAGATAATTTTTCTCTTCTTTATGATCTGCTTTTCTGCTATAAAAGTAAATCAAAGGAGTTTTAAATGTCCTTTTTAAAAAGAAGTTTATAGCCGCATTCAATGACATAGTTCTCCTCTCTATCTTCCCAGGAAACATCATGGATTAAAATCATATATATAATTGAGATCGTGTCAATTTAAGATCATGGTTTCCATAAAACAGATATGAATCTAATTTTTGCGAACCTCACCTTTTAATTTCTTCCCTGATATGTTGTATCTCTAGAGGCTTTCCTCCATTATCAACTAACATGATTGTTGCTTTTCCTATTTTTAATGCAGTGAGTGTATGATTTCTGATTGGATGTCAATTTCCAGCTATAATGAGGATAGTTCTGTGTCTCAACTTCTCCTCTTTGGTATGCCTACTTATATCTCCAGCCATGTGACCTTGAGGATGACTAATCCATTTTCACCTTGCATCATATGAGTGCTAAGATACAAACTGAGTGGGACTAATAAACCCAATATTTTAGAACTGATTGACAGGAGGGCTTCTTTTTGTTAAGACTACTTCCCACCATACGGCAATCTTGGGGATGTTTACTATGGGTTACAAGGAGGAGCATGGTCACTCAGGTCTCATTATGAGAAAAGTGCTTAGAAATCCTGGCCCTATTATTCAGTGGTCAGACCATCATATTTTCAAGACCTACACATTGCTCTGTGCAGCTATGGTTCAATATTAATTCACTGTTTGTTGATTTCCATTTCTTGTTTATGTTCATTTTCTTCACTGCTTTATTGTACTCAATTTCACCCTTTATTTCCCACATTGTTATTGTTAATGGAGTAATTGATGAAGTATGCTCTACTAAAGTTTTGTCCATTTTTATAGCTGTCTTCCCTAGGCACAGAGAAACCTTAAACAGCCCTGAAATTAAATGTAATGTATTTGCATCTGTATAGTTTTTATTTTAGCATCTGGAAATCATTTAGCCAGTTATTTATTTGAAAACTGGTCTTAGAGCAGTAAAAACCACGGACTGAATCTGTGTCTATACTGAGCTACTGAATAAGCCCAAGTTAGAAACTATGATTGAATCCAGCCAGGAGGCTGACCCAATGGAGAAGGGTTGTTCCAACACACGTTAGAACCTTCATTGATTCATGAAAGACAAGAAGCCACAGTCACCTTAATTTCAGTTCTAACTCCAACCAGCATTAGCAAGTAGACAGCAACCAGTAAATTCCTTTCTGGTTTTCATGATTACATTTGAATCCTAGTAACCATGGGGATCTTGGGAAGGAATATTTTTTCCTACTAAGAAAATACAAAAATATAAACTATCAAAGTCATATATAATATGTTTTTTACAAAATTAATATCGAGATTGAGGAGGGTAGTTAGATGATTTGAGAAAGTAATTGAAAAATTGGAGAAAATGAAGAAACACACAGGGCCAGAGTTTTTAAAAGATGAGAATTACATATAAAATATATGAGTAAAACTTTGAAAAAGTAGTTGCTCACATTTCAAAATAAAGTTATAAGATCAAATGTCTCTTAGCATTCTGCCTGGTGCACGATAGGGTTCAATAAATAGTGTTCATTTGCTTCTGCCTCGCCTCTTCTCCCTTTTTCTTTACTCCTTCTTTCTTGCTTTTATCTTTCTTTTCCTTTCTACTTTAATTTTTTGAATAGGATTGTTTCGATGGCAAATTTGCATAATTAATGAAAAAATTGTTTCATATACAAAAGTGTGGCTTGTACTTTATTTTTCAGACATGGCTCGGCTGCACGTGCTAAAGTACAGCTTGTAGACTAGAGTGATCTTTATGATCCCGTTACAATCAAGCAGATCCTTTATAGAAGAGTGAATACAATGTCAGGTTCCACAAGTAAAAAGGAATCTGGAAAACTGTGAAAGCTTTGACAGGCTTATGGAAACCCCTGAAGGGATGAAACGAAAGAACTGGATGAGACATTGATCCAGATCCTGTCTTCTCATAGCTGAAGAAATTGAAGTGGAGAAAGAAGGAAATATTTACTCCAACTACTATATTATCCCTCCTGATTCTGTGTCTTTAAAGCCCACACAATTTAAGAGCCAAACTTTTAGGTAAGTGAATATGATATGTAATAGTGCTTAATGCTATACCTTGCCATAGTAAATATTCAATAAAATGTTAGCTCCCTGTGGTGGACGAATTCTAAAATACCCCTAATCATCTCTTTTTCCTGGTGTTCATGACCTGTGAAATCCCCTCCCTCCTTCAGTATAGGCTGGACCCCTGATTACTTCTAGCAAAAAAGAATTCAGTTAAAGCGATGAGATTCACCTTCATTAATAGATTTTATGAGATTTTGACTTGCGTCTTGCTAGGAGACACTCTTCCTAGCTGCCTTTGAGGAAGCAAAATGTCATGTTCTGAACTGCTTTATGAACAGGCACATATGACAAAGAAATGAGGGTGCCCCCTAGTCAACAGCCAGTAAGGACCACCTTTTGGGAACCGAAACCTGCCAACACAATTGAGTTTGGTTAGCAAGTTCTTACATTTGAGCGTTCACATGAGATCTCAACCCTGAAAATACCTTGATCAGAATCTTGTGGGTTACTCTAAGACAAAGGACACATTTGTCTATATTCCTGACCCACTGAAACTGTGAAATAATAAACGTGTATTGTTTTAGGCTGATTGTTTTAAGCGGATATATTTTGTGGTGAGTTGTAACACAGCAATAGGTAACCAATAGACACCACCATTTCCTCATGCCTCCCCAGTTTATGAGGCCAGTTTTGCTCCTGGAGCCCAGTGAAAAAAATTTCTCAATCCCTTGTTGCTGTCTTTGCCCTCTGCCACCATTCTGTCTCTGGATGTCACACTTTCTGTATTCCACGGTCCACAATTCTCATTGTCTTGACTCTGTCTTCTCCCTTGAACCCCAGACACCAAGCTGAGGCCCTGGGCTCCTTTCTCCTACTGCGGAGACCACTCTGAAGAAGATGGGATTTTCACTGACTACTTGCTGTATTCGTTTGTTAGAATATATCTCCAACGTCGCTTAAATAAAAACCTCAGATTTTGGACTCTGTATAGAATAATGCTACTTACATCTTCCCTGTCTACCCTAGATTGTTCTATTATTTCCAAACCCTGTCCATATAATTATCAATTGGTGGCTATGTTTCTGAACCTATATCCCCAGACTCTAACTAGATTTTTTTCAGATGCATCTAAACTTCTGATCTGATCCACAGTGTTGTACCATTGAGTGAAAGTATTATCCACAGTGTATGTGACACCACTGAATCAAAGGCTTGGAGGCAAAGCTAAGACCTGACTTCATATTTTCTTATCCCCTATTAAGTAATCTTTCTACAATCTTTTGCTGCTTCCCTCAAAAGATAAAAAGACCACAGACCATCTGGTCCAGACAAAATGAAGATAATCAATGATAATTTTCAAGTATATTCACAAAGCTTGCTGCTTTTTCAATTCCACTGGAGATGAAAGGCGAGGAAAGGTGCTTAAGTTGTATGCCGCACACTGAAAATTATTTATTATAGCTATGTATTCTTGAGAATACTATGAAAATTCTTTTTAGGGTAAATTCCTTTCTACTTAGGATATATTCGGTATTTCATATAAAGGCAGAAAATGGCCCAGTAACCTCAAGCATCTAGCATGATGCCTCTCACCTAGTAGTACTTTAATAAACAATTTAAAACAAAAAGGTAAATCTAACCTTAAATTCTAAGATAAATGAGCCATTAACAGAAATGGAAACTACACAAATAAAATCTAAGAGACAGTACAATTTGTGTTTAGGTACATGATAAAATTTATTATCTGTAATGTTGAAAAAGAATATTTGAAATTTCACCTTAGACTGTTTACTTAAATGGTTTGTGTTGATATATCTACCTAACACAAAATATAGGGCTACTTCCTCGAATGAGTCAAACATTTCAAAACATAATGTTAAAGAGTAAAAAGATCAGGGTAGAATTATGTTTGTCTCTTACTAGAAAGTGATCAGTTTTGACAAATTTTTTTCTGACAAGGTTGCAATCATTTTATAATAATCACACATATGTGTGAAGTTTGATTTCACTAACCATAATATGGTCACTTTAGATGATCGGTCTTAATGTTCATCTCTCAAATGATTATTGATATTAATAACTAACAGGTCTTGTGCAGTTAACAAGTGTTAGGCATTATGTTTGCCATAAATTTAATCCTACGGCAACACAATTACATAGTTTTTATGTAATCATGATTACATAAATCATGATTATATCCATGTAACAGATGAAAGAAGCAAAAATCAGAAGTTAAGATACTTGCCCAAGGTCATGTTAGTTAATAAAGGATGGAGCAGTACTACGATCTAAGTAGTCTGACTCTAAAGTACAAGCTCCTCACCATTGCAACATGTAATCCCATGGTTACACTAAATGTAGTTCACAGCAAAGTAATTCAGTCTATTGATTACAAAGTTACTGTTAAATATTTGCTGATCACTTGTTATGATTAAGCCTTTGGAAGGTACAATAATGAACAAGATATGAACCGTGTTCTCAGAGGGCTTACAGGTTATCATAATAACTTGCTTACAGCTTTATTAGTGAAATTACAAGAGGAATAAAAACTCCATGATTCTTTGAGTTGAGATTCCCTTTCAAAATTAATCATTATATAGTTCATTTAGTGGGTACTTTCAGTGCCCTGCACGTAACTTCCTGTCACATAACAGTCCAGCACATACCATAAATGTCCTGTTGCAAATACCCATGATTCATCGCCTTGAGCACCATTTCTTATGGCACTCACATATGGGTAGGGCAGGTAGGAAATTCCAGGGAATTTATGCCCCCTGGAGAAGCACTCAGCCAATGACTGATGGGATTGGATGACAAATAATCCAGCTTCTCGCCCTTCAACTGGACTACTTTTGAGGCGTAATCTAGAATGCCTCCTAGAGTTCCCCAGCAAGACCAGACCTCAGTTGCCCAAGGTGATAAACTGCTAGATAATATAGAGTTTATTGACTTGTGCTTTTTTCCACCTTACTTCCCCGTCCTTTCCCAGCACCTCCATAATAAACTGCTTGGGTTCAAATCTTTGATTCAGAATCTACTTCTGGAGGAACCCAACATAGGACAATTTCTGAAGTAATATAATTTCAATAAAATGGAAATTCAGTGTCGTGTTTTACTTCTTAATGCTTCTGTTGTTGAAAAACAGTGTTTTGCTATAGGATTGGCAGGTTGGAAAACTTCAGCTTTCCATAAAGTTTATTGAATTATTTTATGACAAAGAAAGCAAAATACAATGGGGAATTATTTTAGAAAAGAAGATTGAAATATCTTTGGTGTGTTTCTCAAGGTTAATAAACCTATTCTGAGGCAGCTGCCAGTGGCTGTCAGAATGGAAGTCTCTCTCTTAATATAGTGACTCCAATCTACAGAGAAGAAATTTTTCCTCAAATCCATTCAAAAGGGATACTGTCTAAGAGGGGTCAAGTAAGAAAGAAATAGGATCAGGAAAGTAGGTCAAAGAATTTAAAAAGCCTAGTATAGTCCAAAGGTCCCAAACACAGAAGTCAAGAAAATTGAATTCTAACCTCCTTTTGTCCCTAAAAAGCTATATTATTCTATAAAAGCCAACTTATTTCTCATAGCCTTTTTTCCTTCCAAATGATGCTTGATTAGAATGATTCTTTTTTTTTTAATTTTTATTATTATTTTTTTCAATAAAATTATACTACCAGATTAGTGGTGACCTGGAGAATGGGGGAAGAGAGGTACAGATTGCAAAGAATGACAAATACTTTTATTTGTTTCTTGTTGTTGCTGTAACAAATTATCACGAACTTATGCTTTAAAAAAATACAAATTTATTATTTTATAGCCTGAAGATCAGACATGTGAAATAGGTATCATTGGCTCAAATCAGGGCTTCATTCATTCTAGACTCTAGAGAAGAATCTATTTCCTTGACTTTTTCAGCTTCTAGAAACCATCTTCATCCCTTGGCCTATAGCCTCTTTCATCTTCAAAACCAGCAGCACTGCATCTTCAACTCCCTGTAACTCTGACCTTCGTACCTTCCCTTTCACTTATAAAGACACTTGTGATTACATTGAGGGTTCACCTGGATAAACCATTACAATCTTCCCATCTCAAGATTCCTTAACATAATCACATAGTTCATTTACCATGTAAGGTAACATACTCACAGATTGCAGAGATTAGAATGTGGACATCTTTGGGCAGCCATTATTATGCCTACCACACACTCTAATTAAAGAATATACTTTCTGATAGCAGGAAGGTGGAAGTTAGAATGTATGTTGTTTGTTTCCTATTAGGAGATTTCCCAGTTAATATTGCTGAATTAGCAGAAAACCCCAAAATAGCAATAATCATTTATTTGTTTACATATGCAATTCAACTTCAGCTGCTCAGATGGAGGCCAAAAGATCTAGTTCCAGGAAGGCTCCCTCACATGGCTAGGCACATTGGTTCTGGCTGTTAGCTGGGAGTTTGGCCAGAAGTTTGGCCTGGGGGGCCTCAGTTTCTCCCCACATGGGCTGTCTGACTTCCTTCTGTATAATGATGGGTGAGTCTGAAGAGCAAGAGGCCCAAAAAAACCAGTCAGAAGCTGTATTGTCTCATATACTGTAGATTCAGGAGTCACAAAGCTCTACTCCTGCCATAATTACAAGATCCTCTTTATGCACAGGAAGGAAACGTGTCCACATCTCTTTAAGAGGAATGTCGGAGTCACGATGTGAGAAAAATATGTGGGATAGGGGTAGTGTTACAGCTATCTTTGGAAAATAAAATTTACCATAAATCTTAAACTCTTTTTGGTATAGTCATATAACCAACCCCTGAAAACTACATGACCATGAACAATTTGAAGAAATCTGCCTGGCCTATCCTTGAGCCAGCATATTGGAAGACTAGGTGTGCTTTTGGACTAAAAAGTTCTTTTGTTATTAAACTTTCCCAAGAAACTTAACAAATTATTTTTCTAGTAATCGGAACTGACATCAAATATCCTTCACTCAAAGGAAATCATGTTTATATTTCCTTCTGTTTAACCATGTTGGCATTCTCTCCTCCTGGAAAATGGCTTATTATATAAACTATAGGGTAAATAAGTGAAGGGGCCTTTATGTACAACTCCAGACTCATAACATCACCAATTGTGTCAAAACATTGAAGTGTCCAATAAAAAAATGCAATCAGTCATCTAGCTGTTTTGTCTATCACCATGCCAAACATCTGGATATTGGGACACATTTGATGAAAGAACAGATTTTTTATTTTCCACCTGGATATTTAACCTTAGTTATGCATAACTACTGAGTAGATTATAGAGCTGGCACAATTTTCAGGCCTCAGCAAATTCATTTCTTTATTATTAAACTTGTTTTACCTGGTTACTTCTAGTTAGGCAGGTATTCTTTCATAAAAATCAAAATTAGGTTTTCTCATCTTTTAGTTTTTCTCTGCATCTGTGAAAAAAAACAAAAAAAAACAAAAAACAAATGTCTGGTCTTCTCTTCATCCCACAGGTGGTTGTATTGAATTAAGTAACTGTGATTTTTCTTTAAACTATTTCACAGTATCCATTCTTTCTACTCTCCTTGATTTTCTTCTTTTGTTCCTCCTGTCTTTCAGCGTACATTTAATGAACACTTACACATCCCATGTTTGCCCACATGGGATGCTGAAAATGGCACCTGTCTTCAAGTTGTTTATGTTGTAGTGGAGAAATAGTAGAAGAGAGAGAATGTTCTAGAGAAATGTAGATGAAAGAGTGGTTATTTCTCCTTACAATAGGAGATGAAAGTCAAAGAAGACTTCACAGAGAAAGTGATTTTGCAAATGAGCCTTGTAGGGATTCATAGGGCTGGACTGGAAAAAGGAGAGTGGATGGGATTTATTCCAGGCAGTGACCCAGGGCACAAAGGGGTCCAGAGCAGAAGGGCGCAGGGAAGGTTCATATCAGCTTAATAGAACAGTGGGATGAAAATATAAGGCTTTGAGGCTGAGTCAGATAAAAGCTAAAAAGATAAGTTGGAAAAAAATTGTGTTTTATTCTGTTGGCAATGGATGCCATCATTTTGAAGTAGAAGAGTGACAAAGTCAGCTCTAAGTTTTATGAAGTTGACTTTGGGGGCAATGTAAAAGGCCGGCTGAGAAAAAGAGGAGATGAAAAAAAAGGAAGAAGGGCAACTCAGAAACAGTTTCCATAAGATTTGTGGGAAAACATGACTTCTGTAGCATTTTAATTTAATTTCAAATCAGTTACTCATTGCCTTCATTTATTTAAACCATATTAAGTGTTTGTCCATAAATCCACAGCAGAACACTTAATTTGCCACAGAATTTATACATTTTGCAGTCAAGCATTATACTGCCATTCTTTGAGATGTAGCTTATAAAATGACAGGCATTTCCCATGGGTTATTTTAACTCATATTATTGTTGTGACATGTAAGCATTTATGAAAAGCTATTTAAATTTATCCAGAGATAATTTCACTAGGGAGAATAAGGTCTATTCGTTCTAATTGGAGAGTATTTGTAGGTTTGCCTGATGAGACCTATTTAAACCTAATCAACTTCTGATCACAGGCAATGACAAGTCTGGACTTTAAATTCATTTGAAATAGTAACATTCAGCAAATATTTATTGAGTTCCAACTATATTCCAAGCACCAGGAATGCAGTGGTGAGGGAGATTAACATATGCAGAGTTTCTTCGATAGGAAAAAAGATGTCTTAGATGACTGAGGCTTAGATACCAAAATACCAGAGACCATCTGGCTAATGAATAACAAAAATTTATATCTCACAGTTCTAGGGGTTGGAAAGTCCAGGATCAAGAAGCTAGCAGATTCAGTTGTTATTGGGGCCCACTACTTGGTTCATAGATGGCCATCATCTTGCTCTGTCCTCGCATGGCAGAGAGAGAGAGTGAGTTATGGGCTCTTCATCTCCTGATAAGGGCACCAGTTCCATTATGGAGGATCCATCCTCATGACTTCATTCAAACCAATCACCTCCCTAAAGCTCACTTCCAGATACTTTCACATTGGGGAAGAGGCGTCAACATATGAATTTTAGAGGGACACAAAGATTTAGTCTGTAGCAGAAGACAAGCAGGGATCTGCTAGTATTTATTTGAAAGTGAAAAAATTGTGACAAGCATATTTTTGATTGGTGATATGTAAATTTTCAATGAACTGTTAATTGAAAACAAGAAAAATGTCTTCAGTGGTAAGAAAAAAAAAGTCTCACTTTATCATAAGCAGAGAAGATGAAAAGAAAAAGATCTCTCTAGAAAAGGCAAGGGAGGTATTTAGCTAGACAAGGAAAAGGGAGGCATAAAGCAGGTGCTTAATAAATAGTTGTTGCATTAAGATATTTTTTACTTCATGAGCAATACAACAGAGAGGTTAATACTGAGACTACCTGGATTTGAATCCTGACTAATTTTATAAGTTGAATGTTATGGGTTTAATTATACCCTCCCAAATTCCAATATTCATGTTGAACTCCCATCTCATTGCCTCAGAATGTGATTTTATTAGAAATAGGGTCAGTGTAGATATAATTAGTTAAGGAAGGTTATGCTAGAGTAGGCTGTGCCCGCCCCCCTCATCTTAGCTTGGGCAACCATGACAAAATACCACAGACTGGCTTAAACAATAGTCATTTCTTTTCTCACAGTCTGGAAGTTGGAAGTCTGAGATCAGGGTGCCAACATGATTGGGTTCGGGCTCTTCCTGGCTTACAGACAGATGCTTTCTCATTGTTTTCACATGGCCTTTCCTTGATGCATGTGTGTGGAGAGAGAAAGAGATATCTCTCACTTCCTCTTTTTATAAAACCACCAATCTTATTAGATTAGGATGCATCCTTATGACCTCATTTAACAGTAATCACTTCCTAAAAGCTCTGCCTCTCAAAACAGTCACATTGGGGTTAAAGTTTCAATATATGGATTTGGTGGGGACACAATTCAGTCCATTGCAGCCCCTAATCCAATGTAATGTGTAGTTATAAGAAAAGGAAATTTGGACACAGAAGCACACAGAATAAAGGCAACATAAAGATACATAGAAAGAAGAAGGCTTCTATAAGCCAAGGAAAGAGACTGAGCCAGATGCTACGCTCATAGCCGTCTGAGAAACCAACCCTGATGATGCTTTGGTATCAACTTCTAGCCTCCAGAACTGTGAAACAATACATTTCTGTTTAAGGCATTCAGTGGGTGGTACTTTGTTATAGCAGCTCTAGAAATCCAATACACTGAGAAACCTTAGACAAGTTCCTTCTGTGTCTTAATTTCCTCGCCTGCAGGATGGGAATGATAATAATAATACCTGCTTCCAAGAGCTTTGTGATGATTAAATTTATTAATATATGTCAAACCTTTAGATTAGGGAATGTCACAGAAGGGGCAGTAAATTAAAGTCCACTACTGTTTTAATAATGCTTCCCTTAGCAACATATAGACTTCTGTGTTTTAGAATATGCTGTATAAAACTCTCTGCCAGTTGCCACTCAATGAGTATAATCTCATTTAATTCCCTCAATCCCCAAACAAATTATACCCCCCCAAAAAAATTCTAGCCCCAAATAGAGCAGCATAGCTCAGCGGAAAGCTCACCAGGCCTGGGGTTGGCAAGTCATGGCTAGGGTATCTTTAATTTCCCCCTTTGTAAAATGGGAATGACTTTCTCCTATCTCATGCTCTTGTCGTGAAGGTAAAACAAAGAGCCTGGCACCTAGCAGGTGTCCAATGGCAGGAGTCGGTTGAGGTTAGGTCACTGGCCCTGATGACCTTTTGCATCATCCTCATGATCTGTTTGAGTGGGTGGCATCCTGTCCCAGAGCCCAGGTGTCCTGCTCCCCTGAGTTCTCAGGTGTGGCTTCCATGGTTAGTAATGCCTAAGGCTGCCCGCCTTTCCTGCAGCTGTTTTGCTTTTGTTACTCTGTTTTTCTCCCACTTGCGTGTTGGCATTTGCACATTCCTGCACAGCCGTGTACAGAATATGTAGTAATATTCTCCCTCTAATTAAGGGGGGGAAAAAAAGACGATACCAAAAACAAATAAAGTCCAGCTATGACAACAATAGACCTGGCCCTTATTTTAATATGTGTTGCTTTGCAGACAGCGGGTATGCTAATCTCTTAGAGGCTCTGATTTCTGGTACTGCATTAACAGGTGCGTAACTCTTTCATCTACCTCTTGGGGACATGGTCCTCTATCTGGTAATGCTACATCTGCCTTACATTCCTAGACCTCTAAGCATCTTGCTCTTTCTTAGTGGAACCAGGAAGTGGGACTTGGGTGTCTAATAGCTCATTTTGGATTTGTTCACCAGCTGCTAAAATAACAATCTGGCCTCACACTCAATATTCATCATGACATTTCTCCAGTCTGTTCTGAAGCATAGGTCCAGAAGTCATTCCTTCTTTTATTTTCTCTTTAGCCCCAATGATACTTTTTATCCCTGTGAGCTCAGAGTGACAGGGGGTCATTACACCTGTTTCATGGGTAGGGAAGAAGTACTACGAACTTAAGCGTTATTTGAAAAATAGATCCGCACAAAAAATTATTCATGCTCCATATTTTCATTTACTATCTTTCTTATTAACAAGTTTGTTTGTTTACTTAAATGGTTATTGTGTCATTCCCTGCCTCATCTCCTATTAGACACATTCTTCTTCTCGCAATTATAAAGCAATGCACCTCACGTTTGCTTGTCAACAGAAGTTTCCTATTTGGCACTTCCAAATATTTTCATGTCTCTGTTGTCCATTATTTGCAGATCACACTTTCAAGAAGGGCATTGGGAACAGATACTGGGGCATAATATTTGTCTATTTTCCTAGGAAGTCAATGGAAGGGTATCATTCTTCAAAAAGTAATCTCAGTCATTATTGCCAGCTTTGACAGATGCAGAGTATAATGGTAGGGCTTACATGCCATGAGCATTCAACAAACACTGGTTGACAATTTTAATGAAAGGGGTTCCTTTCCCATCACACTTTTATAAAATCAGAGGAATATCCAATTTGACATTTATCACTTAATGAAAATATTTTCCAAATAAATTACCTTCTTTTTACTTTTATATAATGCTGATTAAGAAAAAAGAGTTCCAAACTAATCAAAGACAGATTCACAAATATAGTGGACAATTTGGTGATGGACAGAGGGGAGGAAAGTTGGGGGACTGGGAGAATGGGGTGAAGGGTTAAAGAAGTATGAATTAGTAGTTGATAGTTGGTCAGGGGGATGGGGAGCATGACAGAGGGAATGCAGTTAGCATTAATATGATGGCTAGGTGGAGGGCTGGGGGAGGGAGGGAGCAATTGGAGGGATCATTTTATGAACTACATAGATGTCTAACCAATGTACTGTATACTTGAAACAAATTTAAATAAATACACTTATAAAAAAAAGAAGAAAGAGTTCCTTTGATTAAATTTTATTAAGTTTATTGGGGTAGCATTGGTTAATACAATTATATTCCTTTGAATAAATTTTAAAGAAATGTACAATACAGTAGGTAGAGCAGACATAGGTATAGGCAAAATGTAGTGTTTAAAACTGGAGTCACTAATATCATGGAATCATGGAATTGTGTTCAGAGTATCAACTTTTTTGGTCTTTTTTTTTAACACTGACTTAATATTTGGAAACTTTTGAAAGATTTTAACAAGTATATTTTAAAATAAAAAAAATACATTTGGAAGTAAGGGAAGGAAGAAGGGTAGAGGGAATGAGAGAATAGAGAAAGAGAAAAGCAAATTCTTTCAATACATTGTGGGAGAGTTACAAATGGAAAGGTAAAAGACTAAAATATGTCCTACGATATTAGATTGAAATTGAAGGTATCAATATGAACTCTTGATTTTTTTATATCTATAAATGTAAATGTAGATATACTTAAAATAAAGACATACATATATATTTTCCCAACTCTGTCTGCTGAGGATGTCTAAAAGAAATGACATACCGGAAAATGCCACTCTCAACTAAAAAAAACTAGGGCTCCTTGGAGGAAAAAAAAAAAAAAACTCATGTAAGACTTGGGAAAAATAAGCTTGGAATTTATTTTTAACCCAAGAGTGAGAAAGTGCTCAAAAGATGATAGGAGTATATAAACACAAACACACTCTGACTCATACACATGTACTCACACACACACACACACGGAAGCCAGCTTGAAGTCACAGCCAATCTTGGACAATTTGAGTGTAAAAATAAATAATAATGCAAGTGGATTATAACCCATTGATTAAAATATGAACCTATTAGTTCATAATAATGTAATGTAATTTAATTAATTAATTAATTAATTAATTAATTAATGGGAGAGAAACATAAGAAGAAATCCAGAGACCTTAACCAAATGATCAAGCTTGATACCAGCAACAAAGTAGCATTGTGTCCCTCCTGACCTCATACTGAGCACACCATCACTCCTGCGGCGTTCCTACATTTTTAATGCATAATCTGAGTGAAATCATGATGTAATGACAGACAAATCAAAATTGTGGGATATTCTGCAAACCAGCCGGTTTTACTAGTTACAAATATTAAAGCCAAGAAGGATAAAGAAGGGCTAGTGAACTTCTTGTTCTTAGAAAATGCCCACTGAAGTATTTAGAAGTTAGGAATGGAGGATATGGGCATGGTATCTTCAATTTATTCTCAAATGGTTTAGGGTGAGAAGGTGAGAAGGAGAGAGAGAGAGAGAGAGAGAGAGAGAGAGAGAGAGAAGGGGAAAGAGGAGAAAGTGAGAGAGAACATGGTAAAACAAGGGGTTATGTTTATAATAAATAATGGGTGAGTGTGAGTATATGAATATATAGAAATTCCTTGCCCTATCCTTGAAACTTTTCTGTCAGTTTGAAACTATATCAAAATAAAGAGATATTTTTTAAAGTTTTAATGAAAAGAAAAAAATCACCCAACATAAAGACATTCCTTTTCTTAAGAAAAATCAGCAGCCTGGTTTGGACTAAGAAGTGATATTCCAGATGTGTTAAGCAGTAAATTCAATGTCTGGCTGCAAAAATATTTAACTTTTTATGTGTAATAGTCCCCAACTGAGGTTCAGACAAGTTACATTTACTAAGCATGTTGACATTTCTAAACTCAAAAATTTGTATCTTTGAGACAAACCAGCCTCATATAAAATTTATTTTATTGATGAGATTTATACAAGTATAATATCAAGGTAGTCCTTGATATTAAGCTTTTTCTACTGTAAACACTGTTTAATTTTAATCAAGGTCTTTGGATTCAGATCTTTCTCAAAATATTCCCTTTGGAAAAGTAATATTGTGCAGGGTGAAGCTACAGTGCTCTGATACTTAACACAGATTGAGACTGGGGGCATTTGATCACTGGAAAAAGTACTCATCATTGTCAAAACATTGAGACAAGCCATGTGATGAACCCACTACATTCCATAAACTCCACAAATATCACATTTAAGATATAGCAGTCCAAATTAGAATTTGACACTTTCAAACATAAGTGACAAAAATGAGAGACATATATCAAGCCAAAGCAAAAATGTGCAGCTATGCATTTAAGCAGTAGAGATAGATTAAAAAAAAAAAAAAAAAAAAAAAAAAACCTGTGGGATGCTGATTACGTTGGCAGTTTTGCATAATTTAGAGAAATAAAAAGCAACATGTGGCATTGTTAGAAGTGTCTTGATACTACTAAGTTTATCTCAAGACCGATATTTATTTTTTAACTTATTTTTGTTTTCATCTTTCATTATTGTTTATCTTAGTGTGTGGATTTTCACTGAAGTTACATAGAATATTAGAAGTTAAATTTATATGGGATAAAATTCCTAGGGCACAGCAATAGTCTATACTTTTCATTGTAATTTCACCAATGATAATCCTTTATACGTGTGGTGCTTTGCTGTTTGCAAAGCTTCTTCAAATTTCAGGTGTTATTTTGTGTCCAGCTTTTTGCCAGATTTGCAAGATTTTTTATCTTGTCTGTGGTTGTGGTTTTGATCTCCTTTTGAATGAATGTATTGTAATTTATGTATTCATTCTGCTGTGGGTACACCTTTGGGATGTTTCCACTTTGAGACTCTAGTGTAAGTCCTTTGGTGAACATATGGACGTATTTCTTAGGTTAGTATAATTCTTGGAGTAGGATTGCTATGTCATTGGCTACATATATTAATGCCAGTTTTCCAAAATGGTTGTACCAATTTACACTCAGTTGCAGGGCATAAAAGTTGCGGTTGCTTGACATTTTGCCAACATTTGGCATTGTTAGTCTTATCAAGCAAGAAGGAGTACTTTAAGGCAGGCAAATGCTTCTGCTGAGATCAGCTCACAACCTACATAAAATAAAATTAATTTGTTTAAAGGAGTCAGAAAGTTGGTGAAGCAATAGGGACCAGAAAGGCTAAGCTTCCAGAGAGGGAGAAGTAAAAAATGTGAGTTTATCACGTGTAGCTGCTTTTGTCGCCGGGGGATTTGCAGATATTTGGTACGGACAGCAGAGTGAGAATCCAGGATCTGCCCTGGGAAGAGGGATGGAAAACGGCAAATGCATGAGACTTCGTGTAGCTCTATAAAGCTGGAAAGACAAAAATGGAGAATTCAGAGACCTCCGACACACAGCCCGTTTTTCCCTCAACACATTTGCTGAAATTCAAAGCTGTGTAAAGCAGGAGATTAAAAAGCTAAATTGGAAACAACTGAAAAGTAAACCAGAATGTTGCCCAGTCCCACACTGCTGAGTAGACTAAAATGAGCATAGGGCCCACCAGGGACTGGGCCTTTGTGTGTGAGTGCCTGGGGTCTCAAATGACCTGGAAGGCCATATTTCAAGAATAAAAGAGAACCAGAGATAGACTGAGTCTGAACTTTGCAAAAAATGGCCTCGACTGGGTTCTTGATTGGAGAAAAGTGATAAGCCCACTTTTTCTAACTAGTGGAAACATTAACCCATTCTAAAGAAGATAATCTCATATAAAATATCAAATATTTGTATATGAAAGTGCTCTATGAAAATTTTTATTTTTTATCTAGTTTGTCCATCTTTTTCTCAATTTCTTCGAAAATATTAAGTTATTTAATGTGCTCGTCTGCAAAGTCTAAGATCTGCATCGCCTGTGCCTCTTTCTGTTGTCCTTTTTTCCATTGGTTTTAGTCCCATTATCTAGGCTCTTGGTAGGCCTATGCATTTTTTGATTGAATATTAAAACACAGTTCTTTAATCTTTTGAAATTTGTTTTTGCTATCTATTTTTTTTGAAGTTGTTAATTTAAATCAATTTAAGGGCTATGTCTGAAAAGCCTAGTATACATTTCACTTGTGACTCTGTTGTCCTTTGATTTTGGGATGATATTTATTGTTCTGCATAGTGATTTTGGTTGAATGGCAGGCATTGTCAATAGCAAGTATGATAGGTTTTGCATGACCTGTCTCTTTTTACTACAGTGAGACTTTATCGTATCCTGCAGCTAAGTAAGAGGAGTTCATCTCAATTCAGTCAGAAAATGATGTAACCCAACACTATTTTGCAGTCTCTTTAAGTCTTGGTCTACTTTTCACCTCCAGTTTCTGGAGTGAATCTTGCCAAGTGTTTCGACTGAAAGACTGAAATAGTTACCATGATCTCTCTTCCTTGGCAGTCTTGAATTCCAGTTTTTTGTTTACCCAGTGGCATGAGATTGCCAAAAACTCTCTTTTTGTCGGCTGCTTTTTACTTAGCTTCTTAACCTCTGATGCTGTTCAACAAGGAGTTAGCAAATGCCTAATGGTGAATAAAAACAAGGTCAGGCTTCCTTCTCTACGCCTTCTTATTTTCCATGATCGTTGTTACTCGAGGGTTTGAGGAACAATAGCCTGGACTCCAGTTTTTGTCTTCCAGCCTTACGATCCTTCCAAAAGCTCTGCTGGCCCCCCTTTTTTGGCATCCATCTCCCATCTGGATTCACAATCTTTTACTCATATCGAAAATTACCAAATGCCCTGAAAGGAAAAGATGTATAAGTTAAGCTTATCTCAATGGCTGCCACTTTTTCCTGGGATCTTAGCTCTCAGATCCTGGCTGCCTAAGCAATTTTCCAATGTCTTCACACAGATTTTGTTTATGTATATTCTATCTGACTTTTCCAGTTATTCTTGGTGCTCTGCTGGTCTACCATAAGTATGTCAATCATAGCCAGAAACAGAAGTCCCTTCACATTTGTGTTATATTAACTCTGAATTAAGTATCATTATTTCTATTTTACAAATGAGGTAAGAAATTTAATGAATATATGTGGTATTACCACAGTTATCATATGGTTAAAAAATGGTAGATCTTGGATCATGAGTTCTGGTTCCAAGCTCAAGGTTCTTTATATCACATCACAGTGGCCCCTATTGTTTGAGTAAAATAACATTGGATCAGTTGGCTGGTCTATTGCCTGAAAAAAATAAAGGGAAAGGCCACCTCTCCTTTGTCACATGTCTGTTATTGATGTGTACTAATGAAATACACATATATTTTCTATTTTTTTCTTACTGGACCATGACTCCTCTGGTTTGGTGTTCAACTGAAGTAAATAATTAGATGCCAACATATTCTGTACATATTTAATAGACATAATCTCTATGTCAATTAAAATACCTTCAAAACAATCAAAACATTCGAAACAATCTGACTTTTAAAAATATACATATATATTTTATAAATAGATTTTTCCTAAAAAAAATTAACATGATTTTAGTTAATTTGAAAACAACATTATAAGAACTAACGTTCATTGATCACTTACAGGTTCCCTGATCTTATATACAATATTTTATGTGCAGGACATATATTATGATCATTTTATAAAGGAAGGAGCCAAAGTTTAGGAATATTTTTAAAACTTGCCTAAGGATGTTTACCTGTGACACAGTCAAACCTGAGTCTGTGACACACATCCTAAACCGGAGTTCATGTCATTAAATATTGTATATGCTATTCCCAAATACACAGAGTAAAATATTCATATTTCTTCCCTTTATATTTTTATGTCTATCAATTTCCAGTTATTATTAATGGAGGAAGAAATCACTTATACAGCTGAATGAATTGAATGTGTATATATTATGGTTGCTGCCATGGATACCAAAGAATCACAGGAACTTTTAATTTAGTTGATAAGAAAGAACATGAACATGAGAAATACCCCACTGCAAAATGTCACTCAGTGTTGAGTGACACAGATAAGAGATTTAGGAAGTTAGACAGCAGAAGAGCTGTGAGTCTACTGTTGACAATAATGACCTGGAGGAGGGTGACTCTTAAAGCTCATCTTGAACGTCAGGGCCTAGAGAAAGTCAATTGTCCCAGACAAACATATCTCAGAGGTGAGAATGGACTTGGCGTGTCCAGGTATCAACGCGGAGCCATCAAAGGCCTCTTTTTTAGTCTTCTTTAAATAAGCTTATTGTCTTTGAAGTTTTTAACATTTTATTATCCGTTTATCTTAAAGAGAAAAACTAAGCAGAACTATTCCTACAGTATAATTTGAGTAGGATACGCAGTGCAATGCTTTATCCCCAACACTGCCCTCTTCACTCATCTTTTTATTTCACATCCATCTATTTGTTTGAGTCTTCAACAGCTCTAATAAAAGCTAATTATCTTGAAAATGGGTATGCCTCAAGATACTGTCCTATATTAACTGCTTATTTTAAGCTAATGTATATAGTGCCTCTATACTCTGAGAATACAGATTATGTTCTGAGCACAAAAAAGAAAAGAAAAGGCATCATGTGAGGGATGGAAAGTACAAATGTACAATGACCAGACAACGTAGAACTCTGACCTACAATCTTTGCCATAATCAGTCTCCAAAATTAGGACTTTGTCAACGACTGCCAAGCTTTTATGTTTTGCCCCCACTTCTAACTCAGGACCCGTAGAGATAGCCAAATATGCTCTCCAAACCAATCCCATAAAATGTCCTGCTTCTAGATGGCCCACCTCCAGCTTCCCCATGGCAACAACCACCATTCAGAGTACATTTTTTTTTTTTTTACTGTAAAACTTTCCCACCCCTCAAAACTTTGAGTCTCTGCCAAACAAACAATGGTGGCTGACTCCCTAGATCTAGCACAGTATAAATAACCTCTGTTTATTCTAATTTAGGTGGTCTTAGTTTATTTCCACACATGTTAGCAGAGGGCAAACAAAATGTTTATTGAGACTTTTCAGGTGCCAAGTACTTTGTTCTGTAACGGGGCGTGGAGCAGCAGCGATGAAGGAGCTAGAAAGAACCCCTGCCCTCATGGGTGGAGCTTGTAGTCCCTCCACCTCACCCCAAGAATGTGAAATAAAACAGATGAATAAAATGATAAAATAATATTAGAAAATCACAAATCTTGCCAGTTAAACAAACAGGGTGCTTAGAGTGGGAGGGGAGTGGCTTCTGAGGTTGGGCTGGGAGACCCGACCTTCCCTGGAGTAAACATCAGGCTGAGACTTGATGACGGCATGATAGTATAGCGTGAACGATGGGCTAGCCTAGAGTAGAGCTGGTGAGGCAAAAGGGCGAGGTGAGGATGCGCTGGGAAGAAATGAGTGCGAAGAGGCCTCCAGCTGTGAGGGAGCGTTTCGAAGCAAGTATTGTTCCATTTTGTAGATGGGGAAAGTGAGGCTCAGAGAGATCGAGTTGTTTAGTTTCACGGCTTATGACTGGCAGCGAGAGGTTTCCCGTGTAGTTTTTCCCTACAGTTCCTGCCCTCCAGGGCTTCTGGGGCAGCTGGCCTGGGCATAGGTTAATAAAGGAATCCTTACAAGTGAAGAGGCTTCTTAATGGTCAGAAGGTCCTAGAATACTGGTGACCTAAGGGAAGGGAAGGCAAGGGCTCTTAAAAGAATAGAGGAAAAGTGATGAAAGATGGATAAAGGGACGCTATAGGCAAATACTACCGACTTTATGATTTTGCCTTAGGGCTGCTTTAAATGAATCGGTAAGGAGGGAAAATGGAGTATTGATGGAGGTCAGTGTCTGAATTTACATAGTGGAAAGGTTTGACTGAAGCGTTTTCAGGTTTGAGAAGTCTGAAGATAAGGTAAGTGTTGAAAACAATGTGTTGGCAAGCATGATGAAATAATGAAAGATTTTTTTTAATGGATTAAATTAAAGCTGAAGCCAGTATGAGAGATGCTATTTCTGTTGTCATTACTTCGTGCAAACAAGATTATTTTCATGAATTTTTACAAATTCATTTTTGACTCTTTTGACCAAGTTTCAGCAACTTAAGGCAAAAAAAGAAAATCTAAAATAGAATCATGGTTGTTTCTTCTTTGGGAGGCCCAAAGGATATTCCTGTTGGTCTCAGGGGACTGTGAGGAGGAAGCTGTGGGAAGAATCATGTCTTTTGAAAACAGGATTGCCCCCACAGACACCTGCCAACTGGTCTTTTGTGACATCACTGCCATCAGGCGTATCTGAGGATATTAAAGTGCTAGAAGGCTCCATTAAGAGAGAAAACAAAAGACTTCCGAGAGGGCTGGTAGATTCTCTGAGAGGTGTAGCCCCCCGGATCCCACGCTGCAGACAGCCCTTTCACTCTATTTAGGGAGCTGGCTATTTTTAATTTTCCTTAGTTGGTTCCTGGAACTTGAGTCTACAACATTTTTTTAAACTTTCCTCCTCCCCTCCTCCCCCACCTGAAAAAAAAAATGACATACTATCCAATTTCTCTCTCTTTTTCTTTTACCTAGGTGCCATGTCAGTGGCTAATCCATGCTCTGAGCATGTCTTCGTTCTCCATTAAGGACACGCCGCTGCCTTCTGTGTCTCCACGCAGCCCTTATCGTAAGCCTGATGGCAGTATCATCCCTTTCGTTCAGAAGCCCAGATCTCTAAAAACCCCTTTAGCTGAGAATCTACACTAAGATGATAATAATATTCAGGCCATTCTAATGTGACCACAGCAGTATTGACAGAATGCTGCAAGAGACAGGCTTTTCTGGTGCTGATTTTCTTGTTGATTTTTACTAGTATTTCTCAGATATTCAGGGATTCACTGATCTCAGCGTTTCTGTGACTGGAATGTCTCCTTAACACGACAAATACACAGAGGGGCCTGCTGTCTCATAAAGGGGCTTGAGCATCTCTGCAAAGCTGCTGAAGGGAGACGGGCTTCCGTTTACTGCTTGGATGAGATAAGCATCGGCTGTCACCATGGCTCCCGGAAGGGTCCCCTGATGCAACGGAGGAGTTTTGGAGACAAGCTTGAGCATTCCATCACCCCACAGATAAAGAATACACACAAGAGCGACATTCTTCCGATGTGCTGTCAAATGGATCAGAGTGAACTGTGACAGTCCTGGAGTGCGGGGCGTGGGCGGAGGGGCGGGGCCTCGGGGAGAAGGGAACCCGTGCTTTCCGGGTGCAGAGCACCGCAGAGTCTTACGTGGTTGGTCTGCCTTGTAGTACGTGACGGGGAGCAGAAATGGACCTTATGATGGGCTTAATTATTATCGTGCCCGTGAACAAGTCCATTCATGAGCCAAGTCACCCCACATTATATAATAACATTATTACCTTTCTTCAAAGTTTATTGTGAGAACAAAGTTGAAGAAAAGAATTTAAAAGAACTTCGAAATATCAACTCTGCCGAGTGGCAGATGTGATGGGTACAGAAGTATGCAAACGCTTCTGGCCAGTCCTCGCGGGGAGTCAGGCGGGAGGGGTGGAAAACCTCGGTCACTCCGGAACTCAGGGAGTAGCTGAGAGGCGTACAAGAATTGATGCAATTTTCGGAAGTATCAAAACCTGAGTGGTGGCTTCAATCCTGGGATTGCCGGCGCCCCCACCTCCAGGGTCCCTTCGTCCATGGTGGATGGTCTGCACAATAGGAGTATTTGGCCCATATTGCAGTCTGGGAACTGGAGTTCCTAAAGGTTAAACATTTTGACCAAATTCAAAAAATTAAATGGTATCTATATATACAACAAAATTGGACAGACTGGGTGGCTTGATTATCCTGAATTGTAAACTTTTTAGAGTTTCCTCTGAGAACTGTGGAACATACAGGGTTTTTTTTCTGCTTCATGTTTCCTTGAGAATCAAAATGATTAGCTCTTCTGCGCCCCGTGATTCAATCACATTCCCACAGACAACAGGTTTTAGTGGCGCATACCTTTCTTCAGACTTCAAATCTTTACGTTCAACTCTAGGGTCCTCTTGCTGGAGGAGACATCTATTTTTTGTAACTTCACAGATTCTGTTTTCTTCTTTGATAACAAAACTCCTCCTTTGCCTTTTGTTAACTGCCCCTCCACCTCTAAACTGTCAATCATAGTTTTATGGATGACTAATAACAAAATCCAAGGCCCCAGGACATACTCAATTGAGTTAGGGTAGGTGAGCAACTCCAGGAAGTCCAATCAGTCGTTTGACATATCATTTTGGGTGCCCAAACCAGGGAGATGATTTCTCCTCTGAGATTTAAGCTCATAAGTACTTGAGTCTATTTTTGCAACCACAGGAAGTGATACAGCTTGACAACAAAGTAAGCTCATAGGAAGAGAAGTAATGGAGAGAAAGAGAGAGAGAATGGGGAGAAGGAGGATACTGAGGAAGAGGAGGAAAGAGAGATGCTCTAATGACATGTTTTATATTCTTGAATCCAGTCACATGAAACCTCTGTCTCTCTGTCTCTCTCTCTCTCTCGCTCTCTCTCTCTCTCTCTCTCTCTCTGTCTCTCTCTCTCTCTCTCTCTCTACCATATATCTATCATCTATCTATCATCTATCTCTGTCATCTATTTAATTTTAAGGATGGTTCGAGTTGGGTTTTTTAAACAAACAAATATCCTGACTAATATATATGCCCAACATAACAGACAAATATATATGTTGATTCTCAGAATAACATACTTTGAATGGCATACGTTGAATATACATGATTAAACATATGTTGACAAGTATGTGTTTTAATACTATAGCACCTAACACATACATAGTGGGTACTC
Organism: Eidolon dupreanum; assembly: GCA_028627145.1. Taxonomy (NCBI): domain Eukaryota; kingdom Metazoa; phylum Chordata; class Mammalia; order Chiroptera; family Pteropodidae; genus Eidolon; species Eidolon dupreanum. The sequence continues at coordinate 158,112,321 of CM053503.1, read as the reverse complement.
AATAATGTGTTAAATAAAAGAATAAAGCCTTGTCAGTGCTGAGATGATTATTATATGTTTCTTCAGAGTTCAGGAATAGGGCTGAGAAAGGCCATCCTCTGAAATGAAAACTACTAAAAATCAGCCACTGCGTATAAAATACATTGCACGCTAAGGTATGTTTTGAAAGTGTAGCTGATGTGATGAGGTCACCTACTGAGTCCAGTGAAGAAGACAGGGTGTTTTGTAAAAAGCTGTTATCGGCTCACCTCGATGATGACATGAGGGAGAAAACTCCTGCCTCGCTACAACAGAAGAATAATGTGCTAAATAAAGATGAGCCAACAGTAGGAAGTGCTAATGTGTTTCCACACACTTATTAATGTTGGAAAGAGTGATGTGACCAGTGCTCTCAGGAATGCAGGTGTATGTCCAAATACTCCTCCTGTCATTCTGTAATTACACACAATCGTTGGCAGATAGATGTGTCTCATCAGGGCCAGCTTCATGACCGCGTGACCTCTGAGTGACACAAAGCCCTTGCTTTTAGAAGGGCCCTGTGTTCAGTTTAAAGCTCTGTTGTTGCTGTCTCGAAATTCTTAATCGTTTTGAACAAGGGCCCTGCATTTTCATATTGCGCTGGCCCTCCTGAAGATGTAGCCAGTCCTGAGTCTAATTCATAAGTTATGTTTCTCATTGAAAATTAATAAAATGAGATTTTATATTATCAGTCAATCTTCAGTGGATTTGATTAATTAAAGGTGGTTCGCCACCAACATGAAAAATCATAAAGTAGGCTTACACAATCAAGTTTCTGAACCTTTAGAATGAAGAATCAGAACCCATAATGTGGTGTTTATGAACACTTACTACTTAGAAAATTCAATGTAAAGAAGCTAAACTTTTAGTAGCCATTTAGCTTCAAAGAAAACTATAAATACATGTACTACCAGCTTATGCTGAAAAGAGAGATGAAAAGGGTCCCTTCAAAAAGACAGAGCTATAGCAAAAATATATGTTGTCTTCTATAGCTTTTATCATTTACTCATTTTAGGTTTTGTATGCATAGCCTATTTCTTAGATGTTTAGATTATTTTTGGATTACTTTCAATCACATACACACACACAAAGATTTCCTGAGACGACGCTTCATGAAAACTAACATTTATAGAGAATATTATTGTGGTTTCTTTCTAGAAAATGAACTCATTGATAGAGAATCTATATCACGAAAATATTTTGACTCAGCACTGATTAGGTTTCTAATGGCTCTCCTCTCTATAGTTTTGTTCTGCACAAAAAGAAAATCACCGTTATTAGTTCAAGATGAGAACCTGACAACCAACTATAACCTCAACTATTGAAATGCATTTTTAAAGATGTTTATGCATTATTCAGTAAGCTACCTTGAATCAAACATGTAAAAGCCCTTGAAACAAAAATATATATATATAATATATAACCAATATTATCACCAGATGGTAGACTTTATTTGTTATCCTAATTCCATTTTACATTTAGAAAATAAATATCAGCATGAATATTTAATACATTTACTGTAACAAAGGCAAAAGGCCAATATTATTATTGTAGGAATGTGAGGCTCAGAACTACTTAACTTTAACGGTCCTGTTGTTTTTATATGCCACACCACCTTTTTTTCATTGGAATGAGGTAGAATGTTAGTAATTCATTGCCAGAAGAGTCTAAGAAGCAACTCTGTACCTTTCATAGAATACTTTTCTTAAGATCAATACATTTGTTTAAAAACTGGCTCCCCACTTTTTGCTCCTGGTTTGGTCATCATCCACATTGTTCATTCCTTAGAAGGAATGAATAAATTCATATGTTAAAATATTATATATTTAGCTTTTTAAGGTAGAATATAGGGCAAAAATGAATATGCAGCTTAAGATAGCGGTCCATTTATTTGGCCTAATAGTTTTTATATTATTGGTGAAAATTCATTTACTCTGAAAGAGTTAAAAGGAGATATATTTGGTGTGTGCCAAGGGGCTCCGGAAAAGTAGGTTCTGTGTAAGAAGAGGCCATGCACTGGTGCTTCAAGTTTATTTGTTTGCTTGTGTTCCTACTTGCATTTAAAAAGAGAACTTAGGTCTTAAAAGGCCCAGATATCTTGGAGGATCCCCAGGAAAAGCATTTTTTATAGAGGATTAAGCAATTTAAGTCACAGATTTCTAGCCCACTGGAACCAGTGGTGAAGGATTTTGTTATCAGGGGTTACCTTTGGGGAATCAAAGCAAACTTTAACCCGGTATAGATTTCCCAGCTTGGTTTATTAGTTCTAATTATAGCGTTTAAAGGGACATCCATTTCAATTGCTTTTTTTTTTTTCATATTCTTCTGTTTAGGAAAACATAATCATCTATTAATTTGTGCAATATACAATTATTGAATTTTTGTCCCACAGGATACCAACGCTAATGGGGAGAAATAACTGCATTGTTGGCCAAGGTGGTTAAATCCAAAAACCATTATGGAGAAGTACGTCCTCAACAAGCTGTCAGAAACTCACGCTCACTGAAAGCATAAGTGTGACATTGTGTTCTATAGCATATCTGAGAACAAAGCAGAATGAGCACTTTTCTTATTTGTAACGTGAGAATATAAATACTTATCTGATAGTTATTATAAAATAATAAGATAATCTATAAAAAAATCAGTATAGGCACACTAATCCAATAAACTTAACATAGAATCATTTTATTTGTGTTGTTAAAATAGCACACACATGCACACACACACACACAAGACATTTACAAATACCAGTCAACAGAAAATAAAATATTGAGCAATCTCTGAATAGCAGTATCCTATGAGCTATGGGTATTTTCAAGACCTCATTATTGAAGCTTATCAAAATTTTGTTCTGCTGAGCCAATGCATATCTTGAGAACTCAGTGAATTTCATGAAAGCAACAAGTAGATTTCTAAAACTGAAAGAACCCAGCCTTGTTTGGATTTAACCCCAGGTTCATTTCTCACTTGGCTTCATAAACAAAAGGAAGAATTCTTTTCACTTGCTAATGCCCAGAATGAGGTAAACCCCCTTAGCACACTCAGAAAGACAGGGACCCACTTAAATTAATCACATAATAAGAACCCTACCTAACACAAGCTATATGCAGAAACACATGCATCCCAAGCCAGACCATAAGATTAGCAACTGCAAATCATTCAAACAGAGGAGCTGGGAAATAATGTTTTTCTCGGCTTTATTAGAGTATAATTGACAAATAAAATTATAAAATAGTGTGCAATGTGATGATTATACATTATGTATATATGTGTGTGCATGTGTGTATGTGTGTGTGTATATATAATATGTATATATATGTGTATATATGTGTGTATGTGTATATGTATGTATGGAGGTATATATATATATTCCCACCAAGATAATTAACATATCCATCACCTCACATACTCACCTTTGTGTGTGTGTGTGTGTGTGAGAACTTTTAAGTTCTATTCTCTTAGCAAATTTCAATTATACAATACAGTGTTACCAACTACAGTCACCCACCATGTTATAATATATTCTCAGACCTTATTCATCTCATTCACTGAAAGGTTGTACCCTTTGAACAACCTCTCCCTATTTCCTCCCCCTCCCCTACCTCCAGCAACCACTTTCTACTCTCTGTTTCTACGAGTTTGATTTTTTTTAAATTCCACAAATAAGTGACACCATGCCATATTTGTCTTTCTCTGTCTAGATTATTTCACTTAGCATATCATCCACATTCATTCATGTCGTTGCAAATGACTGGATTTCTTTCTCTTCAAGACTGACTAATACTTCATACATATTTATTTTCACATATATCTTTCACTCCTTTTGGTCCCATCTCTCATGTGCACTCATCGAGGTATTCTTAACTTTCCAATAATTATTATTTTACAATCAAATCATTTTTTAGTTAGCAGGGATGACTTGGAGATGAAAATTAGTAAGAAATGCTAGATGTTATATTAAAACAAACAAACAAAAAAGGATGGTCAGATATCAAATTAATAAGACAACTGAGTATACCATTTCTCTTTTAGTTTGGTGAGAAAGTAGATATTTATTTACATTTAGCTGCTAAGAATGATGTCCCTCCCCCATCTCCTTACCCCTCCCCTGGGGGTAGAAAATACATATTGCAGCTTTAGGAAGCATGACTGAGACAGATATTTTTTCTGTTGAATTTATTCTAAAGTTAATTGATCCTCTGTATTTAGGGAGTATATGGACTATAAAAGATAAAACAACTCTGATTTTAGTAGTTTCCCTTTATCATTTAGAGTTCATCATTATATTCAAGGAAGCTGAAATGCTCTTAATCATATCAATAGTTGATCAATAACTGATTTGTACTAAGTGAATAAATGACACATCAGGTAAGATTTGAATGAGAAATTAATTATGCTATACATCATAGCTTTTATAAGAGAATCCTATTGAACTCTTTAAAAAGAGAGAAAATCAACTCATTCTTCCTAAAGTAACATTCAGGGGAAAAACATGTATGTTTTCTTCTGGGTGATACTGACTCATTGGATAATTGAGTCTCACGTCATAATAAGATAGAGTAATTCCCCGGGGGCAATGATGCACTTAAACAAAATAGGTCAGATATATAAATAACAGAAGAGGCAGTTACAAAAATTCAGAGTCAGCTTAGAGACCATTTGAAAACAATTTTTGTCTCAAGAGACATTTTTATTTTCATTAATAGCCAAATATTCCTAAACAAATGAAGGAAGAATGAAGCCTGATAAATGTATGAGGACTTAAATAAGGATACAAAAATCTGGTCTACATGCTACTGAGTACACCACCAGAACAGCACAATGCAATCAAGAGATGTGCGCTAATGGCTAATTTGTGTTCTCTTGGTTTAAGAAAAATTAATTTTTCTTGTCCAAAATACTTTTGTTCTTGACATCACTCTAGAGCAACAGTATTCATACTGCTGGTGTCATATGCTTTTGCGCTCCTCACTGATCCACCAAGGCCACTCTGAGTTTTATCCCCAAGCATGTTTCCAACATCAGCATTTATACACAACTATGAAAGATTGCTGAGAAATAGTTCTGTGGTATAGACATTGCCAAAGGGAACTAGACATAAAGATATTTCATCTATGTCTTGCTTTCGTCTCTACTTTTATTCTCTCTTGCATATACTTTATTGCATATGAACTAAATTCTGGATATATTTATATTTCCTGTCTCTTGTTTGGAGGTACCAGGATCTGATATAGGGGCAAACATAGGGTCTGAATTGATCCAGATGTCCCACAACATAAAACTTCTTTAAAAAAAAAGATTGTGCATCTTCTTCCTGCCTGTTCTCTCACCTCATTTCTCCTCTCTCTTTTTCTCTGGCTCTGAGAGTTAAGCTGACCACGCCCCCTTTTTTGCATGGGAAGACTATGAGGTAAATGAGAAAGTTGATAAAAAAATAGAGATTGAGATAACAGAGACCTAATTATTAGTTTTTGCATCACAGGAAAGCCAAAGGCCAAAGCTGTAGAAGCTCTGAATATAAAGCCATTATGATCATGAAACTATTGATTAATATGTTCTATCTTGCAGATTAAGTATTTGCTTACTTATTGTTTCTTTTCCTCTCCTTCCTCCCCACAGTTTATAAAATAGAGTCATTGTAAAAAGTGATTTGGGGACTGGTTAATGAGGCTATATGCCACATTAAATAGAATTCTGCCCCAAGGGTCAGATAAAATTGTGTTAAGTTATCTGAGGCCCCATTCACTGGTTTGGTTAAATATAAAAGGGACAAAACATATCATCTGTGGTTAGCCAATATGAACACCTTAACCTGTGCTCTGTGGGGAGGGGACATTAGGTTGTCAGGTAGTTAATGAGTCATCCTAGATGACTAGAACTGTTGTCTACTATAGCATTTTGATTCAAAGAGCAGTAGAAATACACAGAGCAAAAATACGGAAGTGATTTTCATAGACTGGAACACTGAGCTGAAAACAATTAAAAAAAATTATTGAGGCTAAGTTAGCATTCCTTATTTTGGGTCAAAGTTTAAGGATACCAGTAAGGATGCACTTACATTTATTTATATAAAAAAATGAACACAAGGGTTAGTTGAACGTAGGTTTAATATAAGTTAGCAGCAATATTGTACTGAATTAATAGATTTGGAAAGTTAGAAAGAGCTTTGAATGGGGAAACAGAGCATTTGGGTTTGAGTCCAGACTCTGCCTCTCTCTCAGTGATCACCTGACCCTGGGTAAGTCTATGGTGCTAAGTTTTCACATCAGCACACTGAGAGAGTTGAATTAAATACTTCGGTTTGCCCTGGATGTAGAGTTAGAGTGTCAATGTGAACAAGCGGGGAAGAAGAAATGAAAAGCAGATTGATTCTGTGGAAGGAGAGATTTGTACTGAGAAGTCAATGAGATAACCTTGGAATATCAGATTATGTAGAGCCTTGTTGATGTCATTGCTAAATCAGATAGGTACTAGAGAATGAAAAAATTGTAAATAAGAGATAAGGAGGCATAAAGCATGAATTTGGGGAGAAATAGAGTAAGAATACATAAGAATTTTTCAGTAACCAAACTGTGATATTCTGTAATATTGTAATAGCAACTATAGGAGCAAACGTATACTGACTTTCTAATTGGAGGTTGGCATCTTTGTTAAGTATTTTACATGCACTACCTCATTTAAAAAAACCAGTGTAAGAGACATCGCAGTAGAAAAATATAAAACAGCAGGACTTGACTGATAACACAAAAGATAATGAAAAACTAGTCATTCATGATAGGAGTTTTGAGTCTGAGTCTGCCACTGCAATAACACCATTAAATTCTGATTGTCAGCGAGTTTGGGGAGAAAGACTTAGTGATAACATTTGGCCATGTTGAATTTGAGGCTATTTCCTTAAGGAAATATAAAATACAGGAGTAGCAATTTCTAAGCTACGCTCTATAGAGGTGGCCATCCATGCTCTGGAAACAGATGAAATTTCCAAAGGTACAAAAATAGAGACAAAGAACCCTGATCAATAAATGGCTTGGACTTCTGAAGAGAAACATGGGTTGGAGGCAAATGTTCACAAACACTGAGAAGGAGAACTTCAAGAGAATTGAGGGGAACGGGCTATGAGAGAGATCGGCAGTCAAAATTCCAAATGAGGTCAAGGAAGTTTGCTTGGAAGTTTGCTTCAGCTCTGAAACAAAACAGTCACATTTGGCTGGAAAGACTAAGTTGAAACTCCCTCTCTGACACCCACCAAGGAAGGTACTGGCAGAAGACATTAAACTTCACTAGTAAGTGACTTGGGGCTTCACCTTTATAGTGTTCAATAAAAACATATAAAATAACTCAAGAAATTTAACATTTGATAGCTCAAAATCTTTTAAAGGAGAAATGAAACTATTTCTGTTCAATACAATTGGGAATTTGAAACAGACACTGATAACTGTTGATCCAACTGTCATTTTCCACTCCAACCTCCCTCATTTATGCCGACAGAGCTATCTTCCTCTGCTCAACTTCCAGTTTCATTAAAAAGTTGGCTCCATGGGCAGGCAGCCCTTAGGGAATCTTTCTGACATACTCATGGTGATCCCAATCCCTTTAGCTAATCACTCTTCCAAGCATGGATATGTGATATCAATCTAGCCGGAGAAAATTAAGGTATGCCAGGGAGGGGCCCTCTGCGAAAATATTGTCCTGACTAATTAAAAAAAACCTGACTTTATGTTTCATAGATCTGGAGGGATGCCTGGAACTGCTGCAGCCATCTTATAACCATGAGGGAAATAGTCTCAGAGGACAAATGGCAGAACAGAGAGGTGGAAGGAATCTCAGTCCTGAGGACATGATCGAGCCATTCATGATATCATGTCACATCTCAAGGATTTTCTGTTACTTGGAGTTTTCTGTTACTTGTAGCTGAATGCAATCTATTATAGAATGTAAAGATTATTTCCTGGCATTTCTACCCCATCCCCACCCCCAACCCTTAATTTTTATTATTATCTTTTACTCAGCTTTTTGTATTTTATTCCAATGGAATTCTATTTACAGAAAATGTAACTACTCTGTACGGGTCTATATTCTCATTCCTAATTTCGTAATTATTGTTAGAAATGAATTCTTAGCTGATTAGGTTGAGTGGTGGTGGTGTGAGGGGAGGTGAGGTGTGTGTGTGAGTAAAGGAATGGTCTATTATTTCTCAATTTTCCTCTCCACAGTCATAGCACAGATTTAAAAGGCACTGTGTATAGCATTAGTTCAGGGGGATTACAATAAAAACCCAAATCTTTATATAAATTTCTCAAGCCTTTTGTTTTGGGCTTGCATTTTATGGCTTTTTTCAGGCATGGCATTTCCATTAACGTGTGTATGCAAAGCTCCATTGTTCATTATGGCTCTCTAATGAGGAAGAATAAGACTAAGTATTGGGAATGAAAATTGTACATTTTTATGTGGTGGTTTATAGACTATTACTTCTAATTGAAATGTGAAGTTCGCCTTTACAGTTAAGGTAAAAGCAGAAAATCACACATTCTGCCTCTTTCTGACAGAAGAGACTCCAGACTGGGGGAGAGAAGTTGTCTTTGACAAAGGATCGCACTTACATATTAAAAGAAACAGAGAGCTGGCTTGTCCACAGAGGTTAAATTTGAATGAAGTTCAATGTCTGTAAGGGGGACATCTGCTGAGGTAAAGGACTTACTATAATGGGGAATATGTCGAGTGTGTTAAAAAGGAAGTTTCCTGCATAGGATGCAACGATGGGGGGCGGGGGCCGGGGGGTGATGGGATGGGGGTGACTATTAGAGAACTCATCCAGGTGATGGAGATAATGTTTGTGTTTGGGATTCATTGCTGATTGTTTTTTTCCCCCAGTGTGAGAACTTTGCTGTATAATTTGTGTGGATGCTACAGAACAGACCTGAAGTGTTTCTTTCAATCATTTTACCAACTCCATTGTTTAAAATTTATGGTAATTGAGCTTTATAAAGCAATAGTATATTTAAGAGTACTCAGAAATTCTCCTGTTTCAATGTTATAACTTAATCCCATGCATTCACAATGGGTCCAATATTGCCCCCAAGGGGATAAAAAGAGGTTCTTTGGAGGGAGAGGTGGAAAAACTTTTAGATATTACATAAAGAGTTATGCAGTATGTGGTGTTAAAATTTCACAGGGGAGGAGTAATTAGGAAAAATAATTAAAAGCTGAGGGGAGGTATAATGAATTTAAAAGCCAGTCAACCAAAGGACTTTACTTACTCTGTAAAGGAAAAAAAAAAAAAAACATATCCTGTCATGTCAACAGCTTCTAGAAGCACTTCAGTGACAGAGGACCCATTACCTATTGTCTGTTTTGGCAGAAATGCAACCATTCATCAAAGATGTAAATCTCAGAGTTTTTGAAAGTGCATGCTAATGGGACTTTTCCCATTGTCTGAAATTGCAGCTAAAGTTTTAAAACAAAACTCGAGTGCCTCCGGAAGCCCATGGGCCTATAGAGATGTGGCCAGTCATCTCTACTATCGGCTTCCACTCCCACATAATTAATTGGCCCAAGAGAGAGGAAATTCTAAGACAGTCAGGAGGACTGCTTGAGGAATATCTGCATTTGAAGGAAGCTGGCATCTCATCTCCTAGCTGGACTTCGGCTTGGGCAGCAGACTTGCCGACTTACCATTTTGTCTATTTGAGCAAGTGGAAAAGGACATGAGAGGGGGTTAGGGAGAGAGAGAAAGAGAGGGAGAGAGAGAGAAGAGAGAAAATTCAGCATTGAAACATCCTAAATTGTCACCATTTTGCCAATGTTCTGTCTGAGTTTTTCCATTGATCACTGAGATACTGTGAAAAATGGACAAAATCACCCCAATAACAGGAGGCTTAGAGGATATCCACAGAGGGAGGAAGCTCAGGGAACTCCAAAAAATATCAAAACAGAACATTTCTCTGCAAAGTAGAGAGATCTCATCCAAGGTGCTTCATATGTAATTCATTTATGTTCCCCCAAGACAGGTAGTATGTCGGCTATTGTCCCACAGCGGGACACTGGTAGCCACAATCAATCAATGACCACAGAATCCACTTAAAGAAAAACAGTTTTATCCTTTTAATCCTCTCCACCAATCTTCCTAACCCCGAGGAACTAAAACAAATAAAAGAGGCGGAATCAGAGAGGACAAAATGCAGCCCCATCCCTCTCTGAATCTGGAGGCTGAGAGGACCTACGCTCCAATTTAAATTGGAGACTCAAGTTTGAAGCTGGCTCAGACTTAACCAGCTTCCTAAACAGAGCTCACTAGCAAGCTCTGAGCTCTGCCACAGAATCATCAGGGAGACTGGACAGGACATGTTTGAAGGCAGCAATGGAAGAAAGTGTTGGGATCATTTATTTCCACCCACACTTTACTCCAGCACCCCTGTTTAGACTGTCACATAAAAGACTATTAGGTTCAATCTCATTAAGACTGAAAAGCAATTTTGAATTTCTATAGAAATTTTTAATTAAAAAAAAACTTGGTTACTTTCCTCTGTATTTTTGTAGTTCCTCTTTCAGTATGTTCGAAACCCAAGCTTATCATCACCATCTTTTTCTAAGGATTTTCCCCCACATATTATCAGACTGACTCAACTACCAAGAATCCATTCAACCACAAGGTTCTATTCTCTAGACATCCAGGAGGAGTTTTTTTATTATTATTAAGGACTGCTTCCCAAACCTTCCTGGCCATATGAATTACCTAGATACGTTGGGTGTTGTTATCAATATAGTTTCTGGGGGTATTATAAACTGAATTGTGCCCTCCTCCCCCCCCCAAACTCTTAGGTGGAAGCCCTAAGCTGTAGTGAGACTGTATGTGGAGATGGGGCCTTTAGGGAGGTGATTAAGATGAAATGAGGGTGTAAGGGTGGGGCGCTGATCTGATAGGACTGGTGCCATCAAAAGCAAAAAGAATATACTAGAGATCTTCCTTCCCCCACAGGAGCAAAAGGGCCCTGTGAGGACGCAGCCAGAGGCAGGCTCCTTCATGCCAGAAAGAGCCCCCACCAGACTGGATCTGTAAGCATCTTGACCTGGGACTTCCAGCCTCCAGGACTGTGAGAAAGTAAATTTCTGTTGTTTAAGCCATCCGGCCCACGGCATTTTGTTGTGACAACCCTAGCAGACTAAAACAGTTCCTAAATTACTAAGTCTGAGATGGCTTCCGAGAATCTGTATGCTTGTGTTTTAAGCAACCGGATTTTTATGATCTGCTAAAATATAAAGGCACTGAATTTAAGAAATGATTCTTATGAATATTTCAGCTTGTATCTTTCTTTCTGAGTTCTCCTTTCTCCACTGTTTATGGACATTTCTCCATTTTAACAAATATTTATTGATCTATCATTCTTGCTGGTGAGAATACAGCAGTGAATAAAAATAAGACTGAAGAGATCCTCCCTGGCAGAAGCTGATATTCTAATGGAGATAAATACAACATCAAATGACACATACATTTATTATTTAATATCTAGTAGTGAAAAGTGCTGTAAAGAAAAAAAAAAGATAAAGTGTTAGAGAGTGAGGTCGGGTGGTAGGGTGGCTCCTGCTACAAAAAGTTAATGAAAGTCTGAGAAAATCACAAGACTTGAATGAAGTAAGGAAGCCGTGTGAAAATGCTTGAGGAACAGCATTTCAGATAGAGGGAAAAGCAAGTGCAAAATAGCTTGATACCTGTTAGGGACATTTCAAGGGCTAGGACAGTTGAAGCCCAGGGACTGAGGAGGTAGGAGGTGGAAAATAAGGTTAGGAGGGAGGCAGGGGCTAGATTAGGCACTACAGGCCAAGGTAAGAAGACTGGATGGTATTGAGGAGTAGAAAGGTATAATTTGATATAATTCTACATAGGAAGATTCTGTAGAAACAAGAGGAGGTATTAAGAAGCCAGTTAGAAGGCAATTCCAATGAATAGTCTAGGTTAGCTCCTACACACAGAATTTCAATTAATTTTGGTATGATGTAATCAGGAGGTATAACTACATCCCAAACAATCAGGGAACCAGAGGTCTCAAAGTCTACCATTACTTAGGGAATTTTATTTTATTTTTTTATTCAGCCAAAGATCAAATTTGTAGCCTTTTTACATATTTTTTTCTCCTTGTAAAGGACTCTATATTCATGACTTTTTATTATGCAAAAAGGCACTTGAATTTTCCAGTCCTGCCTTCTGACTCTGCTATTGAAAACACATGCAAACAACTGACTTGGTTTATGTATGTTTTAATAATAATGAGAGCAGGTGCATAAAACACATCCTCACTCAATTCATATAAACTCCTCCAACATATTCCAGTTACTTGTCTAGGTGGAGTTAGAAATAACTTCATTTGCATACGATGAAATTATACCTTTAAAAAATTTACCTATTTACCAGCAGAATTTGCCAATGACCTCAAACACAGAATTTTCAAGTATCTATTCTAAAAGTGTTCATATCCTTCACGCAGAATAAAATTACTTGAAGAAAGCGTTATTGTGTTTTTGATTGAGGTTTTAAAGTGATTTAATTATAGCCATAGAATGTTGGGTTTTATGTATCAAATTGACAAATCCAAAACCATACTTCTGAATTTAACGTTCTCCAAGGAGGCATTAAGAGCATACTGGCTACTCTTTCTTTTGGCAAAAGCTTCACACTAGGTAAAAATGCTTCCAATGGTATTTTTGAACTATTCTATTTTTGACCTTAATCCTTTCCTTTGCTGTGGTTATGGCCCTCAGTACCTAAATTATAGGCTCTTCTGTAGTTTCAGAAAGCTAATTCACACCACGGTGCACATTAAGAAGGTGGTGTATATAATATTCCACTAAGGGAGACCCGATGAACATTAAACCCCCACTAGTAACCGGTCACGAGTCAGGCTGCAACTGACGCTAGTCATTTTTCTTCACTGACAAGTTTTCATTATGTGGCTTTCCCAGAACAATTTAGAAATTGATCTGCAGCTGATGGAAGCCAGGATGAATTGGGCCCCTAAGTAAACCCAGGGCATCAGAGCAAGGTCAAAGGCAATGCCGGTCCCCAGCACTGGGGGTCAAGTGAGCAACTCCCTCCTCAAACTCCTCGCCTTCACTCCTGCACCTGCTCTTACAGGGATCTTAGACTTCTCAAAGGGGACCCTCACTTGGGACACCTCCCAGGCCTGGAGGGGCCATGTAGACTTTTCTTTCATCATCTGTTATCTCCTGCCTGAATAGGTCAGAAGTTCACATCTCTGAGAAAACAATTTCCTAGTATCTATCTTTTGGTAAAAAAGAAAGGGTCTTTTGTTTTCTACAAAATTGTATAAATCTGCTTGAAAATTAAGGGCACCGATCTAAACTTGCTCTGTGTAATTCTGGCATGGTTGGGATCCGTGGGATTACCTGACCAGATGGAGTGTGCAAGGTGGGGTTACACAATCCTGGGGACACTTTGGGGATAAGGAGCTTCTAAGAATATTTCAGGGGACTGAAAGCGTCTAAGGACGTGCTCTGGATCCAAGGACAATTCAGGGTGATGAATGAGACTTAGGCTGATAGAGAGACTTTAGCCTGGTGGGTAGTTGTTGTTTATGGTGGTGGTCGTGTGTGTGTGTGTGTGTGTGTGTGTGTGTGTGTGTGTGTGTGTGTGTGTGTGTTATGGAATGGACGTAGGCAGCTAGGGAGCTAAGAGATTGTCTGGACTAAAGAAAAATTGAGAGTTCAGAACTACCATACGAATAGGAATTGATTTCAGTCAGAGTAAAGTGCCCTTTTCACACCATTCCGCCCACTTTTTGTGAGTCAGTACCCACCCAATTCCTTGCAACTGGTTAAGACATCCCATACTGTGTTCCCTCCTCTAACAACAATACTAAGAGCAGCAATCATTTACTGAACAGCCATGTGGGCAAGGCAAAGCGCCAGAGGCTTTTGATATAGTAGGTAGATTGCAACTGGTGACCTTTGATTTGGCGCAGTCACATTCTTACATTCTGAGATAAATCATATTAATTAATGGAGAATTTTCCCTCTAAAATTTTCCTCATTGAAGAGGCTCATCTTCAGACACACATTGGAGGTGTCTGGGAAGCGCTTCAAGTTAGCCCTGTACTACAATGGCAAATCAACAGGATCCGGCCTTCAGAACAATCTGGGGGTGCCCCACCTCTCAGGCAGTTGCTCAGTTGGTGTTCACCAGTCCTTGTTGCGACTGGCCTTGAGCCCACACATAGCTAAAACTCTACACCCCTCCAGACACAAGAGTGTAGGAGGCTGGTGCCAGCTGTGTAGAGAATAGCTAAGAGGATCTGAGAAATGAAGTATCCTGGTGTGAGGTCACCTACTTTATAAACACGCATTTTGAGGCTTCTACTAGTCCTGTCACTGAATCCTTTTAATAAACACTTTTGTGGTTTAACAGTGAACACTTAGTTTAGTACTTTCCATTACAGAGTCCAAAGACAAACTTTCATATCTGGCTCAAGCAGACTGATGGGTACACATTAGGTTATCGTTCTGGTACTGACTTTTATAGCAATTCTGTTAAGAGACTAAAGCCTAAGGGAAGAACTTGGCTTCCTTGACCAGTAGCATATCTAACAGACCTAGAAAATTAATAATAAAGAAATAAATTAGCTAAAGAGTGTTTCTTCATTGAGTTTTTAGTATACTAAGTGTTCAGCTTTGGTGTTTAAAGCCTAAGGCTAATTAAACAATTTTTTCTTCACCTAACTTGTGTTGGTAGTTGGCTGACTATATAGCAGAACAAAATGGTCGACAGCGCATTCTCAGTGTGAGAATTGGAAGCATCCCCAGAATCCTCTTTTTGGAATGATCAGACGGGATGTGGAAGATGAATTAAAGAAAGTCTCCGTGAGAGTGGTGTGAACAAAAAACCCACCAAATAATTTTAATTTTCAACAGAACGTTATGTGAATAGTTTCAGCCCTAGTTTTTGCTTCTCAAGATTAAGGTTTGGGAATGAGCAAGCAAGATGCCTATAGAACCAGACGGCTCCCTACTGACTTAGTTTTAGCCTATATAGTCAGGTCTCTTGGTATTTGCGGGGGACTGGTTCCAGGAGTAGCCAAGGATATCGAAATCTGTGGATGCTCAAGTCCCTTATATAAAATGGTAAAGTATTTGAATATAACCTCCAGACATTCTCCTGTATACTTTAAATCATCTCTAGATTAGTATAATACCTAATGTAATGTAAATGCTATGCAAATAATTGGATGTCAGAGCATTTTGAAAATATGTAAAACTTTTTCAAAAATGTTATATGTTATAATTATTAGTGAGCCTCTACTTGATTTTCAGTCCTTTGAAACTATTCTAATTATATACTATTGAAGAGCAGACATCTTGCTAGATTGTATTTCTAAATGATAATTATCTATTTTTATATGACTAGAAAATAAAATATTGTTTCAGCTTATTTTTAATAATTTAAAAGGCTAAGGATAAAATACAACTGTAATCAAAGTATACTTTAATCAAGATATATTAAAGTATATTTGATATATTTCTTGGGTATATTTTCATAAAAAATGTAAATTAAAGCAAAATTTAAAATCAGAAAAGTAAATAATTTCTTTTCCAAAATGTTTTCTAAAATATTCAAAATCTGTCAAAATTAAAGAATGATGAATTAATTGTAATTAACTTGTAAATAATTTTAAATGTGCATATTTAAATTAATACAACTTCTACTTAACTTTTGAAATATAATGAAATCTTATTAAATATTTTCATAAAAAGAAGACTATTTACTATTCTAGTGTTCAATGTCCATCCATTAGCTTATGTAAAGAGTTTATATCATGCATCATTTATGTTTTATCTCAACCTGGATATGTACAAATTTAAGAATAATCGAATTGCTTAATATTGCAAAATATTTCTCAGCCACTGTGTTCGACTACTGTAAATATTGTGTTAATCCCTGTATTCTTCTAGAACCAGGGCTTGGAATACAAAGAGAAACCAGAAAATGGAGACTCAGACCCACCTGAAAAATTCACCTCATTATGGGAGAAACTATTGCATTCTTGCTCTGTGAAAGGATTTGACAAGTTAATGAATTTTCTTTTCTCTTACCTAAGTGCTTCGCTGCTCAAACAGTCCTTGTACTCCAAAGTGGTGGTCACCTCCTGTGTCAGCAACTCGGCAACTCACATGCCTCACAGCCTTTGGAGGGAACTGCTAATTGTTTTGAAGTGATAGGGAGAAGTATTTCCCTGGGGGCCTGAAGAAAGTCAGTCACAAGAGCAGATCTTGAGGTTATAGTTTTTCTCCGTGTCAAAGCTAAGTTCAGAACTGCAAGTGATGGAAACACCAAGTGTCTCTGGTATTTAGATTTCTCAGAGTTGTGATATTTGGGCTCATGAAAGCATGCATGCAGGACAGGAGCCCAAACTTGCCTGGGTGTAAGGCATGCATTGGACGTGAGCCTGGAGCTCCTGAGAATCTCTATGTGAAGCCTGAAAAGGAAGCCAACATGGCAGAAGGCAGAGTGAATTGATGGCAAGAAACTGATTCATGATGAAAATGTATGAATTCCAAATCCCACTGCACCTGAGGCTGACTATACACCTGGAATTTTCATTTAGTGAGACAACATATTAATTTTCTTTTCTTAAGCCATTTTTAGGAGGAATTCTGTCATTTGCAACAGAAAGAGTCACAACTGATCTAGCAGGAAGCCATTCTCTTTCCAGAATATTAACCACTAGGAACTGTCTTGCCAGCTTCGACTTTATTTAGTAGGATGTGGATAGAAATAAAGAGAAACCACTGAATTTGTTCTTTAGACTCAAATTCTGAGTCATATCTGGGTGGCAGCTCTTTTACCAACACCACTCAAACACCCGAGCCTACTTTTGCCTTCTGCTTTCAATTGGCCTTTCCCTAGACATCTTTGAACAACTGGAAGTGACTCTGACAAGAGAATCATGAAGTCTGAATATGCAAAGAATCCTTGAAAGCGCTCTTCATAAGAGCATCATAACTGTACCACTGACATATCCATTCATCACATGTGGAATTTGTTAAAAGGGATAAATACCTGATTTTATAGCCCACTCTAGAAGAGGGTATTGCATTTCTTAAATCTAAACAACCACCCATTAATGCTTAATTCTCATGATTTGAAAATCTTTTCTAATCTCATTTTTCTTTCTGCCTCCAGCTGAGTGATTTTTTTTCATGTATATTTAATCATTAGCGTATCATCAGTGTTGTTTGTAAGGTGATACTACCAAGAACCTGTACACTAATGGCTTAGTTGGAGGCTACACATTTCTCATGATTATGCATTCATTTTAAGCTTTCATTGCACAGTAGCAAAGTCAACTTGAAGTAAATCATAAACTTCACTTTAGAACAGTGTATCGCATATCAAGATTTTTATAAGTACATGTTGACTTTTTGGGAGAAGCCCAACTCCCCAATCAGTTTTCCAAGAAGGCAAAAAAGAAAAGAAAAACTCACAAAAATACAGTTGGGTGGACTCATGCCCTACACTAATAATCTATTTCAAAGAATACCTTCTTTCAGACTACACAAAAATATAGTGCTTACATTTTTACAAACCCACAGTTTATGTAGAAATTATTTTATGTTTAGATATCACTCACTAGTAACTGGTACTGAGCCAGCTCTAGAGCTACATAAACACCAGATTTTACACATTACATAGCTCACACAACATTTTGCTCTAAGCTGGTTAGTTAGTTTACAGTCTAACCCTACCCAGAGAGCTCCCCGTCTCCCACAATTTTTTTTTTTTTTTTGCCAAGAAAAGCAGCAGGGGATTTTTTTTAATACACCAAAAGAAATCAAATCATACATGTGCACTTTTGTAAACTAGAAATTCTTGTTTCTGTTACTGTAAATCATTACCAGATGTCAAATAGCAAAATGTTCATTACTCCCCCAAATAATAGAGTTGATTAATGAGGCACATTTACATTGTGGAATCTCAGTCTCTGTCATGACTGGACAGGGTCTAAGAAGTTTTAAAAAATCATGCAGATGGGGAAATAACTTTAACCATTATGCTTCAAAGGCAAAGTAAATATTAGGCATCTTGGGCAGGATTTGGTCATCTGAAGGGTAATGACTTCCAAATGAAACTAGGCTTTCTTCTTAACGAAAAGAAATGGTAGCCATGTCACAAGACAGAAAGATAGATAGGTTTTGGTCAGTCTACGCCTTATAACTGCTTTATATAGGAAATACATTCTAGGGGAATTTCATTGCAATTCATAAACTTTTAAGGCAGTCTGATTGCTTAGCTCAATTTCTCGAGTAAACAGTTCTTGGGTTGGTTACTGATGTGATAATGGTATTTGTGCTGAAGTACTATTCTAAAGAAAATCCCCTTTTTCTACTTAATAGGTAATCTTCATTTGAAAAGGAGCATCTATTTTAGTGAAGTCACCAGACTGTAAATAAATCCATTAATATCTGCAGACAACTCTCTCAAAGTGACATTTTACATTCTGTCCAAAATTATGCGGGTTCCTATGCACAGCAGACGTTTTCAAAATATACTAAACATATTTCTTGTCTCTGTATTTGTGGTCTATTGCATAGGATAAAGAACACTGAAAAATAACCGGGGGACCAAATGACATTGGCAGCTAATCAGAAGATTGTTTTGTCAGGGAAGCTGACCTGGAATGACTTGTTGGTAGCTGAAGGACGGGCTTTTCTCCATAAAACTTTGTTCAGACATTTTGGAACCAGTGTGAGTCATGATCACCCATAAGAGCTCTGTCGACTGTGTTCATCTATGTAATCCATTTCTCAATCAAGCGTTCGCTTACTTTTACACAGACATGTTTCCTGTAGCTCACGTTGTGTGTGTGCGCTTGTTTGTGTGCTTATGTATGCCATTCACTTTCTTAGTAGGCAGTGTCAGGTAATTATTAAGAATCTTTGGAATCAGTCACACAGAAGTTAGAACCCTAGATCTATCACTCATTAGCAGTGTGACTTTTGTCATGTAATCTAAATTCTCTGAGTCTTCGTTTCCCCGCACACAAATAGAAATATCAATGAACACATCCAAGAGTTACTTGAAGAGTTAAATGAGACAAAGCAAATGAAATCTTTAACTTTGTGTTTCACACGTAGTTAACAGTAATACGATGTTTCAGATGCCAATAACTTTCCGCATCCAGGCAAGACCAGCCCACACTCCCCAGATTCCCCTCTATTGCTATAACTGGATTTCCACAGAACAAACCAAGGATGCAGACACAATGGGAGTTATTCATATTAATTTTAAAAAGGAAATATATTCAGCATTTGAAATCATTTGAAAATTCAGTAATTAGAATTTAAATGATGCTCTGCTGTCAGTTTCAAAACTCACAGCATTGGGAAGATGTCCTGCATCACGTGGTCAGACACCTTCCTTTTAGAGCCAAGGAAACTAAAACCTGGAGAAATTTCACTTTCTTTTCACTTCTGTCTAGATTTGGTGGTGGGTCTAGGACCCAGGTGCAGTCCCAGCTTCCTGGCCCTGTTGCCCTCTGCCTTTGGCTTAGAATACGCCGCTTCTCTTTGGGTTTATAAATGAAGCCAAACGTCTGTTTTTCTGAAAACAGCAAACTAAGGAATATGACAGGCAGAAACTGGGCCAGCCTTGTCATTGGAAGCCTGAACACTGTAAAGGCCAGAATCATAGAGCATTATCTAATAAGCGAGGTTACAAGGTTTTGTGTGAACAAAAATGTGATAATGTATGGGAAAGCAAGTTGTAAGTTTTATGTAATAATGAGGATTAATAATATGTATTTCTCATATAATCAATTGCATCCTTGTTAAATTGAATCAGATAGCAATTTGCTGAGACTACCTGGTGTTATACGACCTCCATTTGCTGGTAGGAAAAAAAATTTCCATTATGACAAGGAGAAAGGGAGCAGAAAGGAGCTGTGTCTCAAGAGCTCTTAACACAAAATGAATTACTATCCCCCCACTTTATAAGCAATTTCTGGTCTAAGATCTCCCAGTTTCTGGAGAAGACTGGGCTTAACCTTTATTATTAACGAAATAACTGGAGCCTAGGGTGATAAAGTGATTGTCTTAGAACATATAATAAGACCAGTAAAAGTTAATACCAAACCTAATGCTGATGGGGGACTTTGCTCAGTTAGGGAAAGAAAAAGTAAATTAGCATGTTAAAAACTAACAGCAATTTAGAAAAAGAAGGTTGGCTTGGTAAGCTAAGCATTTTTCAGCTCCCAGAATATAATTATATTCGCTAATTGAAATCCATGTTTTATTTTAAAAAGAAGCTTTTAGTTATATTTCTTCCTATAGAGAATACACCCTCTGTTACATTTATGCTATCGTTTATTCATTCTCCCATTCATCCAACTTTTAAAAAATCTTTTATTAGAAATTCAATTTCCCATTCAACACGCCCAAGAGTTCTTAAATAGGAGACAATGAGTTGCATTTGACGAATCCGCTGTTTTTTTCAAAGGGAGAATAAAAGTATGCTTGAGATAGATTCAAGGCAGATTTCAAGGATGCCAAGGAGGAGTTCTTTCTATTTTGACCAAAACACGCAAACAAACAAACAGTTTAATATCAATTCCAGTTTGACCAAAACAAAAGGAATCTAAAATCTCTGGTCTGGCAGTGACCGTAGCAGATTCCCATATTCTAGAGGCTGACATCTCACTTATTGGCAGCCCACTCTTGAGAGCCAACTCTGAGGAATTTGTTTAATATGTCAATGGAAATGCAGAAAGGGGTAGTGGTCCCAAAGGAAGATAGCTTGACTGAGGCCCAAGGATAAGGGTAAACTGATATGTTTTGTTGTCCCGTAGTTTTGGGGATTCCTTGGGTTCCCCCTTAGAGTTCACTTTCTTAGTCATCCTCTAAGAATTCCAACTTTTGGAATTTTGGGAGGGATAGGTTTAAGGACTCAGCTGATCCTGCTGGGACGCAATTTTGAACATCTAGATACTGCAGATGTTGGAACGCTGGCATTTTGCCATCCTCTCGATCTATTGATCCACACCTGCCAAACTATTTTTTTTTTTTGCATTAATTAAGGCTCTGAGTTGCTAGAAGGTTTTGTTTTGCTTTGTTCTTAATTGTCATTTACTACTGTGCCATTCTGCACTAGGAGAATTAGAAGCTAGGTGCTGCTGGTTGAATGAATTGTTCTGTGTGTATATGGCCAGGTCAACATATGTGAAATGAAAAGACAAGGGGCATCCATGCTGACCATTTTGCCATCTTTACAATGAATATTGATCACCACACATCAGTGCAGCTGGAGCAATTACTGGTAATCATGGAAATGGCCAAAATGAATTGATTGACTGTTGTTTCTTCCAGTTTCCCAGCTGTGTAACCAGCTGCATAGCTACAATCCAAGATAAATCCTGTTTATGGGGTTCTAAGGCTTTTTGATCATGAGACCACTTGTGAAAGGCTATTAAATGGGTACTCGAGGACTCCATCACATTTTAGAGCACCTTTGAGGATGTCTAACTCACAGAGGAAGTAACTATTCATCCACTGGGATCCCATCCAATGACATTGCCACCATATGATGTATACATCAAGGCCAAACCAGATTTAAAACAACTGGAAAATACTCCAAATTCAGTAAGCATTTGAATTCTGGCATTGTGGATTACCCACCCTGTGGCCAGGTGGAGTTACCAATAAATAAATCTAAATAATAGTAAAAATGATATGTTTTAATTCATTTACTTACAGTAAATTTATACTTTGTACATTTTAAATGGACTCAAGAGAGTGACACACACACAAGTATTAAGAAAAACAGATGACACAATTTTTCATATCTACAGATTGGCTTATGACATGTGGGTCACTGAACAGTATTTAAAGTCATGCGAACTGCTAGATGAGACCCTTACCACTGACAAGTTCTGTTATTTATTAAGAAAGTTTTGTTAGTTTAACATTGGTTCTGCATGAACAATAGTTTTCTATTTTCTGAGTCATCTTTTTCACTTGCATAAAAGTAGGACACCCTTAGCCTAATGGCAAATGACTGACCTCTCTTATGCCTTCCATCTGCACTACATTCATCAAACCATAGACTTTGGAATCTGCAGCCTTTTAATGCAATTTAAGTAAGAGAGAGGAGAGAGGGAAGCACTAATAAACTTCTCCTAGGGGGAACTCCATCAACTTCTTACACCATCCCTGGGATTTGGGTCAGTGAAAGACCAAAGCCATACTGACAACTTATCTTTGGACAAGGGCACATTTTAGTTTGAAAATGTCTCTGTGTCTGCTCATCTTACCTTGTGGAGTTCTGAGTCTCTGAGGTTGTTATAAATAGATGCTTCATATTTTCCCCATACAGATTGGAATGCTGATGTTGTTCCCTCCCTATCCCAAGGGGAAGCCTATGCATTTTGGAATAATGTCTGCTTGAGTGGACTTCTAAGATGAGGAACAGGAATGATGAGTTATTATCAGAACAACTTAACTGGAATGTTAGTGAATATTTTCTTTACCAAAAATTATAAAAAATGAAAAATCATGGAACACATGGCTTAATAGCAGGACAGGATATTGGCAATCAGGACTGCCCAGAAGTCAGAACTCTTCTTGAAAATCCAAAACACATGGCCCTGACAGTAATAATCCAAACTGATTTCCAAATGGTGCCACAGTGATTGTAAAACATTTGAAATTGACACCTAAAAGGGTTAGATAAAAACAATTATTTGGGGCAAAAATAATTTGTATTACTATGTTTTAAAATTAAAGCTTTAAAGTATATTTATGTATGACTTCTTTAAAAGCACTTGGACTTCGATGTGCAAAACATGAGTATTTACATTCCTTTTTGGGGGTGAAATGTAATTGTGGCTTTCTATAATTCCTACTTTTCAACGAGTTAACATTCAAGTGTGCTCTTTGTTACAAAAGATGGAAAGAATTTATTTTGACATATGATGTTCACCTTCAGCTAATTCCACTATTAGTTCTTGATTGTTAGTGCTAATGAGAAGAAACGATGTGAGAATAATCCGAAAATAGTAGGTAATCCAGAAGGCATGTATATTTGACTTAAAACATTTTATATTTATTTTTGGACATGGGTATGTCTGATGTTATTGGCATTGTCATTATTTCAGATAGTTTAATTAAGTCATATTACAAAGAAGTAGCTCAGAATAAGCGCTAAAATATTTCAGAACCTACTTTATTTGGAACTTAATGGATCATTATAAATCTAGGCAATGCTAGTATATTCTGAGCTCTCAGCAGACAAATTTTTGCAACCAGCCCATCTCCTCACTTTAGGTTCTATATTCCATTTCATTACTCTGTACCTTTTTTGCTTACTGACACTCTAATCATTCACTGAAGGAGAAAGACAAGTGAAAACAAATAAAACACACAGTTTTTATATCGAGGGCCTTATATTCAAAAGTCAGGATTTGATTTTAGAACTCTTGAGTCAAAGTCATAGTTTTGCTGGTCTCTACTCTAAGATGTTGTACAAATGAACTCATTATTTTAGAACTCAGATTCCTCATTAGTAAAATGAGTGAGTTGAAACAGGTTAAGTGCTTTCCCAAGGGGTCCAAAGTTCCCACAGAATTTCCTTAGACTGTAAGAAAGTCCTTGATAATAGAGAATGAAGATGTTGAGGTTGAATGGGCAGTTTCAGTCCTTTCTCCCTGGTTCATAATAAGCAATGATGTGTGTATCTGTTGATATATTGGTTGCACTGATATTTCATGTAACATTGTGTTTGAGGAAAAAAAAATGAGAGAGAAGAGAAAAATTGAAAACTAGACAACTCTTTCAGTTCTAACATATTTAAATTACAATCTGGTTAATTGGAAGACCATGAATCCCTTAGGAGTGTTTATAAAGCAGTGTAGAGCAAATTAGACACCTTGTAGCAATGATGACTGGTGATCTAAAGTTGAGTAATGTCAGACTTTATGATCAAATTAGGGTTGGGAGAGCTTGCTTAAACTGGAAACTAAATGTGTGTACAAATAGATAAGTAGATATAAGAGAGGAATTTATAACCCAAATAAAAAACAAATAACTTTTAGGTAATATCAGTGGCATTCTGTGGCATTTAAAATGAGTATTAAATGTAACGCAATTAATTTTTATGGGTGTTTGACCTGAGACAATGAGAATCCCTGACAACGGTAGATGGTAATGCAGAGTGAGGACAAAGGGCGCTATTGATACAGAGGAAAAGAAGCTCCCATTCTTCCTATCCAGCCCAGGGGTTTCCACATTTTCTGAGACACCCAAGTTTGATGATAAAATTGTACAACTATTGACCACGTTTGAACGCGCCTTTCTCTTTCAAAGGATTTTTTTTTCTTTTCTTTTGAAAAGCACATGAAATGTAAACTGAACAAATATGTTTTGAATATTTTTTTCTACCTTCTTATATATTGCCACAAATCATCCTAGTTCTTTCTTAAGGGATCCATTTCCATCTCTTTACCAGCATATTTCAAAAATAGAGTAAGAAATGGCTCAGAGATTAAGAGACAGCTTCATTTTGGGCCTTAAATCCTTCTGTTTCTCTTCATCATCCCAGAATGATCACAAGGTCTTCTGATAGAATATGAGAGCAAAAATAAAGCTGTTTGGCAACCACTTGACTCAATGTGTTCGAATCTCCCGGTAACCAAATGTTTTACAGATGCTTCATTTAAAAAATATATATATGTGTGTGTATGCTGGAAAAGAAGGATAAGAGTCAATGCAAAACAAGTCAAAGCTAGGAGAGAAGGCTTCCTTGGGGAATACAAGCAGAATGCTTCCTCCTCTTTCTCTACATTCTTTTATTTCTCTACATTCTTTTATTGAGGATTTGAGCTCTTTCAGTTCTTTCTGGCAATGAGTCCCTTGGAGTTATTTCTGGCAAAAAAATCGAAGGTACCTCTCCTTTTCACAAAAATCACTGGTTGAAAGTGGTAGAAACTTAAAAAAAAAAACAAATTGTGTGTGTGTGTGTGTTTAAACACACACATACAGATGGGGGTGGGTGTGTGTGTGGGAGAGAGAGAGAGACAGAGAGAGAGAGAATAATTTTTATTTTTTTTACTTAGCTATGGATGTTCCTCTTTTTCCTAACTTTGTCCATCCTCCATAGAATCCTCTACCAAAAATAAAGATATTAGTTGTCCATTGGGAAAAGGAAATGGTAAAAAATAAAAAACAATAGATATTAAAGTTAAAGTAACTTTATGAATCTCTTGCTTAAACCTTTAAAGACTCCTTGTTGCTGTCTCGATTAAGTCTGGCCTCTCCTTACCTGTCTGACCTTAGCTCCTTAACAGACCTCCTTTTAGGTATTGCTTCCAGCCTTGCCGAATGTACAGTTGGGGACTGCCAATCTCTCTTTCATTTCTTGGTTTGAAAAAATCTGCATTGATCCTCACCATGCATCTCACCCTCATCTTGACTGGTTGCAGCAAAGATATACCTTCCCATGAGAAGTGCTCTCTCCTGCATAAAAACCTCTTACCTCATTCCCCTGTTAATCTTGTTACACTCTATCGTGATCACATGGGTAATGGTATAATATTTTCACAATACACACAGATAACAACACTAATTTAAATACGGATTCGTATAATTCACCTTAATTTCTGCCTCTATTTCCACTTAAGAATAGAAAATGTCATTTCTTTACTTCTAGGTAAAGTCAATCAAACTAATGATTATTTTGTTATTTAATGTGATAATATCAGCCAGTGATCTATTCACCTCAGGTCTGGGTCCCTCCTAAACCCTAGAGATTAGCTAAATTTAGAGGAGAATTCACAGTAATAGGCCAATTAGAATAGCTAACTCTTAACAGGGCCTGCTAAAAGTTTTTATATATTTGTTCGGTCCTCAGAACAGACCACTTAGGTAGCACTATTATTTGCTCTGCGAATAGGTGGCTCGGGCTGGATTTGAACCTGGATTCTGTGGTTCAGACCTCTTACAGACTCACCTATACGATCTCCATGCAGCTGGAGGTCCAAACCAGCTGAACTAGACTCTCTCCTTCCTAGTCTGCATAGCAGGTGATCAATCAATATCAATTGAATGGAAAGAGGAAAAAGAGAAAAGAAGGAAGAGGAGAAAGTAAACAAAGAGCCAGCAACCTGCTGTTCAAAGGAAACCAGAAATGTCCTTTCCCTTCCCCAATGTCTGTCATCAAGATGGCTATCCTGTGGCTATCTTCTGGAACAGTCTGCAGATTCAGTGAGAAACTGTCAAATATCACCTACATGTTTCTGCTTGCTGGAAAGATATAGAGGTATAAATCTATTTATGTGCAACTTCTGCATTTTTTAAAGGAATTACTTTGTCATCAAGTTCATAAATTCTCAGGTCTTGAGAGGCTGGCAGAGGTAAAAGCAGAAGCAGAGTGGGGTGGGACTGACCCGGAGGACTGCCTGCTGCAGATCTGACTTAGATCTGGGAAGGTGTGAGAGTTCATCAGAAGAGCAGCCAGATACAGCAACGGCTGGGGAATTCAGGGTAGCTGTTGACTGCAGCGCACTGCAGGGAACGTTGGAAAGCGAAGGGGCTCCTACCCGCTGGATGCTGCAGTGTTAGCGTGCATGTAACCTTCAGCAGCTTTCTGGGTGTCATTTTTCCCCCTCACCTAAAATGAAGGCTACATTCTGAATAATTGCTTACATTTTTACCAGGCTCTGTGGTCCATGCTTGGAATATGCTGCCTTGTTTATCTAAGTGCACACCCCCTTGGCAGATAACAGCTCAGAGCTGTTGCTGAATAGTTTTCCAATTCTTTCCCAGAAAAATGTACTGTAGGGAGGGTGTGGATCGGGGGCATAGAGGGTGAACCTTCCGAGTTATTTTTATTTGCGCCTTCCCAATTAGTTCTAAGCTTTCCTAATCCTAGAAAGAATAATTACCACACATTCCATTAGCTGTTCTGTGTTCCCCTTAGAAGCTATTTTCAGGCCTGAATGAACAGTGAGTAATTCCAACATAACAAGAAATGTGCCAACTATAGGAATATTCTAGTTGTTTCTATTGTATTGATCTTTCAATTAATAAAAAAAAACAAACTGAACAATCGAAGTAGAAAGTTATTTTATTTTCCTCTTTTACATTGAGCTGTAATCAAGAAATTGTGTAAAGGTTAAAGAAAAAACTGTAGTATAGAAAGAAGATAATAGTTCCCTTTTGTTCCTTGATTTTTTTAAAGATACTTCATCAAATGATTTTCCATAATTAATAATTGCAAATAATTGCAACGCCAGAATTTCTTCTATTCATCTTACTGAGTATCACTGGGTATCTGAGAATTTTACTAAATCATTATGTAAAGAACTTTTTAAAAAGCAGAAGTCACTGGTTAACATCAATGCTATCAATGTAATCTTAGTTGTAGATTTTTGTCCTCAATGATCAGCATTAATAAATCTGAAAAAACATACACTCTGCAGGTCAATCAAAGTGGGAATCTAATCATCCTACATGATCTCCTATTCGGAATTAGGGTGCTAAGCCACTTTTCCTCTGTTTCTTTTGACCTCCAAATTCCAGTCAGCTGTTTCTGGTGGGTTTATTACAATTGAAAAACAACTGATTTCTTCTGCTCCCACATCTCTGAGTCTAAAGCATCATCTAGCACCACTGTCTAAAAGCGGTTGACAAGGTCCCAATTAGATAAAATGGTGAGGCGAAGGAAATACTCACTTCTAACTCTCTCTTTCTTTGTGCTATATGTTCTGAAATGCTTACATCCCTTCTTTTGCATATGCAATTTTGCCATCTCCCTAGTGGAGAAGAGAATTGGGTACACACACACACACACACACACACACACACACACACACACATACACATACACTATGAAGATACATAGTGATTAATCCTAGATATGTCTAAAGTAAAATCTTTAAATGTTGTAGGCATTAAAATGGGGGAGAGTTGGCTAGTAGCCTCCCTTGGTCAATGATATTCACAAAGATTGCTGCAATGATTCCTCCCAAATGCTTTTCCATTTCCTTAAATTTAGATTTACCCTGTGACTTACACCGACCAATAGGATGTGGCAGAAATGATATTATGTGGCTTCGGAACCTAGAACTCAAAAGATCTTGCAGTTTTCTCTCTTGCCTTCTTGCAATCCTGCAACCATGATGTGAAGAAGCCAGATTAGCCTCCTTGAGAAAGAGAGGCTACGTGGAAAAAGTGGCGTGGCCAACAGCTAGCACCTGCTGCTGAGCATAGCAGTGAGGCTGTCTTGGACTATCTGGAGTCTTGTGCCTTCTGCGCTTTATGTGTTTATTATGGTGAGCCAGTCACTGGCTCACCATGTATGCTGTCTGTGTGAGTGGTGGATGACTTATCTTTTTAGTTCACAGGTCTTTAAATTAAGCAACCATGCCTGAAGAGCCATGCTCAGGAAAACTCATGTGCAGCCAGACTTAAAGCAGTTAGCAAAATCATGGATTTCAAGCCTGATGCCATCATGACACGAGATTTGGACTGAGGGGTTCTCTAGAGATGATGAATACGTTTTGTGTGTGGGAGAAATATGAAATATTGTGACTAGAGATAGGAGTGTGGTAGATTATTTAATGGGAAGGAATTCTACCCATCTCCATCTGCATACCCACTTCAATGGAGATGAAGACTTTCCTCATACTCCTTGAAGAGATAGTCTTATGATTTGCTTTGACCAGTAGAATGATACAGAAGTGACACTGTGCAAATCCCAAGCCTAGACCTCGAGAGGCCTTGCGGTGTCTACTCTCACTGCAGCAGAATAGTGACCTGAGGCTGCTATATGAGGAAGGTCAGTCTAGCCTGCTGGCAGATGAAAAGCCATGAGGAGCAGAGACGAGCTGTAGCATCTACCATGATCTAGACAAAATAGGTGGCAGACAACTCCATCAAATGTATGACTGAGGGCAACTTGGACATAATATTTAATGAATAACAAAAGAAAGGGCATAATTAAATTTACAATACACCTAATGCCTGAGTAAAACACATTGCAAAAGGAGAATGATATGACAGTGTTCATGTCATTTACATTGTAGTAAGCAGCCTCTAAGACAACCTTCACTGATCTTTTCCTCCTATTATTCACACCCTTGTGTAATCCTGACTCCTTGAGTGAGAGCTGGATTTATTGTTTGTTTCTTAGAAATACAATACGGAAGAAGTGATAGAAAATGAATATTACTTCTGATATTGAGTTATAAAAAGAAAAAGACTATGATATACCTCTTTCTCTCTCTCTCTCTCTCTCTCTCTCTCTCTCTCTCTCTCTCTCTCTCTCTCCCTTCTCCCCTCTTTCTCTGCCCTTCTCCCTTCCTCTTCCATTCTCTTATCTTTCCTTTTCTCTCTGGGTCACTGGTATTGAGGGAAGTGAACAGTCATGCTGTGAGCACTACACATGGCATGATGAGAAACTGAGGCCCCAAGTCCAGCTGAAGCCGGCCAATAACCATGGGCATGAGCTTGGAAACAGATCTTTTGGCCTTATTCAAGTCTTGAGATGACCACAGCCTTAGAAGACAGCTTGATGGCAACATTATCAGGGACCTTGAACCAGAGGCACCTAGCTAAGCATCAATTTAGTTTCCTGACTCACAGAAGTTGTCAGTTACCATTTATTATGTTAAGCTGCTAAATTTTGAGGTATTCATTATAATAAAGCAATAGATAACTAATACATATGTATTGCAGTTTATATAGCTATTCGTTCAGGAGATACTAAATTGAGCATTTACTATGTCTTACTGTAAAGAAAAACAGATTCTGCTCTTCTTTATAACCTGTTTCCACAACCAGAATGGACATTTTTGGCATACAGAACATCATCCCTGGAATTCTGTTGGAAGGCAATAAAAATGATTTTCCTCTTGTGTGTGCACTGGGAGCTGACAATTACAAGAGCTCTCTCACTAATTCCTGTGTTTGTTAACTGTGAGATGGCTAGTTCAATGAAGAGTCAGTCACCTATGGTGTTACCTATGCCTTCGCACTGAATGAATTTTAATGAAACTCTCAGAGCTATGTAGGAATGTGTTGGCCCAGAAAGCCAGCCTAAATGTGGCTGGGGAAAGACAGTCCCCATGCATGCTTCAACATTTGCAATCCAGTGGAATAAATAAGACAGACACATAAATAACCGTGAAATAAAATGCACTAGAGGAGATTGTAGGAGAGAGAGAGATCCTTCTGCCAGATGATATGAGGGCCTTGAAAAGAATTCTGAAAAAGGAGTACGAGGCTCTAACAGAATTTCAAATAGCAGAAATAGTCGAAACTAAGGTCTAAATTTTTGTTTGTTTGTTTTAAATTTTACTTTTAGTGGTATTAGGTCACATGTTCACCTTGGTGTCAGGCGGGGAGGAATAATGAACAAGTAAGTGATCTTTGATTGCATATATGTGAGATGAGCTGTGAGTAGTGGTGACTCTCCTCTTGTCACCTTAATTAGATTTTGGGAAATGGTGACTCTGCGTGCAGCTGAGTTTTCACTAAAGATTAAAATTCAATTTTTCTAATTCTTTTTAAAATCGTGATAAGATAGAGAATCAAAATGAAAGGCATTTTATATAAAGAAGGGTACCTGTAATTAAGACAGTAGAAATTGCCAAAATTCTTGGACAAGCTCACAGAATGTTCAAAGCTAGAAGTTAATGTGATTTGTCCTTGAGGTTTAAAAACTTAAAGGAGCTGAACACCTGTCAGTGTCTTCTGGCTGACCTTTAAGAGACCTTGTATACCTTCTAAAAACAGGTAATTTGAGAACAAAAAAAAATCTAGAACTACAATACGATTTACCAAATAGAAGTTCAGACTACATATATTAGTATTTTTCATATATCTTAAAATCATACTATTAATGTTAAGAATGTTAAGAATGAAATAGTGATCATGAGTTAAGGGGGAACTGTATTATTATGAAGCATGCATATGATAAGAACCAAAATGCAACATTTATTAATCTTTTGAAAGTGAAATGTGATTAGACTCAGATGTAGTATAGAAGAAAACAAATTTTGTAATAATAAGAATAAATATTTACTACTATGGTTAGTAAATAAAAGTGGATATTTAATATCTTTTTTATTTTTTGAAATAAAAAATTGTTATTAAGTGGATGATTAATTTCACAGTCGAAGACAGATAGCCTTGAATATGCATTCTAGCATGAGTAAAGAAATGTTAAAAGGAAAATTACAGAAATTTTTCTATGAAATTTTCTAAGCAAAATATAGGTGGCAAGAAAGGTTCCAAGAATATTGATTTTGTTATATTATTTACTTTGATGTTCCAGAATTGTTTCACATTAATATATTGTTTGTTTGTTTTTTTTTAAGTAAATCACCTTTCAGTATCTGCAGTGTATTAGGTAGAGATACCTATTAGTAACCAAACCTAAATATTTTTATTTTATTAATGGCAGGCTATTATAAAGTCTCTTTATTAAAATGAATATGATTATTTATGCTTAATTTATCTTTTGTAGGGCAGAGTTTATTATTCTTTATTTTCTAAGGGTATTAGGCAAATTCTTAAATCTTTAATAAAATCCTGCCTTTCAGAGAATCTGAGAGCACCCATTGTAAGAGAAGTGAGTATTTGTGATGCTAATGAGTAATGGTCAGCTAATGAGCTAGAACTTAAGGCTGCATTCAGCCTTACAGAATTGAATACAATTATAGTGTCTCCTCCATTAACCACCCAAATGAAGAACCAAAATATGGATAATCCAACACCCTACATAGGTGTAGTAAAGGATAATTATGACTCTTTTTTCTCATTGTTTCTGAGTTCAATTCTATGTTATAGTTTGTGAAGTATTTGCATTAGCATGTATCTACCAAATACCAAGGTTTGATGGAAAAAAAAAAAAAGGTTTTTTTCCCCCCACACCGTTAGTTAATACTTCCATTTAAGGAGAAAATAGGAACAAAAATAAAATTTGATTTAAGTAATATCTGAAATCTGCTTTACATAGTAAGATATTTTCCTGGTAAGTGACAAGAAAAAAAAATTTAAGAATAAAATTATATTTTAGACATATTAAGTTCTATTTAAGTAAACTATTTTAGAGAACAATGCTTTTACTTGGATTCAATTACAAATTTGCTCATTTTCTTTTTCCTTTTTTTCTTTTTCTTTCTTTCTTTCTTTTTTTTTTTTTTTTCACCTTGGCTATTCTTAATGAAAGGGAGAAATAAATGTGAACTTTGGAGTGTATTTCTTTATATATTTAAAAAAAATCTCTTAGGGCCAAAATAAAACTAGTATGGAACTCTAGGTTGTTTTCTAAGTTTTTAAAGAGTCTCCTAGAAAAGTCCATTTCTATTTCTGAGATAATAATTCTTTTGAAAGACTGACTTCATCCTATCACGAAAAAATTAAATTAGATATTTTAAAAAGTCTTAGTCAATGTTCCTTCATGTCTTGCTTACACATCCCTCATAAGCAGAGGGCTCCATTAAAAATGCAATTACAAGCATTTTCATAGGCTGGAGGGATTTTGTTTTGTTTTGTTTCATTTTTTTGTTTTTTGGTCATGTCCAGGGAAGCTGTGGTCAGAGAGCTGGGGCCTGATATGAAAGGACCCTGTTACAGCATGTCAAAATGACCATTATAAAAGCTTCTCTAAAGTTGCTATTTTTACATAAAAGACCGGAAAGCAGCAGGCACCTATAATGTAATATTATTCTTAGCACCTGGAGGTAAGCTTATGGCAAGGTTTAGAAAGAATTA
This sequence comes from Eidolon dupreanum, assembly GCA_028627145.1. Taxonomy (NCBI): domain Eukaryota; kingdom Metazoa; phylum Chordata; class Mammalia; order Chiroptera; family Pteropodidae; genus Eidolon; species Eidolon dupreanum. The sequence goes on along the minus strand of CM053503.1, from coordinate 158,079,531 downwards.
CATTTTCTTCATTTCTTTAGCACCTCTCTTATCCTCTTTTACCATGTTGTCTGACCTCTTACAAAGAAAAAATCAGCACAGTTTTTCTAAGAAATTAGGGTAAGGTCATACAAGACTATCTAAAGACCTGCTTAGAAAAGCTCTCTTTGTAGCTGCCTACAAGCCATAGCCCACTGGAAATGGATCGAGAGCAGGACCACTCAAATCCATATTGCTTAGAGGGAAGTATTTTAGATAATAGCTTTACCCCTTCCCTTATCAATAAACCTTCCGAAGTCTTGGAGATTACTAGTACAGATATGTCAGCTACAACTACTCCTCCCCATACTCCATTTTTGTCCCATATTTTCAGAACTTACCTAAATTCTCAAGAACGATGTTAAATAATTATTGGAAACTCTATTGAGTACCTCAGATTCTGTAGCACAGAGTCTGTAATTAGTAAACAATTCCCAGTATTATCTCTGGCAGTTAAGCTGCAAGAAAGGTCTGATAGTTTTTGCCCTTCTTTCCTAAAATATGAAGATCCTAGGATGTCAGATGATGCCAAAAAAGCTTCTTAGTGGTGAGTGCCTTATTATTGGAATTGCTAGCCATCCAAATATCTCTGTGGAAAATAACTGTTTGTAATACATTTCTATATAATAGCAAGTTCCTCTTAAAATCAAGTATCAAAAATGAATCATTTATTTGATGATATATTTTATCAAATCACCTTCTAGAAATTGTAGGATTATAGAGGAGCAATTAACCAGTATTTGTCAGCACAGGTATTACATTATATATAAGAACTCATCTACCGTTTTTGCCTACATTAAGCTGAAAATCGAATGTGGAGGTCTGCCTACACCTAGAAGCGAGATAACTTTGAACATAGTATTAGACGTGATATGGACTCTATGCTTCAGTTTTTTTCAACTATATAGTACAGATAATAATAGTATCCACCTTAGGATGTTTGGGAGAAAATGAAGTCAGTTCCTACATGTGCCCTCCATAAATGTCAACTCTTACCATTTGCTTTCTCCCAGGGTTACTAGTCAGTACAGATATGCATCCACCTTCTTTCAGGTCACGTAGGTTTGAATCTCATTTTTGTTTTTCCACTAAAAGTACACTTAGGTTTTTCATTTATTAAATTTAAATTTATAACTTGCTTAAATTATTACTTTTTCCAAAGATATTTACATTTGAAGACATTAAAAACCTTGAGTTTATATTTTAAAAAACCTAGGTGTTAGACTTAGAATTTGCTCCTATGACTTACTACTTGTGTGGTCTCGAGCAATTTAGTTAACTTAGTTGTTTTTATCTGAGTCTTAGATTTTTAACCTGTTAAATGAAGATAGTAATATTTACTTCAGAGATTATTGAGAGAAATTAACTGGAACCTACTAAATAAAGATGAATTTGTCAGTATACTTCCAGTTGCAAGAGAGAAAATCTAACTCCAACTGACTTAGGCAAAGAAAGGGATTTATCAACTCATTCCTGAAACTTTCAAGAAAGAACTGGTTTCCACACACCTGGAGCCAGCTGCTCACGTAATGCTCTCAGGGACTAGCTTCTCTCTGTTTTTAATTCCGCATTCTTCTGAGTCAGCTCCATTCTTGGGCAGCCTCTGTTTTGAAGATGTCCTCATGTGAGCCATAGGCAAATATCCTCAGAAATTCAAGTTTCATGAGGCAAGCGTCTTCTCTTCTCAAAGACTCTAATAGAAGCCTGTATTACATCTCATGGCTCTGGTTGGGTTCACACAACCATCCTGACCAAACACCTTTGGGCAGTAGAGACCACATGACCCACTTAGCCAGGCCTGGATTTTGTGCACATTCTGGCATGAGGTGAGTCGAATTGGGACTGAGAGAACCTCATTTAATTCCGTCAATAATTGAAATTGTTATAACTATTACGAATGTATTACATATGTGTTACATATGTATTACAAATAGTGCAATAGGTTGTATATGTTATATATATTAACATATATGGTATGTAATAAATACATGCGTGCTATATGTGGTATGTTTTATACACTTTTTTTAAAGAAAGATGCCACCTTTGTACATAGGTATTTGAGAGCAGTAACAGTGGATGGTTAAGGAGGAGGGCAAGTTTTACAGGCTAATTTTACATCTGGCACCACTGGTTTATTGGATCAAATACAAAACTCATAAGAATGTGGTTAATACTGCATATTGCATTTGGTAATGCATTTTGTTCATTTTATGCCCCCTTTAAAGAGCATATCTGTGCGTGTCACTTTCAAACTAGCACCAGGGGCTTTATAAACATTATAGTACCACTGTACAAAGCTGCCAAATGAGTATTTTGAAATTTAACTACGATACAGCTGGCCACAGATCTAGAAGTGTTTTTCTTTTTTTAAAGAAAACGAAAAAGAAACAACAGGTCTGGTGTCTTTATTAGTGAGTCCAGGTAGAAACATTTGTTCAGAGGACTGGCCTGGTTATCAGTGATTGTTCACGGAGTTTCTCCTTTTGTCTAGTATCACAGAGTGCCTTAAACCCACAGCCTTTCTCTGGGGCATACTGTGGAAACATGTTAGGTGTCTAAAGAAACCAGAAGGTTCTCATTAGCCATTATTCTTCAACTACCTAAGGGGAAAACACAAAGCTCCTGACTTTCCCACAGAGGATTCTCGATGTGACCCAAATGGCCAGCACCTAGTTGGAGATAGCTAAGAATTTCCTTGTGAAAACGAGGTTTAGACATGAATGTTTGCAAGAACTAGATCTGTAAGGCGATTACTCCAAACCCATTCTTATTACTAGTAACAATAATATTCTGTTCTAATGCCTCTTTAAAAAATAGTACTCTGGGACCCTCTGAAATTTGACACTGAGAGGTGGTTTTGTTGTTAAAATGCAGGCTTTCTCTCAGGGTCTTATTCCCAGAAAGACGACAACTGCTGGCTATCTCATTGCAGCTCAGATTCGAGAAATTTCCCTTGCCTACCCTCCTGTCCTACAAGACTACCACCGGAGGTCTGTTAAAGAGCAGGCTAAGTATTATTATTTTGCATTGTTTATGAGGCAGCATTAGGCACCCCATAGGTCCCTGGCTAAAATTCCATCACACCCTCACCAACTCTTTCCCCTTCTTTTGGCAGTAGCTCTGGCATGCAGACCCCTTTGATCCTCAGATGTGCTTATTCAGAGGGAAGGAAATGGGTAAATCAGAGGAAGGCTCAGAGCTCAGGGTGAGAGTGCCTGGCTTTGTGCAAGGCAGGAGAGTGTCCAAGTCCAAACAGTAAAACCAGCCCCCGGGCCTGACCAGAGATGATCCCCAAGAGCAGGCAGGAAGCTCGCTACAACCAAAATTTTCTCAGGATCTGACTTTGAGGCAAAGTTGAGGCATTAACTTACCCCCCAAACAGATAAGCTTTTCATTATAGGGCTTCCTTGGAAAGCAAGTTTGACAAGTCTGATATTTATGCCGGTACTGTGAAGTTTACTGGCAAGTTCAAAGGCATAATCCATTGCTTCAAGCAGCTGCAAGTGTAAAGACATTTAGTGATATTTTCACATGAGTGATGGAAATATTCAAGAAGTAATGATTTTTCCAAGGAAAAGGCTGAGGGTAGGCAAGCAACACTTGGGTTATATCAACTACTATTACATTGTGCAAAACAGCAAAACAGGAATATGTGTTCTTTCGTTATCCCCCTATGCTGTGCTGTATTTCTCACACTCTGCTGCATGTCTACAGACAAACTCAGTCACTTAGACCCATAAACATTTATATAATCACACATGCAAAGTGTGCACACAAAGACACACACACTTAAGAAAGCAATCCTGCTCGCTCCCAAAGCCCTATCATATTCTGCCTCTCCCTTTTCTTATAAAATGTTAAAGACACGAATAAGACATGTCAACCATCTATACCGCAAATAACAATGTTTTATATCTTTATTGGGATTATTTGCATTTTCAGCCTTAAAAAAAATCTGACGAATCGCCCTCAATATGGTTGAGGGTGTACAGAGGAGATCGAATGAGTGATCGGAAAAGTGGGGCCTGTGCAGGGGTACCCCAGCTAGTTCTAACACTGGCTCACTGTTGACTTTGAGAAATGATTTACCCTCTCTGGCCCCAGTTTCCTCATCAGCAGAATGAGAGATTGGCACAGTGCTTCACAATATTTCTGAATGACAGAAGACAGTAAACACATTTTCTAAGATGTTTAAGAGGCAGAGCTCCAAGGGGCCAATATAAGCAATAATTTTCTATGGAATCATATTTTTGTTGCGGAATCTAGTCAAATGTTGTGTCCTATACCATAGTATTTGGAGGTTAATATAAAAATAAAGTTTTTCCTTTACAATTTTCAGGCAAATTTGGGGTTGAAGAAAACCATACTACACTTAAATCCTATGAACTTACAGACCTCCCTGGCACACCACCATTAGTCCTGGACATGTGTATCTGTCAGTTTGAAAAGCAATGGGTTATTCTTGGATTTAGTATTCTCTGAAGTCCTGCAGGTCTGTGGTTTTTGATGATGGGTAGTTGAAATAGCACATGAACAGTTTACAGATACCACTAACCTATTCTGGGCAAAGGGCACATTTATTAGCAGTTCGAAGTCCTGGGGTCTTGGTCATCCTAAAACTTTGCTTTGAATTTGAGAAAAATTTGCTTAGAACCTAGGAAAGCCTGCCAATGAATCACTGCATGGGCTCTTTGGCCTGGTGACTTATTTTGGACGTACATGGATAATGTAGCCAAGCAATTCCTTTGGAATCATGACTTCATGCCTTAGGGAGTCCCAGGCCACCTGGTGCTGGTAGTAGTTGTGGAACGGCTCCAGAACTGGGTGTTCCTTGGTCTAAAGCAGAGCTAAAATGGACCCCATTGCAAGGGTTATCTGGGTTTTGTAATGAACCTGCGGTTCAGATGCACTGAGCCAGACCTAGCCTCTGCCCTGGAGATGGGCTTGGAGTTGAGGTCAGTTTGTAAAGACTGACCCAAGTCCCTGCTTTGAGAGCAGGCACTTTCAACAGAACAAGAGAGAAATTATAGGCTAGAAAGCACTCTTTGGGGCACTATTTAGTCAGCTCCTCATATTAAATATTGTGGGACCCTAAAAACAAATTGGTTTATTTTTCGTATATCTCTGTTGCACGTTCAAGAAACAGAAAACCTCAAACTAAAAATCTGCTCTCCATAATTTTTTAATGATATCATGCTGAACAATAGATGCTTTGCTAATGTTTTGTGTATATCAATACTCTGTTTTTGAAAGAAAAGGAAAACTGTGTACCCTGTGGGACTTTTTCTCACATCCCTGTTAACTCTAAATGTTATGCAGCCACCTATATAATATCTTTGGGACTCCTGATGGGCCTGTCCAAACCTATAAAGCACACAGAAATCAACTTTAGGAGACAGCCGGAAATGGTTCACCCAGTAATCAATTCTATAGGGACATAGAAAAAGTAGTAAATAAAAACCTTAAGTCAAGAGAAGCACAAGATTAAGGAGATTAGGTTTCATATATACAGGTTCTGGACTTTTTTCTGAGTAGGGAGGAATAAACTTAAGATGATGTATTTTCAAGATGTTGTTGCTTTTATTTAACTCTGTAAGACAAATTACAAAGTAGTAGGTAGAGTTGGAAAACCTTCTGGTCCTTGGAATTGTTATTACATGAGACCATCCAACCTAGGTTAATATCATAAATTGAGACAGGTAGGGACATGAAAAAGGTTTGAAGGGTATTTAATATTTCATTAGTTTTATAATGAATGAATATTTCCAAATGTAGTCTGTGGACCCATGCAAAAAAAAAAATTAAAACAATTAAAAAACATTGCTAGTGTGTGTTTATTAAAATGCAAGTTCTTGAACCTTATCTCTGACCAAATGAATTTCTGGAAAGCCTGAAAATTTATATTTTGATCATAATTCCAGCTGATATTTTAACCCTAAATTTTGAGAACCACTTTAGTTTTCTGGATTCATGAAGAATGATGATACTTGGCTGCTTTTTTCAGAAAATAAAAATAAAAACTTTAGTAAGATGTTCCCACTTGGATCCTAAATCAAGAATTGACCAAAAGATGCACTTGGTAAGGTAACAACAGGATGGAGGTGAACTACATTAAACTGATTTTAAAATCTGACTCAACTATGTGGTTTCCAAAGCAAACTTTGAAAAAAAATTACCTTATAAATGAATGCTTGTGAAAAATCAGTATAAAATAACTATTTGAAAGTCTGAGAAACAGGATTGTGCTTTGGGAATTTACATCCTAGTTACATGTCAAATTAACCAGGCAATTGCTGTATCTTGAGTTTCTAAATAAAAAATTGTCTTTGTACTTCAGATGATTTACTGCTATGTTTAATTGACCTTCTTTAATTAGGTTGGTTTGGTGATTCTTTCATTAAAAATATCAATATTGTGATTACTTCTCTATACTCTTTGACAGGGAAACTTAACCCGAAGCTAGCTACGGATGGTTTCTTTAGAGTTTGCAAGTAAAGAAATGAGAGGACCTAGTTTAGAATGAGTGTTAGTCTGTCAAACATGGTGAAGCAAAAGATCATTTTGGAAATGGAAAAGAAAATAACATGGCATGATAGAGAGTTTTAGAGTCCCTAGTATATTCCCAGCCTTGGGATTAATTTCTCTGTGACAAGTCACAAATCATTTCTGTGTGTCGATTTCTTACACATGTCATGAAAATGACCATATCTATGACGAGCTTGACCTATCATCAAGTACTTGGTGGTCAAGACCTTTTAGGGGACTATAGGAGACCAATCAGCTGAGAAGCTGACTGTTTAGACAAATTATTATAGGTGGGCCTGGTGATTTAGAAGTAGCGTACCGATGGCTGACCAAGAATTGGTTTAAGAATGTGAGAGCAATGCTGAGATGACACACTAGGCATTGAAGTAGGGTCAGGGTTTAGAGACCTGGGACTGAGTGGGTAACCTTTTCTTGCCACAGTTACTAGACTACTTATACTTAAGCACAGAGGCCTACATTCTCAGTATAGCCCAGTCCTCAAACCAATCAGAATCTAACTTGAGATCTTATTAAGAATCAACTCCTTGTAACTTTATGTCATTGAGCTGTAACTTTCCCTACTAACCTTCATCTTTGGGAATGAGTCTACCACTTCAACTGTGTTTTTGCACTATTTCGACTGCCAGATAATCTTTGATTGGTGTTAGCTATTACTGATAACCTCCTCCTAGGCTTTGAATATGCATTAATAATGCCAGACCCTAGATCAGGGCCCTATTACAGCCAATATGAACCTCTAGAGATCTCTGCAATTATCAAAGGACTATCTTTGGTGTCCAAATATTTCTGCTGCTAGGTCCCTGTCTATGTGGTCAGATTAAGCTTACCTAGTCAGATTGGGTCAGGTCAGGTCTCAGATTTGGAACAGAGTGACTGGGGTCATTGTGGTTTTATCTATGAGGCTAGTTCCCTTAGCCCTGCCTTGCCATACTCACCTAGTCATTGGTAGTTTGCCATGATGCTCCAGCTGTTCTCATACATAAGCTTGTATTAACCATAACACTCACTCTAAGACTGGAGAAGAGGCAAGATATTACCAAGGTCACAAGTGATTGGTTATTTTGCCCCCGCACAGGTGGCATGCCACACCTGGATAATTCAATTGCATTTATCTCTTTAAATGCCATGTATTGGGCCCCAAAGTCTAAATTCATATTGGTGAAAGAGGAAATGAGTTAAATAATTTTTCATATACTTCAGGGCCAAAATATGAAAAGTTGCTAAAAATGATTTAGACATGTATTGAGCACTTTACCATGTGTAAAGTACTGACACATAAACATTATATATGCATTTAATTTCTAGTTAGAGGAGATATAATACCTGCTCTAATGAGATTCATATTCTAGTTAGGGCTACAGACACATTTATTTTGATAATGGATAATATTTATGAATTGTTGTGAACATCTTAGGGAAGAAATCTCCTTGTTTATGAAAATATTTTGTATCACATTTTACTTAAAAGCTGATTAACTCAACAAAGTTTATATTTACTAAAACAAGCTATTCTACCTGAAACTCCTCTGCCTTAAATTATTAGTAATGATCATCTTTCAAGACTCTTGAGATAATAATTCTGGGCAGGTACATGATAATTTTTTAATTTATTTATTTAGCCCACATTTCATGGGCATCTATATTAGTTTTAACAGGTGTCATGGAAAAACAGAGATGATAAAATACTCAAGGTACTTATAATCCAAGTAGAAAGATCAGGCAGAAAAATAACCTTAGTATAAGAAAGAATGAAATGAGCACCATAATAAGTTATGAGTTAATAATAAATTTGAGGCAATTGCAACGAGACTTCAAAAGTGGATATAATTATGAGGTTTTATTTAAGAACTTCTGACCTCATAGAAACTGTTTTCTCTCAATGTTTTTGGTAATGACAGTGTTAGGTCTTAGCACTTTCCCCTTGGAAATATTAGACATCGCCTAGAAACTCTAAACATGCCCTAAGTTGGATGGTACAGAGTCAAGTGCAAAGAGCTACTCTATGCTATTCATATACTCGTTTCCATGCAGACAGTGAGGCTCTTATCCCAGGGACGTATGAGAGCCCACAAGGAAAAGAATTAGGTTCTTCACCAAGTAAAACACTTAAATGTTGTCCTTATGAAAATGTGGCTGTCATCAATTTGAGGAAGAAAAGTTAGGCCATAGGTTAGATTTCCAGATCCAAAGTGCTCCAGATCATTTCCTGACACATTGACTGATCTCTGTCTATTATCAATTGAAATTTATCTAGAATAGTTGCTGCCCAGGCTATCAGTGAGTTTAACAGCCCCTCCCAGGAACAGATCATAAGCTCAGGTTAAACATGTAAAGAGCAAAGGCGAGACTGTGCCTTCTTCAGTGCTATGGGAGATGCAGTGTTAAGGCCTTCTGGATGGAGAGAAGAAATTAGGTGGAGGATAGCTCTGATAAGCGAATTCTGCAAGAGTTATCAGAGTGTGGAATTACAAGAGTGTAGAAAATGTCTTTGATTTTGACCAAGTGAGGAAATGATCAGAGATGAGCTGCCAGTCCTACTTTAATTCATGCCTTCACTCTGATTTACAACAAACTAGCTTGTCTTGGTATAGAAGCATGGGTCCCGCCAACCAGGGTAGCTCTGTTTACTGGAACCAACACCTTGATAGAGACTTTGTTCATAGCATGGCTTGCTAGCTACAGGTTCTTGTGAGGCGATGAACTTGAACCTCAGTTGGAGGTCAATTTTTTTAATACCTCTTTCTGTTCAGGAAAAAAGAAAAAAAAGAAAGAATAAAATGTGTTGCTTATCTGGCTATACCTGTTTATCTTCATAAGTGCTAAAACAACAGAATTATTAATGAACATGTAAGATTTCAATAGGAGGTGGAAGAATAGTTCAAATATATATAAGGATTATAATAAATAACTTTTAGAGCCATAGAAAGTCTCTTTTTTTAAAGAGTTAGATTTATCAAAGTATAGCCTAATATTTTTTTTCCTACTATCTTAGAAGTTTATACTAAAATGAGAAAGAACAAATTTAAAGGCTATATCTGAAGGAGATGGCAACTATGCCAGATGAATTCATTTCCAAAGAAATCATGAACACTCATATACGTGGAGGGAAAATGCAAAATGCATCATTTCTCCACAAGCACAGCCCATAAATTGATCAATTTAAGTCTAAATTACCAATGGAAAGTGTTTGCTAATTTCTGCTAGAGTTTCCAGTAAAGTGAATAAAATCCTTGGGAGTATTTTATGTTGTATAACTTCACATTTTTTTTTTTCGTTCGTTTGTTTTTTAAGAAATAGCTCTTCAGACAACAGGCAATTTTTGCATGTGCACATGG
>CM053503.1:158031758-158069133 GCA_028627145.1 Eidolon dupreanum | reverse complement strand
TCTTTCTTTCTTTCTTTCTTTCTTTCTTTCTTTCTTTCTTTCTTTCTTTCTTTCTTTCTTTCTTTCTTTCTTTCTTTCTACCTTAAACACTCAGAATTTAGATATAGTCCTAGGAAAAGAACTATCATTCCAAAGCCTGATTTTAATGTTTTGCTACCCTGGCTCAAGTAAACTAAAAATAAAAATTAAGTTAAAATATACTCAGAAATTTCTTAGTTTATCAACCAGTGATATATACCCAAAACAAACCTGTACTCAATACCAGTCACTGAATGATCTCAGGCATTAACAATAGTAAGTTAAATTCCTTTACTTGCCCCTAGGGAAGATACCATCTTAAGAGCTGAGGACATCAGCTTTCCCAGGAAGGGAATGAGCTCCCAGTCTGCCAGTATTTTCATAGCGATTCAGACTCCAGAAAGTCTGATGGTATCATTGGTGGCATTTTCCTTATTCACTCCTATTCTTAATCAGTTACAGGATTCTGCCAATTTTTTCTTTGACATATTTGTTCTTACTTTTATATTTCTATTGCAATCAGACTAATTTATCTTATCATTTCCTCAAACTTTAATTAGTAAAATACCTGATCTCCCAGACTCTAATCTGTCCTATCTCCTATCCAAATTATTGTATAGTCTACAACTAGACCCTTTTTCAGATCATTGCAGGACCTTATTCAGAATTGCCTGGTTCTTATTGTTAACAGAATAAAATCCAAACTCCTGGATCTGGCAAAATTCAGCCTTTCCAATCGTATCTCTTACTTCCCTCCCTCTCCCATCAGCCAGTGCTGCCTGCTGTCTTCTGAACACATTGGGCTTCATCTTGCCTTGTTTCCTGGTTCTTGCTGAGCTTTCTGCTTAGAATGACTTCTTCCTCCTGCCTAGGCAAATCTGCCTCATCCTTAATTTCTTAAAGTGTTCTCTACCTCAGGAGATCTTCTCTCTCCATTCAGCCTCACCTGGATGCTTCCTCTTTATTTTTACCATTCTTAGTTTCTACCTGATACTTAGAGTAACTAATTCAGCCCTCTTTGCCAGGGGCTCTTCAGTTTTAGCCCTAAAAGAACTTCATGCTGGGGAACTCTACAGTCCTGGGGTACTATCATTATGTTTATTGGGTCTCTTGTCCTCTGTTCTCAACTAAATCGGAATCTTGGCAAAGGTAGAAATGCACCACATTCTTGTTTCCTGGTGTTACTTAGAGTTCTCAGCCATGTGAAATGTCTTACTGTTCAGCTCGTTTGTATTTTTTAGTTCACCCTGCACACCACTTGTAGTGAAATGCTTAATAAAAGACAAGAAATTAATAAACCCTATAATGGGTATTCTAGACTATGATAGAAAGAGTTTTGGGAGTTTGGGAGTTAGACAGAAATGATCAATCCTGCGAAGACTCCTGGAAAGAAATTTGCAAACAATCCTTGAAAACCAGTCTTCATCGTATAAATTAGACTGCCCATTTAGATGGAAATTTTCTCTAAGTCTGAAAGCTTCCTTTTTTCAGCCCATTCTTTTCCTCCTAAGAGCCCAGGGGTAGTCAAATGGTGAAAACAAGTACTCGTTGGCATGTCCTGGGAAGCTTTGGCAAGTAACATGAGCAGAGATCCATCCAATAAGATGTCTTCTCATAATGGAAGGGAAAACTCACGAGTGTCACAGAATATTCTGATACATGCTCCATAACACTTTCTCAAACACACAGAAAACCTCTGTAGCCAAGAGTTTTTAATTCAACAACAATAAAAAGTTATCAATACCAGAATAAAATAGAAACTAAGTTATATTGGTCCATGGAGTCATATTTTGGAAGAAATTTCCTTGATAAATAGAATCTTAAGGGGCAGTAGAAAAAGAAGTGAATGGAGAAGAGTGAGTGTATTAGTTAAGATTCTCCACAGAAACAGAACCAATAGGATATATACATATAGAGATACAGAGGTTTATTTTAAGGAATTCGTTCCCGTGAATGTGGGGGCTAGCAAGTCCAACAACTGCAGGGCAATCTAGAAAATCAGCAAGAGTTGAAGTCTTGAGTACAAAAGCTGGAAAGTCAGGTAAAGTTTCTATATTGCAATCTTGAGGCAGAATTCCTGTTTCAACTAATTAGATGTGTCTTGCTCACATTATGGAGAGTGATCTGCTTTACTCAAAGTCTACTGATTTAAATATTAATCACATCTAAAAAAATAGTTTCACAGCAATATCTAGATTAGTATTTGACCACACAATATGTCAGCATAGCCTAGCAAGCTGACACATAAAATTAATCATCACAGTGGGGCATGATACTATGTCAAAAAATGAATTTTTATCAAGTTTACATAAGATATCAATTCAAGCTAAGACTTACATTTTAAAATGTAAGGTAGTCCTGGGATGGCAAAATCCCTAAATTTCTTAAGCGCATATTCTGAAAGTTGAATCATGTCTGAGCATAAAGTAAGATTAATTTCATTGTAAATTTTTACTTTTCCCCCCTCCCCCCAAAAATCGGATGTGAATGTAAAGTTCTCCACTTTGCCTAATTTAAGAAAATAGGCCGAGAAGGCATGATCTGCAGCATTTGTAAAGCTAACAGAAAAACACTGCAGGGGAAGGTCTCAAAGCCATAGAGTAAAGTAAATACTAAGTTGTAATCTAATTAGCAAATGATAATAGAAGCCAATGGAAAACAGGCCACATGCCTAAGAACTACAATTCTCTTGAGGAATAAATGATTGATCGCTTGGAGACAGGAAACAGATAGGGAAAAGCGTGTTCTTGCCTTTGACCTGAAACATAGATCATGGCTTCCAACCCCAGTAAAAGCATTTGTAAAAAATCAAATGCTTTACATTCCAGCAGTCTGTCAAAGGGAAGACTAGTGAAGTCCTCCAGTAGAACATCAGTGACTCTCACTATTGAATTCCTTGCTTAATTACCTAAGAAACATTGCTAGATGTAGAATTCCATTAGTAAAATGATGTTTTTCTCAATTTGAAAATAAAAGAAGTAGTTTCTTAAGTTTCTACCCATCTCACTGCCATCAGCTGCTCAGAAGCATACAAAAGCCAAGTTAGAGTAGCCATGTATACCCACCTTCCTGTTCGCTGTTTAACAGGCTGCTTCTCAGAGAAAGTCACCATTGCAATATCAGGCTGTTTTTGAGCTTCTGTAGTTCTATCTCCAGAGGGAAGATGTGCTCTAAGATAGGGCTTCAGCTGAGGGACGCAGCTCTGTTTCATGAAGAGAGAAAAGATAGGGGATTATATTAGACCGTTAACAACCTTTTGACACAGTGTAAAGAAATTTCACTAAAAGATTATGGAACGATGACATTGGACAACCTTCTCAGTATATAATTCTCGAGCCACCATTTGGATAAGATTATTAACCTGAACCAACAAGTATCATCCTGAAGTGTCTGTGAGTGAACGAACTAAGAGAATTTAGGCAGCCAAACAGAATATGAAGGACAGAGTAGCATTGAGGGCATAAAAATGTTTAGCAATCAGAGGGATAACTTGCTTTGTGATACAGTTGAAAGTGAACCAAGTAATAAGGGAAAAAAATAAGGAATGCTTCTCCTTTGTCCAGATCACATAGATTATTGCATCACAACAGGGAGGAGTGAGTCTAAACTTATCTAAGAAGTAGAATGGAGAGTAGGCAGGAAGAACACCGAAGATTTTTTTCTAAAGCAAAATTGAAGGCTGGCGTGTTCCCTATGGTGAGAAATGTTTATTTAAAACTTATACATTATTTAATCAAAGATAAAACAACTCCTCAATGTAGACATTTCTAGAAAATTACTCCCCTCTTTTTACATTTTTTTTCAATTATTTTCCATTACCTCTAGTTAACAATTCTCATAAATAAATATTGACTACCTGTAATCACAATAATCTGGAGTGAGATAAAATCTAAACTCAGGTTTGGAAATGGACAAATCACATGTGTCAAGAGACATAAAAATATACTCTTTGATCTATCAATTCATCAGTAATCTGTCTCAGGAAAACAAATCAGTTAAAAATGTATAAATATACATCTTCCTTTATGTTCATCTCTCAAATATATGAAATTTGTACTCTTGGAAATAGCTTAAATGTTATCAATTAAGAAAATGTTTAAATAAATTGTTATTGTCATTTAGTAGAGTATCATGTAACCATTAAAATTATATTTATCAAGAGTTTTTAATTAAATGGAAAATATTTATAACAAAATGCTGAAGAAAATAAATCAAGATAGAAAAAAATACATATTATGATTTCAACTCTAAAAAGACAGAGAAGGAAAAGGGTTGGGTAGAAGTATTAAAATGTTAATAATAAGTACCTCTGAGTGATGTTATTATGAACAGTATGACATTTTGAGTTGTTATTTACATTAGGATTTTCTCTATTTTTTTAAATATTATATTTAGGAAGAGCAACATTAACAAACTAGTAGAAGGACATAGAAAAAAAGAGATAAAGATGGTAACAAGAATATTGCTTTTCCCAAGTGAGAAGAAGGAAATCAAGTTGCATCTAGATAGGTAATGGCTCCCAAATTTCAGAGATAGCTAGAGTACAGACAACTCATATGTAGTTGAGGTTGGATCACATATTCAAAATGTCAAGGTTAAAACATGGCCAACCATCTAATACACTTTGACTTGATGCTTTTATTTTCTGATGTCTCATCCTAGATATTATTGAGAGCCTCTCAAAGAATAGTGGCTTGGAAGGACTAAAAACAAAAAGCAAGTCAAAAACAAGGGGTAGAAACTAAGAGCGAGTGCTCTTAGTTATCATTTGAAACTGTATGTGTTCCTTCATCTAATTTAAGGACCTGATAAGAAAGCTATGGGATCTTAACCAAGCTGTCCTCTGGAAGGCATTAGCCTTACCCATGTTTGGTAGCAGCATTTCTTCTCCTCATGCATAGGAGATACCCCATGCATGGTCCCTAAGGAGAGCTATCACTGTTAAATGCCAAAGAGCGGCATGACTTGGAGCTGACACAGGACTGGAACTAATGAACGTACACACCCTTTGTTCCTCAGGAGTTTCACAGAGTAAAGTCATGCGCATATCAAGAAAACAAATGTTAATGAGCACTGCACTGGTTGTTAATCAATTTTTCTCTTTTCTCTCTTTTTCTACTCTACATGTGTTGTCACATAGAACTGTCACTAATTTTGTGGGTCACAATACACTTGTCCCATTATTGTACGCTTATGCTTTGTAAGTAAACCATGTTCTATAGCAAGTATTTGTAATGTTTGTTGCTAATATATGTAATATCACAAAAATATCACAAAAATGTTTCATTTTGAAAAGCAGAAATATTAAAAATTGATTTGAGTTCTTGAAAAGTAAAAATATAGTAGTAAAGATAAAAAGTGAAGATACAAAAGAAGCAAAGATTTGAAGGGTTTTGAATAAAATAGAAATATTAGAGTCTTAGCAAATCATATAATTTCAATTTCTGCTGTGTTGCATTTAGTTGAGGCAATTCCTATGAAACGTCATAATAGACTTGAGAGAAAGCTATTTGTTGGAGTTGTCTCATGTAGAATGAGGTGTCCTTGTGAAGGTAAGAAGTTAACAAATCATCTTCAGCATGCTGAAGATAGCTAAATACAGGACCCTTGTTCAGCTGGGAAGGAAGAGGGCTGCACAAAATGTTGTCAGTCATGATGAATGATCCAGTTGCCATTACTTTTGAATGCATAAGTTTTCATCCCTCATTTTTTTCTTAACTTTATCCTCCTCTATATAGTGTTATGTAGTTCAGTGGTCCCCAAACTTGGCTGTAAATTAGAATTATCTAAGGAGTATTCATTTTTAAACATAGATTCTGGAGGTCCCATCTCTAGAATTCTGTGTTAGTAGGGCTAAGAGACTAATGTAGTACCTAGAAATAAATGTTGTATAGGGGTCACCATTTGAGAAACAAATAGTGTGGAAGTAGGTGCAGGGAGTGTTGGATCACTTAGAAAGTGTTCCTCAACTACAAACTCCTCCTTAAGCCTTTTCATCCTTTGCTTTCCCCTTCCTCCTCACCCCTTTCCTCTCTTTCAGGAAAGGGAAGCCATTAGATCACCAAGATGTGAAGTGAGACAAGTCCAAATTCAACACCTAAAGAGTTGGAACCAAGAGGAAAGTGTCTTGGAAAAAAATGAGAGACAGCAAAGGAGATGCATAAACAGTTTGGATAAAAACTGGCTGATGTCCCATCATGAAAGGGAGGAAAGAGAAATTTATTAAAATGTGTATGTGTATATTTTGTGTATATGTGTATACATATGTGTGGTGAAGAAGTGATGCTGGTGATGAAGGAGTCTAAGTGTCAAATATATAGTGAGGATGAGAAAATAAAGATGGAAAGGCTATTGGAATCATGACTTAGCATCTAGCAGATTAGGGTGATTTTTCAGAAATTTGGCATGAGAGAAAGAAAAACATCCAGTAAATTGTGAGGTAGTTGAGACAGCAAGTATACATACATTTATTATATATTCACTCATTTATTGTTTTCATTCATTTGTTTGACAAATCTTTATTGAGCATCTACTATGCTGGTCATTCTTTTAGATCCTGGGAATACCGATGAACCATAGACACTGGCCCTAACATCATGCCTCACAGATCTTACAAGAACATTTCTTTGAAAGCTCTTTTTTTTTCTTCTGATTCTGGCAGATTCAGTAGGCTATATAAGTCATTTAAAAATTATTCTCCTCAGTTTTATTGAGATATAATTGACATATATTACATTATGTAAGTTTAAGATATACAAAATGATTTGATATATACATTCCAAAATAAGTACAATAAGTTAACATCCATCACCCATACTAAGATATTGTATTTTCATAATGAGAACTCTTAGCAACTTTCAAATATATAGTGCAGCATCATTAACAATAGTCATCATGCTGTACATTACATCCCCAGCACTTCTTTATCTTATAACTGGAAGTCTGCACCTTTGACCATCTTCACTTTTATATAGATAAGATTTATGCATAGTTGAAAGCAAGGAGAAAGGGCCTAAAGAGGAAACTCAAATATTGAAAAGAAAAAAAGAAATAATGGAAGACAAATTACCTTTGGAAGTGGAATGAGGTGAAATAGAGGAAATAAGACGAGGAAGCATGGCCCAATAAAGAGAGATAGTTTATTATTTCTCTGAGACAGAAAGGAAGGAAAAAAGAGTATGCTAGAAACAGAGTAGAAGTAAGGTAGAAAGAAGAAAGAGGCAAGTCACTGTAGTTATTTGAAATATATACCTTTTAAACACAGGCTTAGAGACATTACTGAAAGTGTAAGCCAACTTAAAAGATAAACAAAACTCAAATACCTACATATTACAACCAAAGCTCATGGTATCTATACCAATACTCAATATTCAATTATTACATAAATAATAAGCAAATACGGAGTAGACTGATTTTTTTTCACTTTTTCCATTACTAAATAGTGTTTACTTAATTTATTACTGTCATTCTCACTCATGGCTTTTATATAAAAATGAGATTCAATGAACCAACCATAGTGATAAATCATTCTTTGATTTCCAAATTAATTTAAAAGACTCAAAGGAAGACACATGGAGCAAGTTTCAGCATTACCACATAGATTGCTTTGTTTAGATCTATATGAATTACATTGGTCATCCAGGACCAAGAACTGATGAGATGTTCAAGCTGATTACTTGAGGATGGCAACCTGTGGCTCTTGAGAAGGGAGGCTCATTATTCAAGGAGATGTCTGCCTTAGATGGTCCCCTAGGACCCAGACTAACTCTAGAAAGCTACAGTTCAATGGCTTTCTATCTGTTTTTGTACCATCCAACAAACTATGCTTGGTCTAACCCAATCTGGTGGCTAAAGTCTCTGAAATTATTTTATTTGTATGAGAGACAATAAGTTCGATGCTACCCTGGTTCATTTGACAGTTTGACAAGAGACATTATAACTCTCTTAAAACTTCTTCTATTCCCTCTGAAAAATAGTATCTATTTCAGTAGCTACAGCTGGCCTCTGTCTTTGTAAGGCTCTTTGGCATTCAGCAAGACGGCCATATTGTAGCTGCAAGCTATTACGACACACTGACTTCCAGATTTACAACCGTGTGCTTGTCATTTCCAGATGTAGTTTTACTAAGACAGTTGCGCAGGAAACATTGTGAGAAGCAGCAGATTTCCAGTAAAACATGCCTATAAACACTATGGTTTCTGGCAAAGAGGGGGGAAAAAGGTTTACACCCAGATGCCTTAGAAAAATATAGTCTATTCTTTGTGCATATTTACCTTGAGGGTTTAAGTGTGAACTACGGGTTTTGTGTTTTGTTTTGTTTGTCCCTCCCTGACACTGGAACAACCTATCTAGACCCCTGAGTCTAACAAATGTTTTGAGCACAGTGATATATATTTTACGCCTATTGTTCTGCAAACAATTTAGGAATTTTCTAATAGAAATTCAGAATCTTAACTACAAAAGCAATTACTGTGGGTATTTTGGATTGATCTTCATAACCTATATGCCTCTGAGCAGCATTTGGACAGGTTAATTTGAAAGCAGAAACCAAAACTTCCTGTGGGAAGTCACAGACTCATGAGTTCATGAATATTTCTCTTCATCCCATTGAACGTGCTGCCTGCTTTTTCCCTTAGCACAAGCCTACATGATTCAAAAGACATGTTTTGGCAGGAAACAAATTAGCACATATGGGTGTGGGTAGAAGTTTCTTGATGCCCAAAATGGGTCCACCCTTATTTTTAGCAATGGCTGTGCCTATATAATACCAAGTCAAGGAAGAAGTCGGTGTGCAGGACCTATCCCTCAGCAAAGCTGGAAAGTAGATGAAATGTACTCCTGACTTTATGTTTGTTATTCTTACCTTTCTTTTGAACCAAACTCTTTTCTGTAGGGACCCACAATTATGTTGCTGGCATATCAGGGCTTCCCTTAATTATAGCATGACCATTACCTCTACTCAGTACTCTGCAATTATGTATTTTCATTTCTCCTTCATTAATACTTACCTGCCTTCAGCTATCTTTCCATCCTCCCTCTCACTCGTCTATTTCTATATATTCCTATGAAAGAAATGAATAACCGAACCGCAACAGTGTCGATGCCATCAGAATATATTACCTGGAATTAGTGAGCCTGAAGAGATGACTCTTATACATTCAAGAATCCAGTGTTGTAATTTTGTAATTTTTAAGTGTATTTTCTGTGAAGACACGCTTCCAGAAGATAATCTTGAGACTCACATAAGAGTACAAGAGATTGGGAAAGTGCAGGCACAGCAAAAATAAAAATAAAATAAAATAATATAATATAATTTAATTAAATTAAAAGTTATCTGCTCTACCAGAGCAGCTTCACTTCTTTACAAAATATATTGTTGGAGTCATGTGAAATCTGTAGTTATAAATGGGTTAGAAAAGAAAAAGAAAAAACAAAGGATACCACTACCTGAACCCCCCAAAAATAAATTAGTTTAAGACTGTGTCACATCAATGATAAAGATAGATTGGAATGTCCTATAAAAGGCTTTTAGTATCACATGTGTGTGGCACATATCGTTCCCAATTGCTGGTGAACACCTCATCCTCATGGTATAAACCTCGGGTCCAGAGTACAGCTCAATCCTTGACAATCCTGTCTGAAGCCATGCTCCATGGAACCAAAGATTGTGAAAAGAGCATAGAAATCTGGTGAGTTGACTCATCCTTTCCATGCAGCAGAACAGATTTTAGGGTCTACAAGCAAGGCCTCTATCCCTAATTGTGCTCAGGATAATGGAGTATTTTGATTAGGCACTTGTGTCACTTGTCCACCATATGCGTACGTAGAATTACGATGGAATAAGGGAAAGCAGGGTCTTCCCAAAATGAGGAACGTTCGGCAGACATGCGCACACACCCAGTTCAAAGCAGGACATTCAAAGTGGATGGCTCTGACCTCTATGAAAGCACAGTATCTTGTTTCCAAAGATTTTTTAAAAATTAGTTAAGAATATGATATAGGTGTGATCCTTTTTTCTGGGTTTAAAATACAGAATGAAAGATTTCTGTAGAGTGCAACTTTTTCCAAAAAAGAGTCTCATTTCGTACATTATGACTCTCATCTCCTTGATCAACAACTTAAAAGCAATGAGCCTGGCCAGCAATACTAACAAAGAATGGGCAAATGGCCATATCAGGCTTGGAACTGGAATTTTCATTTTTAAGGCTTTGTTGAAGAAAGAGAATATCCATCAGGCAGAACTAATTAAATAAGAAGCATTATTATTAGAATTTTCATTTGCATTTCATAAGCCTCCAAAGTAAAATGATGCAAATATATTGACTAGAGTTGGCAGTTATTATGGAGAATTATTGCTCTGTGGATTGCAAAGTGATTGACAGTGACGTATAATATTCAATCTAATGGGCTCAGAGAGTATCATTTGTTAATGGTAAGATTTATTTCCCCAAAAGTAAGGGAAAGAGACATTTATTTTGCACCCTATGTGTAAACGGCTTATTTCTTTCTCTATTTCTCTTTTCCTAGAACCAGATTGTCATTCTGTAGTTATATTTTCATTAACTGAGATTATTTCCTGGTTATTTATTACCTATAAAACAATGCATTCTTCCAAAAAGAAAAAGTCTTTAGGTCAACATAAGCTAGTAGAGGCGAGTAATATGTAACTCAAGATGTCAAAGCAACAAGAAAATAAACCTAATCCGCTCGTGTAATCTCTTGGGAGCTTTAACCAACAAGCTTGCCTCTAGAACGTAAAAATGAAATGACGCGTTAGGGGAGTCATAGGTGGGCAGAACAAGGAGGAGGAAGAGAAGAAACAGGAGAGGAAGGGGAAGAGGAGGAAACCAAAAGGGAGATGGGGAAAGGGAGAAACAAGGGGTATCTGTGTTTTAAATATGTGCAGAGAGAAAACAATACAATCTGCATGCTTTATTTTCACGTGTTCACACTATTACATCACACAGGAGAGGCATAATAAAGCATACAAGTGAGTGGTTAGGTCACCCTAATGAATACAAATAAAATATCTCTTTCTCCTAAAGAGGTGGAGCCTTTTATTAACTAGCATTTGGAGAGTGTTATTATTTTTTATGTCTAAGACTTTATGGGTTCTATTTTCCTCAGAGGCTGTGGAAGCAGTGACAAATGTAACTGAGATCAAGCCTTCTATTTTGTGTTTCTAAAACAAAGCAAGGAGTTCACAGAAGAGAAAAACAAATCAAGTAACCTTCAGCTTTATCTATGAAGTTTAGATGTCAGCTCACTTTGTAAAATCCGCCACTCTTATCATGGTTAAAATAGCACCTATGATACGTGAGGAAGACGTATATGACCAACATGATTCTTTAAAATCACGTATGTAGTCACGAATCTCCTGGATTTGTGCATGTAAATGAAGTAATATGCATAAAAATGAGCTCTTCAGATGAGGTAATATATAGACGGTGGTAATACTACAGAAAAAGAATTAGTGAGAGTTGAAAATCTTTAAAGGATTGGATTTTCAGAAAAAAATGAAAATTAATATTCCAAGAACATTATTGAAAACATTTGGCTTTATATATAATGGTGAGAGATAAAACAGAGTATTTTTCACTTTCTTTAATCAGAATACACAAAAATTTTAATAAAATCACTTCAAGTTTATGCTGATAATTTATCTAATAAATAACAATATATAATAGTTATGTAATATTTACATATACATATATAAGTATAGATAAACACTACATATAAACATATATAAATATTATACATAATTAATTTTTCAATCATTTATTATTTGTGTTAAAATATTACAGATTCATAAAATGAGAGTGTATGGAATTATGATTTTTAGTAACAATGATATTTGATATATTATAAATCTTCTAAAAAGCATATAGAACATCAAACCTCTAATTGCTCTAACAGGAGAAACATGTTTCTGTACAGAGAATCACACCATTCTAGATTTCTAATATAGCTTTCAAACTTTTAGATATTAAGAACCCAAATCTATTTTCTACTTATTTTTAAATTTTTTTTTATTAGAAAAAAGTGGAGAAGGTCTTGTCAACCTTCATCAAAATACGGAGTCTGACGATGGACAGTGCTTACGTTGATTCAAGCTGCCTGGTGTTCTGCCTTATAAATATCACATTCCATTCCATTGGTGGTGAAATTATTTTACCTTGCTGTGGCACTACTTTTCTGAAACTATCTGTAGGTCCATGTAGGTCAAGGTGGAAGAAAATTAAGGGTCATCCTAAGTTTATACAATATAGTGTTTTGTTTTATACCATATAGTGTTTTGTTTTCTATCCAGCTAAGTAGATCCAGGCTCCCTGTGGAGCAAGCCTTTTTTTCCTTGTCTGTTATTTTCAGAAAAAAACACTGCTTGTGACAGTCTCAGAATCATACCAGTAAGAACACAGATGGTAAAGATTACAGCATGCTGAGTACTGACCTTTAGAGGCTGCCTTTCTTCTCAAGGTTCTTCTCTCTTGACAGTTCAACTGGCTTTTTCTCAATGAATTTCATCACCAACACTTGTTTTGTTTTTTATTTTTCCTATGGTGAGCATTACCTAGAATTTTCAACAAAGTTATGTTCTAAGCTGTGCTCAGGCCAAACAGTGATCTTCCACTCTTTTCAAATTCTGGCATCAAGACCCTGAAGATAGTGTGGACATTGTTTAAATACAGGCTTTCCTTTTTCAACAGGTACCTCAGCTAATGAATTTCAACTGGCTGCCTGAGATGAGCAATCAATGGGGACCTGGGAGAAAAAGGTCATAGACAGAAAGTAGGAGGCCCACCATAAATCACAAGACTAGGAGCATTTATGAGCTGGTCGTAAATTGTCAGCATAATGCTACAAAGTGAGCCTATACTTTGATCATAAATAAAGAAGAAAGCTAAAACAATATGAATTGGGGTGCTCCAATTAAATGGAGAATAACAGTGCTGTTCTTAGATCCAAGAAGGTCATTTCAGGTCTTCCATGTAAGAGATATGGTTGGAAAATTCAGAAGAAAGATTAGAGTACAAATATTTTCTTTATCGCCAAGCTAAAGAAATAACACTATTAAACTGGCAAACTCACACATGCACCGGATTTTTACAATCACCAGAAATGTAACAGCAGGCACTATTTTACATCATAAAACTTGGTTGCAATATGAAAGTATCTCTCTTTTTCATCATAGAGAAGTTATTTGGCAGATTCTTTTATGATGGAAAGTTTAGAACAACGTATTAAGTTTTCAAGTTAAGAATCTGCTTCCTACTATACTTCAAACAGTGATAAAATCACTATAATAATATCTTACTATCATAAAACATGTTGAAGTACAGCACTAAACCATTATCTACATTTTTTTATTTTGCTCAAATAAATTAAAGCTCAACCATTGATCCAAGATAAAAATTACCATTTTAATATGCACTTAAAATTTGGTATAATTTTAGAAGGCAGTCCAGTTAGACTTTTGATCTCAAATGAGCAGGTGATAAAAGTGTCATGTAAGATTTGCTTATATTTTACAATTTCATTAAAAGAGGATTAACTTTTCAGAGAAAATATGAGAAAAAAACTAATTAAAATTGAGAGCCTCAATAAATTTACCTTAGCAGTGTCACATAACATTTTGCGAACACAACAGAATTGTGGTACCAAAATGAACTATTCTAGGAAGTCTTAAAACAAATACAGGAAAATCCATTCTTCTACAAGTCTGAGCAATTGCTCTGATTTATCAGTCACCCAGGGAAGCAGTAGAAGAGAAACGAGGAGTCGGCTCCACCAGTAGATGCTAAAGAGAACAGAGGGTCCCATGTTACTGAAGAAAAGTGAAAGCATTCTTTAATTTCCTTTGACAATTTTGACCAAGACCATAAATCAGATCTATTCCTTTAAATGCTTTTAAAAAATAGGACTGAAAACCAGCAGTTCAGATGCAAGATATTTTAGAGTTATAAAGTTAAGGGATTTTAGGTTTGAACAGGATCCCAAAAATAAGATTGCTTTGTCAAACACACCCACTTTAACAATGTAAGTAACTTATTCAACAAAGTACACAAAACCAGTTGGCAGAATTTAAATCGGAACCTAGTTACATTGGTTTCCTTGTGGGTTTCCTGTTAGAAGTTGGTGTTGCACATATGTTTGTCACCTAGCCCCATTTCTCTCTCTCTCTCTATATATATATATATATTTACATCTGAGGACTCATGATTCTAGAAAGGCTAGCCCCAGTCCCCAGTTCAGGACTGGGCTCTGACTTTCTCAAGCCATTCTGTGCATTTCATTCCACCAGCCATGATGATAGGATGGGCATAACATCCAATTTGGGATAAAAAGATTCTGTGGGCCGTTTGCTAGGAAATGAAGTGAAAGTATCAGTTTCTTTTCAACTCCCGCAAGAGCACAGTCAGAAAATAAGATTTCTTCTTGTTACAAATGCAAAAGACCAACCAAAGAGATTTACACAGGGGATCCTGTAGCTGCTGTTGCCATTTTGCTACCTTTAGGGAAGCAGCCTGCGGACAAGGCCAACACGAAAGAGAAGACAAAACAGAGGACTGAAGAGAAACCGAGCTGGAATCCTGACCAGGCTGTAGAACCTCCCTTACCTCTAGATTTTCTGTTTTGTAAAACCAATACATCTTCATTGTTTAGGCCCGTTAGAGTTGAGTTTTGTCTTCAGCCACCCGAGCCTATTAACGCGTGCAGAGTCAGCCCTTCCCCTCATGTTTCCTGAGTGTGCAGGCATTTCTTGCTCATAAAAGTCAGCTCTTATTTGATACGCTATTAAAAAGTTTAAAAACTTTTTGTTCTGAGGAAACCTGACTGCCTACAGAAATTGTTAAAGACACTCTTTCAAGGGATAGGCTTTTCTCTTTTTATTTGTATTAACCAAGCCCAATTTTTTTTTTTTTTTTGAAGAGAATGATGACAATATAGTGATTTGAGTACATGTCTCTTTGAATAAAAGCGAATAGGCCATAAGCAAACCCTCCTACCTCTAGAGAAATCTGATTGTGGCGAAATTGTCTACTACCCACTTAAAATCAGAGTTAAATAATCGATTTGATAATCAAAATTAGTAGGAAATGGGTTGCAGTTCAGCAAAGAAATGAAAAAAAAGCCCTTTCCCGTGGTTTGCTATCATTTACCAGATCACTTTTTCTTGTCTTTCTCTTGACTATCCTTCCAGATGGCTGTGCTCTTCCTGTCACTCTATTCTTTGCAGCTATTCTATTACCCCTGGCCTTTTCAGTTGTCCTTCCCCTTGGCTATCTATTACAATCATCTGGGGAGCTTTTAACTGATGCCCAGGCCATAAACCCAGATCAATTAAACAAGATATCTGGAGGTACAGCCCAGGCATCAGTAGCTTTTAAATCTGCCCAGGTAATTTCAATATACAGCCCAATTTGAGAACCATTGACCTGAATCATATGGCCTCTCCAATTTTAGGAAGGCTAAGTGGGGAACGTGGAAAGGTATATTAGGAAAAAAAAAAAAAAGATCAGTAGAGAAGATCTCGTCTGCTTCAAGTCTAAGCTGACGTTTTCTTTGTGCTCCCTTTTCCATGTCCCTTCTTACAGTGTACAGAGATCCAAAAGGCCAATATCCAGGTGCTGGCCTGGGTAAAAGGAACAAAGACAAAGACCACTTTAATCTCCTTCTGGACCAGAACTTGTAGTAAAGAGGCTAGGAGAATCTAAGTGGGTTCATTCCAGCTTCTCAGGGGTAGGGGATCCTTGAGTGACTTCAACACAAAATACTATGTAGTAATAGGCATCATTCTATTTCCTGGGAGACTCCTCTGTGCGTCTATCCTCCTGGGACTGAGGATAAGGATCAAGAACAGCATATGGATATCTGGTCCTGATCATCTGCATTACACCTGACCATGAGAACATTCCCACATCCATTCTCCATTTCATGCTTCCCTTGTGGGTAAACCAGCCTCGTTCTTCCTAAAGACTCAGGTTGCTGGGATTACATGTTATCAAGCTTGCTCTTCTCTCTCAATGCACACTTCATCTCCA
The DNA here is from genome assembly GCA_028627145.1 of Eidolon dupreanum. Taxonomy (NCBI): domain Eukaryota; kingdom Metazoa; phylum Chordata; class Mammalia; order Chiroptera; family Pteropodidae; genus Eidolon; species Eidolon dupreanum. The sequence goes on along the minus strand of CM053503.1, from coordinate 158,053,072 downwards.
CAAACAGGTTTGGTTTTCAAATATCTTTATATGCATGTACAAATTTATTTTGATAGGTACAAATATAGCATGCTTTTTTTATGTCTTCCTATCAGTTTCTTTTTTCTTTTGAAATAATAAGTACTATAAGGACCTCAGGTTATATATTTTTAATCTTTACACTTCTCACATAAAATTTTTACCCATGACCTAGGTTACTTAAACCTTTGCTGATCTGCCTCATGGTTATTTTTCATAATCACTAATAAGTTCTGCATATTAAAATTCTAGACCATTCAACACTGCCATCATGTTGAAATACATCTCTGTATGTCAATATAACCAGCTGAGTAAACATTAAAGTATAATTGAATTTTTCAGCAATGACATTTTAATTAGGAAATGTTCTTTGGCTTTTAAAGAGTTCAATATACTTCTTTGTAAAAATTTGCCCCCTTGGATTTTGGTTCAAAAATACAATCGGGCCTGCTACTGAAATAATTTGCTGTTGTTTTAGTTGTATGGGTAAAACTTATCATTCGGGGTCGAAGTAATCTGTATAATTTTGTTGGCCAATACTAATTAGTACAAAACAGCAAATACAAAATTGGAAGCCATGAAGTAAACAAGGACAAAATACTTTACAAGGTTATTTTAGTTGCTTTAGATGCCTAGATTTACAAGTTAAAATTATGCTTATCTAACAACAGATGAATCTGGTTTAGTCTGAGAAAAATAACATTTTTTCCTTTACTTATTCTTTTGGGACAAACAAAACAAACAAATAAATAAGAAAACGAACAGCAAAACCCATTGTATATTATTAAGATAGTTGAATACGGTATTTGAATGAGTAGATATTGTAGTTAGATTGAGCATACTTTTTAAAAAATGAATCACGTAGGGTCAATCTCAGTCTTTAATGGTTGTGATTTTCATTTGTCTTTCCTGGATTTCAAAGAAAAAACTCATGAGTCTTTTTCAGGCCTACTAGATTCAATGCCACACTCTCTGAACTTATCCAAGGCTTGATATCCATAGTTATCTTCACAGCTGCAGGTTACTTTTGACATCCCAGCCTTTCTTTTTGCTCATGAATCAATTGGTGTCTAAGGAGATATTGACAGAAAGAATCAATAAATCAATAGTTACTTATCAGGGATGTATTCTGTACATCTTCTGTTTGGAGTTATGGAAGATGCTAGATTTATAAAATATATTCTCTTTCCTTATGGACCTTACCATGTTGTTAGGGCTATACACCATAGTAAACAGATAAAGGAGGCAAGAAGCATAAAAGATTTCAGCCAGAGAAGAAAGCCTGAAAGATCTGAAAGCATGCATACAGGTATCTATTTACCTATATATCTATTTACTTACTTAGCATAAAACCTAGCAGAAAATTGTGCTATAGGTTGTGTAATGAAAATTTGTCATTTCTTTTTCCCACTAGGTTCTGAAATTTCCCTGGTATTGTGAGGTATTCTCTTATTCTTTCAACATTCTCAGACCTCTGGCATCTAGAACACAAATGCAAAATCTAAACTCTAATGCTCCCATCCTGAGCCTTGAGTTTAAATGCAGTGACACACAGATGAAGGAACAGAAAACCACTTGTTCTGTGCCTAGTAGTTTTGCAGCAGTGATATTGGTGGTGGTGACAAGTATTTAGCAGTTATCATGATAGTATTAATCACAGTATAGGCATCACCCTGGAGCAGTGACCACAGTATTTTTAACCAGCTTTTCTTATTATGGGGTCTTTTCAGCATTTCTGTCTGCCTTTGCTTTCTGTCCATTTCTAGAACTGTGTTTTCCTATGCCCTGTTAATTCTACGAACTACGCAATACATACCTTTCAGGATCAAGTTAGTCAGGGTCAGGGATTTGCCATCACTGCCCCTAATCTTTAGAGAGTTTGGAACTGGAAATGTACAACAAGCAGCAAAGCAAAGGTCAAGAAAATGGAAGGAACCTGAAGTTGGTTCTCTGGTTCAACAGAAACTAAGGCCCTGAAAATCCAGTGATTCAAGAACTGGGATCAACACAGTCTGTGGTAATGAAACAGCTGTTTAAGTTCATTGCTTTGGTCATCTGGAATGAAATTTATACTGAAGGCAAGCTTTTGGAAAAATAAGTTCCTGCTCCCATGTGAAAATGAGAGGAAAAGGAATTTAAGGGCAGCGTATAGTAAATTGGCTTTTTTCTAACAGCAGTGGCAAGCTAAGGACTTCTTGTCACAGTCAACCTTGTTTAATTCTGATTCTGTTAGGCACTATAAAAATGATTGCCACATGCACAGTCTTATCCCCAACAGGTATAAGCTGCTACTCTAAAAGTGACACAACTGGACACATTCCTACTCAACATACAACCATGAGATTAGATTTATAAAAAAAGACACAATCCAGAGTCATTGGAAATGATCATATTTGTCACTTTAATGGCTTCTTCAACTACAGAGCATATTTCTTATGGATCTATAATTCCCAGTATAAATGTCCTGCAAATCTTACAACCTGGATACCCATTCCCTCTGGAGATTAAGTTCTGAGGCTAAAATGTGTTAAAATGCCTCAAAAATTGTTTCAGTACAGAAGTAGAGAGTTTTCTCAAGTGTTTCTGAATCAAAAGTATGATATCAGTTGTAGGTAGCTCCCATCTAAGACCTTTGAATTAAAACCTATAATTAAGGGAGCAGTCATATTTTCTTATTTTCTTTCTTATGTGTTCTTATTTTGTTTCTTTGGTTGCTTATTATATTTTTTCTTTTGTATTAGTTCAATACAATTCATAATTAAAATGACTACATAAATTTTTTTGCCCCTTTCTCAATTATCTTATTTCCTACAAACCCTTCAACTTCCTAATCTTCCTTTCCCAAGCATCTGTGTTCATTTCAAACTGTTGGTTTTGTTATCTGGCACCAGTGCCCTCTAATACGAATCTTATAGCCAGACACACGAATCTTATAGCCAAACACACAAAGCCAATGGAGCTTCTCAGTAATAATCATATTTCCTGTTGCATTCAATAGAAGAATAAACATCATTAAACCAAACAAATCTCCATGTCTTAACTGAACCTAGCATTGAATTATTTTCTCCTTTAACTATGTAGAAATGATTATATGATTTAACTCCACCCGAAGTATTAGTTTTCTCTAATGAGAACAACAAATTCAGACAATAGTTTGTACCTACCATTTACCATAAGCCACATTTGTATCCCTTCATTTTATACCCTTGGGGCTACTCTTCTTTGTGAAATAAGATGCTCTCTTGTGTTCATCACCACAAATTTAGACCTGTGCCTTATATATGGTCATCCGGCTCTTTTTCAATGCATACTTCCAGGTTGATTGTATTTTATTAAGATAAAGCTGTGTTCATTTATTAGAAGGAGTTTGAGACACTAGATTTCATTGGTTTGTGCAAAATTCTACCTTGGCTCGGAGTTTCCAAAGTAAACTGTGTTCTGCAATTTATCCCTGACATGGCCCAGATGGCAAATAAAACAGTGTAAGGGTTGGAATCCTATTAGACCAGCATACATTAATCCATTAAAATACTTCTAGGCAACTGACCCGCTCTCAATCATTTACTGTCCATCAAAAGTGGAGTCTATGCAATTACTGAAATATCTTGTTTCATCTGGGAAAGCAATACAGAAAAAGCAAAACAATCAATTAATCAATTGCAATAAAAGGTCACCTGGTTATCTAAAGTCAACCAAACTAATCCTTGGGACTATTCTTTTCGTTAGACCAAGACCAATAAGAAAGCTGGAAATAAATTAAGTTCTAGGTATTTCTTATGATAATGTGATGTTTCTCATATTTCTTTCTTCCATATACTGTCTGATTTGCAGGTACTTCTAAATACTGCACAACTCTTATTCTTAACAGGAATCCAGCTGATAACACCAATTTAGCTTAGTTTCTCTGGAAGCTGAGGTTGACCAGAAGAGTTTGAGAATCATAACAGGAGAGACACTGCAGATCTAGCTTAAGGTGGAGGCACACACCAAAGGAGCATACCACCATTACACCTAGAGACAACAGAATTCTTAGAAAATCCACAAATTACACTTGTCTCCCCAGCAACTCTTCCAATCTGCTCAACTTTCCAAGGGAAAACTGCCTTCCTTGATATCTTTAGTCAATCAGCTTATTCTAGGATAAAATAAAATAACATTCTCTGTTTCATAGACCACGTGTAGATTTCGTCTTTTAAACTTCGCCTTTCAGAGAGACAATCTATGTTGATTGCGCTTCTTTTTATGTGAGTAAATTTCAGCTAAGTTCTAGCTAAAGGTTTCTATGAGCCATTCTTTGACAACCATTAATTGGGTGGTAACTTTATTCTAGGCAGTGTTTTATGTGTTTTAAATGCATTCAGTTAGTTAATCCTCACTGTGATCCTTTGAGACTAAGTACTCTTTTATGACTGTTTTCCTTATGAGGAAACAAGTACAGTTCAGGTAAGTAACCTGCCTAAGCTTACATAGCTACTAAACGAGGGAGCCATGACCTCATCCCAGGCACTCTGTCCCCAGAGTTCAGGTCTGTCTGTCTTTCTCTCTCCCTTTCCTTCCTTCCTTCCTTCCTTCCTTCCTTCCTTCCTTCCTTCCTTCCTTCCTTCCTTCCTTCCTTCCTTCCTTCCTTCTTTCTTTTCTTTCTTTCTTTCTTTCTTTCTTTCTTTCTTTCTTTCTTTCTTTCTTTCTTTCTTTCTTTCTTTCTTTCTTTCTTTCTTTCTTTCTTTCTTTCTTTTTCTTTCCTTAATTGAAGAATAATATACACAAAAAAGTGGTTACACAACCAGCACACAGCTTGATAATTTTTACAAACTGAACCCATATATGTAACAAACATTCAGTTCAAGAAACATAATATTATTAGCACCCCAGAAGTAGCCCTGGTGCCCCCTTTAAGTCCATATTCTTCCCTACAGCAGATTAAACACTCTCCTATTATGATTTCCACTTGTAGATTATCTTTGCTGTGTTATTCTCTTTAAATAAATGGAAGTATATAATATGATAGTATGTGTTCTTTTGTGTTTAGCTTCTTGTTGTTGGTGGTCAATACCTTTTTTGTGAGATTAATTTATATTTTCCATATAGGTATATATTATTGTTCATTCTCAGTACTGTGTAATTCCATCATATAAATATGTGACAACTTCCTCATTCATTATACTATTAATAGGCATTCATGTGGTTTTCACTTTGGGCCTGGTAAACATATGAACTCCTTTCTTCTTCATGTACACTTAGGAGAAATGATACATCATAAGATCTATGTATGTCTACCTATAGAAGATTCTACTATACAGTTTTCCAGATAAACCACTTACATTCTCATAAGTAGTATATGAGAGTTCCAGTTGCTCCATGTCCTTGTCAGCACTTGATATTGAATGTCTTTTTCATCTTGGCAGTTCTGGCATATGTGTAGTTTTATCACTTTGTGATTTTAATAGGTATTTTTCTAGTGATTATGAAATAAAAGTTTTTCATATGTTTATTAGCCATTTAATATCATCTGTTTTTAAAGGTGTGTTCAATTCTTTTGCCCTTTTTTTTTTCTTTATGGCTGTCTGTTTTTTTCTTATTAATTTCCTGTGTTTTCTAAATGTATTCTGGAAGAGACTCACTGACATATAAGTATTGAGAGTAACTTTTACCAATTTTGAGTTGTATTTTTACCCTTTTAATGGTGTCTTTTGATGAACCCAAGTTCTTAATTTAAAAACAAATTTATCTTTAGTCTCTTTGTTTACAGCTGGGTCCTTTGTGTCTTGGTTACAAAAACTTTGTCAGTGCCAGGATCACAAGGATGTTCTTCAGTTTTCCTCTGAAACTTTATTGTTTTTTTCTTTCACATTTAGATCTGAAACCCATCTAGAATTGTATTTGTGTATGATGTGAAATGGGGGCCAAGGGACACTTTGTTAATCCATATGGATAACAAATTGACCCAGCATTGCTTATTGAAAAGATAATTTTTTTCTACTGCACTCTAGCATTCTTTGATATAAATCAGATATTTATATGTGTGGACTGATTTTTGGACACTATTCTGTACCATTAGTCAATTTGTCTTTCTTTGAACCAATATGGAACTGCCTTAATTATTATAGCTTGATTATGTTTTGACTTTTCAAAGTCTCTCAACTTTGCGTTTCACATTGCCTTGGCTATTCTAAGCCCTTTACATCCCCATATGCATTTTAGAAAGATTTTACAATTTTTGTTAAGATTGTATTGAATATGCAGATTAATTTGGGAAGAATTAAATTTTTACAACATTGAGTCTTCCAATCCATGAACATACCATATCCTCTATTTTTTTAAGTCTTATCAAACTTCTCAATAATCTCTTGAGTTTTCAATATAAGTGTCTTGAATACTTGTTCATTTCTAAGAAGAGTCTACTGAAGATTAGTATTATTTCTACCTACTATGTTTAGAGGAATTACTCATTGAAGACAAATGGGCCAGGATAGTTTATGCAAGAAAGTTTTTAGTAATAGTTTCAATTTCTTTATGAAATTTTAAATTATTCATATTTTTATTTCTTTTTTTCAGTTTTGGTAAGCTATTTTTAAAAGAAATTTTAAAAGTTTAGTCCAAATTATTGTATTTACTGGAACTTGTAACATGTTACTAATAATTTTTTGGTGGCTTATACCATCTGCAGTGTGATTCTCTTTTAATTTTGCTATTAATCTCATTGTAAAAATACACCAAAATATCTAGAATAATATTTGACCAAATATCTGAGTACTGTGGCCCAGCCAAGTTAACAGATAACATTGACCATCACAAGTTTGTTGATAGCTGAGACAGTAATTATATTCTTTTGTGGGTTTTATTCACCATAGAGCTCAAAAGTTGGAAGGCTCTGGCAGAGGAGAAGGTAATACTCCACAGTTCTTAATTTACCCTAATAATTATTCAGTCATGAAATTATTTTCACTCCTCAAGTTCTCTCAAAAGATGGAATATTATATCTACCAAGAGTAATGTATAAATCATATTCAGAAAATAAAAGATAATATCTGCTCTTAAGTATACTGTTTTGTCAATGATTTTCACAAACTCGTCTGATTCTGCCTCCTATCTCTCTTCACATGTACAAAATGTATTCCACTGAATATTCAAATAAGAGAAAGGATTTAACAATCAGAACTGTTTCTTCTTTTATCCAGAAATATCTGTAAAAAAAAAAAAAAAAAAAAAATAAGAACCATCTTCACTGCATTTAAACTCCCATGGTTAAAGGGACTACTTTTAAAATTTTGAATTTTAAATGAAGAGTATCAGCATAGATTTGAGCTAGCTTATCTTCCCATGTGATCAATATGTTTAATATGTGACATGGTGAAATGCTATAATTTTTTAATTAGCAGATTTACCTTAAAGTAATCAACCATATTCTAGATACCATGACATTTAAACATCATAAAAATCCATTTAAAATTAATCAAAAGATAAATTAGTTTGAAACAGTTTTCACTCAGTAGACACTAATCACTTTCTTCAACTCTTATTTGTTGAAAACTCTCAGGAAATTGAATTACCAATTAAATACTTTCTGTTTTATATTAACAAAGGCTACTGAATTGCTAGAATGTCCTCCTAATTAATACACAATTTTCTTTCCCTTTAAACCCAGATCAAAACTCACCTCTGGCCATTCCTAACTAATGACCCCCTTCTGTTCAATACACATAAGCACACACCTAACTTAGATCACTTTATGTCCTCTGAACATTTAAGCTTGTTTATGTGTTTCTTTTGAATGCATTTATGTCTTTTTCACATGTGTTGGTTCTCTTAATGTTCAGCTGTAAATTAGTTACTTTTGAAAGTTCCGTTAACTTTTTTAATACCCTGAGGCTGTCTTTAATACACCAAAGTGGTAACACACTGAATAGCTCCCTAGTGGTTTTAAACAGTTAATGCAGTGTCAAAAGAAATCTAATTTATTATTAGGGAGTAGTTTAGGCATAGGAGAAATGTATTATGTCAGAATATTTTATGAGCATAAATCAAAATTTCAAAGTGTCTTTAGTCATTTGTGTGCTCCCTAAAATTGCATGATGATTTATCTTCAAACGTGTATATCAAGGTTCCTCAATAGTGTCACTAAAAACACTTTGGATCTACCTTGGTGTGTGGAAGTGTGCTGGTCTACACATTACAGAGTATCTAGTATCATCTCTGGCCTCTACCCACTAGATGCCAGTTGTGACAACTGAATATTGCCACATTGCCATGATGTCAGGGGACAAAACTGACTCTAGGTGAGAACAACTGGTGTACATGTTACAGCTCTATCTTTTTTTAAAAAAAAAAAAACTGTTTTACAGAAAAATTCTCATTAAAGATCAATGCCATTAACATTAATTAAGTAAAATTTCTCGGCACTTAGAAATTACTTGCTATAAAGGTCTAGAGCTCATTCAAGGACACCAATTTGAATAATCCATTTACTTATTGGTTTAATATCATTAATACAGTAAAAGCAGCAACTTTAGGCCAATCCAAAAATCTCTAAGGGACTGCTCTGATGAAGCTTAAATATAGACAGCTGCAGAAGGCTTGGCAGTGTGCATAAGAGACTTGAAATAAAAGAGTTATCTATTCTCCTTGCCTTCTGGAGAGTGCTCTCTGACCCCCATGAATAAAGCCAATTGCCAAGTGATATTTCATAGGAAGGTTTAAATTTTAATTCTACTGGAAACATTTTAAATGCTAACTTCATCAGGAATTCCTGGAATGACCACTGTCATTGATGTCTCACTTCTTGTCTGTACTTGGGTCTTTTTGTTGCATAACTGGAGGAGAATATTTTTCCCCTTAGAACTATCTTTGAAGTTTTCATTTATTTGAAAGTTGTTTCTGCTATTTAATATATTCTTTGTTGCAACTAACTTTTTTTTTACTTAGTTCATTTGGCAAACATTTACGGAATGTTTCCTGTGTAATACTGTAGCCCCCATTGTCACACTAAGTACATTGTCATATAATACTTAGTTAATCAAATAAACTCGTATTTTTTAAGCCATGGGTTTCTCTATGTGCCCTGGAAACTAAGGAAGTTCTAATAGTAAAAGTGAAAAGCATGTTCTATATTTTAAGAAATTGTAATATACAACTATAGTACATAAAAGTAGATTAAAGCTATAATTCCAAAGAATATATTTTTGTCATGATCATTTGATTATGATATGTTATTGGGTTAGTTGGCCAGTACTACATTAAAATATCCTTATTTTATTAATTCAACTCTCCTGATGTTTACTGATTTATATTTCCATTTTTATGGAAATATGAAAAGTAATTCAGATAAGGTTGTCATAATATACAAAATATAATTAGAAAAGGTAGTTATGTTTTCACTTTTATTATGAAAAATTCTGGGAGTATGACCAGGAAGAATGGACAGCACTTCAGGAATGTTGTTTTCATAGGCCTTTAGGAAAATAATGAGAATTCATTTTTCACTTCCTTTGAGACTATCATTTATTTTTCCACTCCTATTCTCCTTGACCTGTTTAGGCAAATGTGTATGTCACCCCCTAAAAGAGCTTAGAAAACTGCATTACTATGGTATTCCAATATAGTGCACCTAGGCTTCCCCCATTGTTGCTGACCAGGTCAGCTCTGCTAAGAGCTCATCATTCATCTGCATTGAAGTTTGGCTTTCAATATTTTCCTTCTTTCTCTCACAGCTCCCAGCACCATATTTCCATCTATTCTGCTCCTAGCACCACCTTCCTCAGCCATTATTTCCTTACTGTTCTAATTCTACTCTTCACTCTTAGGTTTTTTTATGTATCAGGCTTATACAGACAAGTGTCACTGAATGATCGACCTTCTCTAATTTAACTCTGTTTCTCACAGATTGTAGTGGACAACTCTACCTAACTGAAATCAAAGGGCAACATGAAGAATAGATAGAGCTGGGGCTTATTTACCACCTCCAAAATGACTCCAAACTAGATTCTGAGTCATAGTCTGCCTTCTGGACTAAGCAGACAGACTTGAAGAGAGTGAATATTCATAGCCCACAACCCCTCCATGAGATGAGGTGATTCAAGGATAATAAGAAAAGGAAGGAAGTTTAGCTCAATACAAACCTATCATCGGTCTATTAAAAACTATGATTTTTGTATTGTATTATTATACTCTTGATCCATCCTAGTAAGTAACATCTTATTCTACACACTTCTACTTCTGAACTAAGAGTAGTAAGGAGAATAGCCTGGGATGTCCCCTTAAGACTCCTGTTTTCTGAGAAAGCCTGAGGAATCCTCTTTTAAATATACCTGGGGAGTATTATATGGCTTCCTTTTCCTGTTAGATCTATTTCTTCACCCCTTAGAGTAGGTATCCAGATGTTCATGTCAAATATGAATGGGGACAATTTGTAACCAAGAGAGAAAAAAGAGAATAAAGCACAAAAAACAGTTACTCTATTAATTTACAGGTCTTGTCCAGATATCTTAAAAGTAATAGTTTGCCTTCTCGAAATCTCCAAGGCTATTATGGTTGACCATGAGGTCAGGGGAAGGGCTAATTGCAAGAGCAGCTGTCATCAACCCCAAGAGTTGCAACTATTTTATTTACCTGAAGAATCAAAAACAAAGGCTCACTTATTCTTAAAATATTTCTCAAGGTACACATAAGAATCTCTCTACTCAGTGTGAAGGAGATTAGTGATAGATGAGTCACAAACATATTTAGGTAACTTTTCTTTCCTGTATTTAACAATATGGATGATCACATATGATAGACTTTCACATCATACCTAAGATTAATACAATGTACTAGAAAATTGTGCCTAAATTCAATTAACTAACACCCCAAAAACACAAAATCAGTTTAAACTACTTAGTCTGCCAAACCAAAGACATAGCCTCGGTTACAGTGCTATAGCACTGTATTATTATTTCAACATGGCCTTAGTAATTGACATCTATATTCATATTATGAATGTATTTATTCTATATTTATAAATAAATACAACGTATTCTGTCTTAAATCAGGTAGGGGGACAATATCAGTTCTAAATCATTAATTACTAATTATGGAAGTTATATATTTGAAAACAATATAGAAAACATAGGCAAAGAGTATGATGTAATGTAAGGAAGAAGTAGAATATATGATGATTGTAACTATGAAAATACATATTCACCTGGATGATGGTAAAGAAATATTTTGAGGACGTGGTTCCATAGTGTACCGGTTAGCACATCTGCTTTACACGCTGAAGGTCCTGGGTTCACACTCCAGAGGAGCCATAGTTCAAGGTGTAAAGCTATGCTACCCTGAACAAGGCTAATGTCTGATCTCAGAAGCTAAGCAGGGTTGGGCCTGGTTAATACTTGGATGGGAGACCAGCTAGGAAGACCAGGTGCTGTAGGCATAAATAATAATAATACAAATTTTAAATTTAAAAAAAGAAGTATTTTGAAAAATAAATACTTGGGATTTTAGCATTCAGGAATGCTGAGATTTTTATGTCAAAATTTAAAAAATTATGATAAGTACAGCATGATTTCTTTTAGAAAAGTTAAAAGGTGGCTTCCAGAAATATGGATGTTGGAATCTAGCTTTTTTATTTAAGGAGGATCTGGAAAAATTGACAAGGGTAATAGGTTAAAAACATTTTCCTTATTCAGTTCAATTCCAAAGATGAACAACATAATTACCTATTGTAAAACAGTTTTCATAAAGGTTACATCTGGCTCTAAGTACAGCTGTACTTACCCTACTCACACTGGTATGTGTGCGCCAGATAAATGGACAGTAGTGTGTGTGTATGTTGCATTTCAGCTGTTTTTGTGTGTGTTCCACTGTGAATAAGGCAGTGTATCTCTTTAGGCCAGTGAAATCCCTCCAGAAATAAGAAATAAGGCCCTTGAAAGTAGTGAGAGTCACATGGCAAATAGTTATCCTGTTAACATGTCTGGTCTGAATGCATAGCAACCAAAAAGAGCCTAGACTTTCACACTGACCACTTAGATCTCTATGGCAGAGTGTTTTCAAAGGGTAGAGAAAGTAGTTTGTTCCACAACAGTTTGCTACCCCTAGTTCTCTCAGCCTATATATAGAATTTTGCCCTGATTGTGTTAACAAATGTTAACCCTAGGTTAATCAGTGAATGAAAAGCAAGCATCTATTTCTAGACCATCTGGCTTAGGCAAGATGTGAAAGAAAAAAAAAATAATAGCAGATAGTCAATTAGTTTATTATCAAAAATCATATTAATACTAAAATCTACTCTTAGCTCTCAGCTAAGGAGTACTTGCTCTGGTATTTTGAATTTAATTTTTACTTTTATCCCTTCAGATTATGACCTTTCAGGTTAATCCCATATTCAACACTCCTTCCAACCTCTACTCTTGGCTGAGTCTGTTGGTTTTTACACTCTTTTTCTTCTTGAGTAAGGCCTCCTCATTCCTGTCTTAAGACACTGGAATTTAGAGAACAAATAAGAGATCACTGAGGGGTCACCTGGGCTTTTAAAAATATGCATTTCATTTGCAATAAAATAGTATTAAACATTAAATCAATAGATTGCACATGATTATTAAGGAATATGCAAAGAACTAGTTTGTCAAGAAACATCGAGATTATCAGTTGTCACCAGAGAGATGTTGGGGACCTGGCTTTTCCCAGGGCACCGTCTTGTGCTCTGGGTATCACCCCTTCTTCTCCTCTCCATGAGGGTCTCTACTTTGCATCCAGGATCACTTGTCTGGTCTTCTCTCTAAGCTTGTGCTTTCACCATTCTCCTCTACTTTTCAAAAACAACAACTTATTTTGTATTTATTATAAAAGAAATAATCTATGCAGAACATAATCTGTCTTCACTTTCACTAGCTAGAAAGAGCTGGACATTGGTCCATGCTTAAAAGCCACAGCAGAATCTCAGAGGTCACAAATCTCTGGTCTTCTTAGCCACAGTTGCTTTCTGGAGTTATTGTGGGGTAGGGGAGAGGTGTGATTGGGTGGTAGTTTTTAACTATGTTAAGGTAAAGAAGAAAAGTCTTTAACTCTCAGAGATGTGCTCACTGAGCCTTCAGCAATTTTCAGTTACAGGTTTTCCTTCCAGCCTCTCATCTTGAGTCCCTGCTCTTAGAAACTGCCTCCCACATCCCCCCTTTTGCCTCTCCAATCTTGGGGGCAACTGTTTTCCCTATGTCATAACCTTTCTTACAAATCTAAAAAAAGTTGATTTTTCTGTTCAGCATTTTACTTGTTGTTCGGACAGAGTGGTGACATCCAAGCTTTTTACAGGTGGAACCTGAAACAGGAAGTCTACGGTTGCTTTCTATGTAATTATATCACTAATCTTCAGGCAAATGAACAGTAGTCTCATTAGTTTTACCCTTTTCTGCCATCACCTCTCCCGTTAAATTTACACTTCCAGGGATAGCATTTCTCTTTACTGAAATTACATTTAAAGCAGAAATGAACTTTATCTTTAAATATATCTGTTTCAACCACTGCATTTTTTTATTTTTTTTCAGTAAAAAAATACTAGAATTTTTTTTTGTCTCCCAAACACAGTAGACCTTAAAACAAAACATTTCATGACACCAACTAATGAGCAAATATGTTATAATAATTACTAGAGGTATAACAAGTGAACATTGCTCTTAAATATATAGACTTCATAAGCTATCATAGCTCATGTTGTTTAGTGTAACTTGAGGCATAGTTATTAACATAGTGAGATATTTGGTCAGCATTAAACATTTGTTTTACATATAATGACCTCAAAATGCCAAGAATAGAACCAACACTTTACAACTTCTTTACATAATGTTATATTTACAAAAGGATATCACTCCTATTTAAATATTTATAGAAGACTTTAAATTAGTGTTTATAATTTCAGAACATTGAAATAGAGAAATTTTCGATAAACATACTCATGTATGCCGTTGGAAAAATCCTTAAAGTTCCAAACATAGCATATATATATATATATATATATATATATATATATATATATATATATTCATCTTTAAAACAGTCTAAGTACAATTGTTAGTTTTATTCTCTAAGGTTGTGGCATACCCTGAGAGAAGAGTTTTATTTCCCTTTCTGGAAGTGTACTTTCCTGAGGCTTGAGAGTTGAGGAGCCTGGTTTTTACCTCAGTCATGAAAAAGCTCACGATGTGACAATTCGCAGTGGATGGGGGCCTCAAATGCCTTCCTGGTGGATTGTGGAGGATGGTAGATGATTTCTATGAACTTCTGGAGATCAATAAACTCCTGGATTTTGTATGCCATAGCAATTATATAGTGGGAGGTTGGGGGTGGGGGAGGACTCTTTTCTTCACTTGCAGAATAGTTTTGAAAGAGTTTCTTCGTGGATAACCAAGATGCCTTGCTCTAGCTGTTACAACTTACTACTCTTACCTCGAGTACTTTTTTTAAAAAAGCACTAAAAAGGGAGAGGGCCATGAACATTTTGGGAGTAATGGAGCTGTTTTTATCCTAATTAAAATGAATATTACATGAGTTTATACATGTGCTAAAACTCACAGAACTATATACCAAAATAGTCATTTTACTGTATATATATTTCAAAATGAAATTAAATAAGACAATATATAAATAAATAGTGATATTAAGATTAATTAGCAGACTATGATTTACCATTGATTCAGAAATAACCTCGAAACAAGAAAATATAATGGTTAAGATCTCCTAATGCATAGCGCTTAACTATTAATACTTAGAGTAATACTGTTAATATTATGATGGAAATGGTTGTATACATTTCTCTACCAAGTGCTTTTCTATTAAGAAAAATCTGACTTTTACACATGTATAACCACCAGCATCAACACCATCACTAACGTCATGTATATAACACACGAAGGCAATGCTAGAAGGGCCAGTCTCTAGAGAAAAACAATGTTAACTACTGGTAAACAACATATTGAGAACTTCTTTCTTAAGCATGCTGCCAAAAGCCCTACTATATTTTGGAAGTAAAAATGTATATGTATATATATTCAGTTTGTGAAGCAGATTCTATTTTGAAATTCAACATCTTCACTCCCAAAAGAAAGACATTAGGGTCTTTGTCCTTGACTTGCCTTTTTCTCTTTGCAATCACTCCCTTAACATTCTCATCTGATCTGTCAGCTTCTGTGATTGCATCTAGGCAGCGGGTGACTCTCAAATCTATATTTACCATCTTGGTCTCTCTCCTGGGTTTCAAGATTGGATTTCTAACTCCTGTTCAAGTTAGATTATCAGAATTGTGATCTCTAAGGCATTATCTGAGGCTGAGCTCCTTCATTTTCTCTTGCAAAGCTTCCCCTTTTTCTGATTTCCCAATTCTGTTAATGGTGCCATCAGCTTCTCTAGAAACCTACCCCAAATACTTGGTATTGCTATCTCTTTCCTTTGCCTAGGACCATGAAGCAAGTGTTTGTCTTATTACCTCTAATTTAAACTATAGCCATGGTCTCCTCGGCAATGTACCATATACTCAACTGCCATATTAATCCTAAATACAGTCCCTGTGCAACTTTCCTGTTTGATAAGTAGATACATAACACTTTCACTAATTACCTAAAGAAAGAATTCTAAACAAGCTGGCCTAATACAAATTTCATCTTCCCTCCTCACTGTACCACTTTAGCCAAGCAGGTAGTTTCACATACCCATTTTATACTTTCTTAGGTTTATGCCTTAGTTAATGTTATGGGCTTATAATTTAATATCTTTATTAATATAATATTCTCTTTATCTGCAATGGCCTAGACCTCCATATGCCCCACATCATTTCTTTAATTTTGGCTTAAAAGCTTTATTGTACTCCTCATATTAGGAATGATTTTAGACTCCTTAGAGCTGACATAGCACATTTGTTATTACACTTTTATGAAAGGTATTACTTTCTACCATTCATTAAAAGTATTTATGAGTATATAATACATCCATATATATATTTTCAATGTAAAATATACATCAGAGTCAAAGTGCTGAAGTGACTACACTTGTGCCTTGTATAGGTGTTCAATATATACTTTCGACTGAAGAAAAATGAATGAGTATTATTTCACCCAGACTAACCAGGTCACTTTCCCCTAACTCCTCTCTCTCCTCCAGCCCTGTACATCCACTGGGATTTCCTTCCTTGCTACCAATGGCTGGAGTGATCCAGGCTGATATGATTGGAAGATAAACAGCACCTCCTGATACCTATTCCTAGAAAAAATACTCAAAGTTAGCCTAACATAGGGCTTCAGTTTAAGCCCCGACCACTGACCATCTTTTAGTATTCCACGACGTTCCACTCACTTACTCAGAGCTCAGATATGTGGGGTTTATGATTACAATGTTTTCAGCACATAGTTATTTCACCTACAAAAATATGTTTTTGCCTTTGAAAAGAGTGCTGTTGCTATCGCATGGAGGAAAGCCAAGGAAGAGTTAATCACTGAAGTGTTTCTTAACTTGACTTGGCCATATAGGGCTGATATCATGTCTCTGGGTCCTGGAGAATGAGATTCAGTTCCCGGAACAGGTCTGTTCTTATGGCGGTGAGGTCTTAGATGTTTTGTTACCGGTAGAGGCTTACCATGAGAAAATGTAATAATCAACGTATGTTAAATCTGAAGGTTTCCAGAATTCTGTAAATCAATACATTATTTTTTGCTATACTTATCTGGGTACCCAAAACAGCTCTTATATTTTTGAATGATGCCCAACTTTATTTTCAATATTCCTCATTCATAGAGGCAG
This sequence comes from Eidolon dupreanum, assembly GCA_028627145.1. NCBI lineage: Eukaryota > Metazoa > Chordata > Mammalia > Chiroptera > Pteropodidae > Eidolon > Eidolon dupreanum. The sequence continues at coordinate 158,036,299 of CM053503.1, read as the reverse complement.
CCAAATTCCTGGCTTTTAAGGTTCCTACCTCACCTCGACTCCTAAATGGAGCCGAACGAATTTTGGAAAATGAAGAATTCAGGTTTATGTATATTTGGGGTCAGAGTCTGGGATTATTCCGTCGCTGAAGCGCACACAGCGTGGCCATTGATTCACACACGGCAAAGCCCCTGCACGGTTGAGTTCAAAGCTAAATTCGGTGTTCTTAACACCAGTCCGGGAGCCATGCAGCAATAAAAGTCTTCAGCTGTAACACTCGCAGTTACATTTAATTTGCATTGTAAGAATTGTGCTAGACGAATCTTTTTCTCACAAAAAAAAATTCTAAGCTTCAGGAGCACTCAGCGACCCGCCCCCACCCCCAAAGTTTATGAATGTTAGCAGCACAGCTAGGCAGCCCGTCCAAGGAGAGTATCAGCGAGGAGTTGTGTGCACTGGTGAGTAATAAAGTAGATGAAGTGAGGCGAGGAGCTCAAGTCAGTATCCACCCACCCAGGGAGACTCCTGCCTCAGTGCCGCCTCCGCCCTTCTCATCATCTCCATCATCTGCACCCTAAGGCTCTACAGTCGGTAGGAGTCATTTCCCCCTTCCTGGGGGAAGCAGCTACATCCCTTAGCTATTTTACATTATATTTCTCTTGTAATGAATACCACACAGATGACTCTCAAATGTGCGTGATACTAGCAATGAGTAATTAAGTCTTGTGGGAAGAAAAGCTGGGGTGGAGGTAGAGTAACTAGCTCTGGCACAGAAAAGATGCTATCTGGTTTCACTGGGGTTTCTTTTTTGAGTGGCAGTGTGATGTGGCCGGCTGGAGTCGGTCTCTTCCACACTGGCCTAGGCTGTAACTTGTACTAACCGGCTAATCTTGCAGATGTCATTCTTACTGTCCCAAGTCTCAAATGTCTTACCCGCAGAATAGAGAGTTATTTTCGCCCACCTCACAGGGTGATAGAAAGCTGGCATCTATGATTTAAAAAAAAGGTATCTCTATGACTGAGTTCACTTTAAATGTTTTCCTCTTTCTTCTTTTTACCAATTCAGTTTTAAGTCCCTTTACTCAACACCTGGCCTAAATATGCCACACAGGGAGCACCTGAATTTGAACTTGCATCATCCTAACAGATGTTTTCCTTGGAACTGAGCCATCGATAAAACTTAACTCCTTTCAACAAGGCTTTATTGAGCAACTACAATGTGCTGAGTACCTCTTCAGTCATTAAAATGTGGGCAGTCTAAAGGCAACATTTTATTTTTCTCAGCGGGGAATTTCACACAATCTGCTAAACTTTTCCAGCATTAAGAGTGAACATAAAGGAAATCTTGCTGAGAGGAGTCTTTTCACAGCAAAAATATTAAAGGAACATTTGGATCCATACGCCACCTGACCACTGAGCTTAGTCATTTTGGGAAGCCAAAATAATGTCACTTAGACCAGAAAGGAGAACCAAGACAGCTTCTAAAACACAGTTCTTCAAGATAACCGATATTTTACTTCCTCAAGGTAAACATTTTACTTTCCTGGAGTAAATGTGTATATGTTTGAAACTTAAATAAATGCATTGGTAAGGATGCTGCCGGACTTCAGAAACATAAGCGGTACAAGTGGGAGAGAGGAGAAGTAACATTGAGATGCTTCATCTTCCTGGGCACAAAGCTTTAGTCCAAAATTATACCTTAACAACTCTTTGCCAGGTAATCTGCTGATATGGTGCTTATTAAGATGGCATTTTAAAAAAATTTTAGAGAGAGTGCTGGAAAAATCAGATGGTGTTTACTTGGGAATATGGCTGTCTATTCCAGGCAACTCTTGAATCGCTGCTGCAGGAGAGGAATCCAGCCTCGGTCTTCCAAAACTAAAACAAAGTTAGTGATGACTGTTTCTGGATAGAATGTGCTCTCTCGTATGTACGGATACAATGGTTAAGAATGTGGGTTTGGGAATCAGATTGCCTGGTTTAAACACCAATGCTTACTGTCTCCTAAATGTATGAATCTGTGCAAGTTACTTCATTTCCTAGAGCCGTGTTTTTTCCTTATCTATGAAACGAAGAAAAGAATAATAATCATCTCATAGAGTACTTCAAGGATTCATTTAAAGAGAGAAATGCTCATGAATACCTTAAAACAATGTTTGCCATATGATAAGTGCTTAATAAATGTTAAGTATTGTTATTTGACACAAACGTTTTAAGAAACTAGTTTCAATGTCAGATATCTAGCCATTTGGGAATCAAGTACCATTTGCCAGACTTTCTATTACTTAGTTCAAATACTCCATAATTTATAGATCAAATCGTAGATCGATATTCAGTAAAACACATTGCCCTGGGAGCTATTGCAAGCTTTTTACGAGAGTTCTCTCATCACTCCTGAATTCCTTAATGGCATTCCTTCTTTTCTTTCTTTTTTTTCTTTTCTCTTTCTCCTCCTCCTCCTCCTTCTTCTTCTTCCTTCTTCTCTTTCTCTCTTCTTTCCTTCCCTCCTCACCTCCTTCCCTCCCTTTCTTCTTCCTTACTTTCGAAGTTGGTCTTTCAAGTTATCTAGACCAGATACTTTCACAAAATTATCAAATTTCTTTAAAGATAATTCTGATCTGTTAAATTTAGTAGATTTAAAGTAATTATGAAAAAGCAAATGTTAAAATAACTATGCAATTGCCAAAAATTGATCTGACTTTCCCTTATTATTAAATTAATTTTCAATATTTTGGGGAGGGGGGCTATGAAATTAAAAACTAGCATCCATTTCCAGATTTGAAACTGTGGTGATCTTGTTCTAACACTAAAACATTTTTCCTCAGAAACACTTTTACATGTGTGCATTTATTATTGCAGCAATATAATTGATCCTTTTCTCTAGAGATTATAGGTTCATATTTATTTCTTTGTTGTTAGTTAAAAATAAGCCCTTTCATTTATAGCATATATATTAATAGTAACTATAAGAAATTCACATAGCCAATTAGTAAAATCACATAGATCCAAAAATTCAGTTTACATAATTTTATCTGCTCTTTTAAAGAAATCAACATTTGGCTTAAAAAAAAAAAAAAAGATTATTATTATCCTTAAAAGTATTTGCTCATTTTTTTCTTATAAAGTCATGAGGTTATAAATTATTATAGTATAGGGAATCACATATCTGAAAGGTTCAGAAACAGAATAAGGGCTTGTATATAAGGCAATTTTAAATTTCTGAGTAGGATGCTTTTAAAAAACATTAATTTGGGGAGACTTTTTACACATGTGACTGTGTACTAACAGAAAAAAAAAAGCACGCTTCTAACATTTTGTATGGAAAAGGTGAGTGTGAGGTGTAATATGATACTAAAAGAAATATTGAAAAACGTCTTGACCTGGTGGAGTGTAGACATGATTTACAGGCTGTGAAACACAAATTGCCACTAACCCTCCTTCCTGTTCGGGCTCTGTTGAGTTAGAACAAGGATTCTAAGCTCTCCACTTGGCCCTTGCCTCCTCTGTACCCTCACTCTATGACTTTACTAACATAACTCCCTTGTGCTCCCTCATTTCCTTTTCTCACCCTTCTTAAGAAGATTTAGTAGAGTTTAAGGCAAGAGTGTAGCCAGTTAGGTTTCAAAAGTCTGGGCTAAATTCATCTAGACTGTGCATATGGGACTGTTATCTTTCCTGGAGGTCCTGAGTGATTTAAGTATTTCCACAGAGGCTCAATGAGCATAGATCCAGGGGAATAGTTGTTGGAATACCTTGAAAATTCCAGGTCTGGTAAGTTATAATTCCACAGAGACACCTGACCATAGGCATCCTTCCAATCACTATGTTCTCATAAGTATGGCAGGAATAGAATTCAGAGGGGGAGAGTTGGGATTCTATTAGAAAAGGACACCTGGTTCTTATTTTTGATATTCAAAGAGAATTAGATTACAAAGAAGTAAGCTAGCCTTCTGAAGAAAGTATCTTTGACTCAACATTTTATTTCTTGGAATAGACTGTAGAGAAAGAGTTATAAATGCTGGTCTTCTTTGATCAATAAACATTTGATAACCAACTAGTCTATGAAAAGAATGAGCTGGACTGGAGGAGAGAGAAAAGTGGAAAAAAAAAAAAAACTCAGAAGTGCCTTCTGGGAACTTAAATAGGGTGAGAAAGACAATTGTACATAGGTTGCTCTTCTTGTGCCACCAAAGTAATTCACAGCACCTCACAGACTAAAGCCACTGTGAAACGATTGGTTGAATGAATAAATAAGTGAATGGAATAGGAGGGCATAATATAAGGATAACAGAGAAGTAAAAGTCAATGACTGTGAAAGTGAAAATGAGGAAACAATGACTTCTTTATGGAATGATAGGTCACCAGAACACTTCCAATGGTGGGGAAAGCTTTTGAGATGAACTTTAAAGAAGGAGGAAGGAAGAGATACTGAGACAAAGAGACAGATATAAGTGAAGGTATAAAAGATTTGAAGGAAGCATGTTGTTTAAAATGATTAGAGCATAGAGTTGGTGGTGAGGAATCGGGTTACTTGGAGAGGTTGAGTCCTGACTGTACAAGTC
>CM053503.1:157977460-158031258 GCA_028627145.1 Eidolon dupreanum | reverse complement strand
AATGTGGAAAAACAAGGGGGAGGGGAGAATGGAGGGTTTATAGCACCCGATTTCAAGGTTATTAAAAAATTACAATGACAGTTGGCATTGGTATGTGGATAAATCAATGATCAATGGAAAAAAATAGAATCCAGAAATAGATTTATAACTATAAAAATTGATTTTCAATAAGGCTTCAAAACCGTTTCATGTGGAATGTTTTTATTTCTAATGATGGTACTGGAATGACTAGATGAATGAATGAAAAAGTGTGGACATTGATCTCTACCTTCCATGAAATACAAAATTTATTGAAAGTGTATCACAGATCTAAATATAAAAGCTAATGTTATACAATTTCTTGGAAATATATGAGAATATCTTCACGATATTAGAGTAAAAAAAATTAAGGGAAGACACAAGAATCACACTTCTAAAAAATGAAGATTATAAAGTAGACTTTGCCAAAATTAAACAATCTCTTCATCACACAATGGTATTAAGAAAATGTAGAAGGTAAGCCCAAAGCTGAGAGAAATATTTGTAATACATATATCTAACAAAGCACTTACAGTCAGAATATATTTTATAAACTCTTAAAACTCAATAATAACTCAATTTTAAAAGGTGTAAATAAGACTTGAACAGAAGCTTCATAAATGTAGATGTATTACAATCATGACTAATAAGCACATGAAAAGGGAAACTAACATAACTTAAAACCACACAGCAGCAATGAGATGCCACTTCACTTACATCACCAAATGTTGCTGAAGATACGGATCAACTGGAATAACAAAACATTTCTGGTTGAATTGTAAAATGCTATAATCACTTTGGAAAACTAGCTAAAAATTTTGCTACAAAATGAAGCACTACTCCTACTGTGCAATCCAGCCATTCCTCCTGGGGTATTTACCCAAGAGAAATAAAAACTTATAACCACTAAAAGTCCTTTGTAGAATGTTTATAGCAGCATTATTAATTGTAGCCAAAAAAGGAAATAACTCAAACGTTCGATACCAACAAATAATGGCATACTCATACAATGAAATACTATCTGAATAGTAAAATAAATGGACTACTGGTACATAAAAATATGGGTGAATCTTGAAAACATCACACTAAGTAAAAGTAAAATATGCTAGACACAAAAGAATACAGATTATGAAGTTCTAAGACAGGCCAAGCCAATCTATATTACTAGAAATCAGGACAAAGGTTGCCCGTGAGGGATAGAGGTTGATTGAAAGAAGACATGGGGAAACTTTGTGAGATGATGGAAATGATCTATGTCTTGATTGAGGTTTTGGTTATATAGGTAAATACATTTGTCAATATTCATGCAATTCTTCATTTACTATCTGGACATTTTACCATATTTGAATTTTGCCTTTAGCTAAAAAGAAAGACTACATTTTCTTTGTGGTCAGAGATATTGTCTACCTTACTTGTTCTTTGAAATTCCAAGGGTGATTATAGTACTTGGTATATAGTAAGTACTCAATAAACATGTTGAATAAAATATTTTGTTAAAAAACAAGGCAAGTCTTAATCCTTATCAGTGCATTGGATTTTACAGACAAATCTATTGATTTCACCTTCTTAGGATTTATTTACATGACTCCACACATCTTGGTAACAAAATTACCAAGCTCTAGACAGGCATTTGAGCATCATGAAGATCAAAACCAAAAGGAACACTTAGAAGGATTTTAATTTTCAAATTATCATAACCTTCTTTAAATGGCACATAAAAATTCATAACTAATGGCATTTATTTTGATTATCGACAAAGTAAATGGGATTCTTGAGGAATAATTAAACTGATAGAAAATGTTCTGATTGGTCCAGGGGTCAACATTTATAATTAATTGAAAATTATAATAGTTTACAAAATTATATATTCCAGAATCAAAAGTAATTATTCTAATTATTTTGATGAGATTTTAAATGAAAGCCTAAGCAACCAGTAATAATGAGACACTTTTATATGAGTCATATGTACATATGTATATTTAAAATTTGGTCCAGTTTACGTTAATTTAAATGTTAAGAGGCTTGATCTTAAAATATTAATTTTTTTCTTTATTAAGAAGTGATCCTAGTCTTGATGGAGTTTATTGTGAAAAAAAAATCTAATAGAATATTTCATCAGTACTAAAAGCCTGAACTAAATGTCAGACTTTTATTACTTTGAATATTGATGGCATGTCTTATGAATTGTTTATCATAGGGATCAAGAATACTTTGATTATTTATGCTAATTTTAATTTTATTTTTCATGGGACCTTTATATACCCATTATGTCATAACCTTATGCATTAAATAAGAAAACTATAAAGATATCAATCATATTTGTGAAAAAAGCTGGGACACAAAGGTTATCTGAGCTATAGAACTATTTTAATGACAAAAAAAAGCAGGGCTTGAATTTTCATGTTTCCAGTTAAGAGTTCTTTCGACCAGATCATAGTGCTCAGAGCTTCTAGGGTAACATAACCCCATGCAAATACTAAGTTCTGCAATATCAGCAACTCTATAACTGAGATTAAAGTGATTTTGATTGAACATTTTCTTTCTTTTCTTCTAATTCAAGATGACTTTAATCATCACATCATTTTTGAAATGTTTTTTGTTGAGTTATTGCATTTAAGTTTTTTTTATCGCAATCATCTCAGGAATAAGAAAGACATGAAAGGTACACCATGATCCAGCTCTCGCCTGGCTTTCTAATCCCTTTATTTCTATTCAATGTGCCTGAAGGCAGCTTCTTCTTTTGTCTAGGAGGTACTCCTCTACTCTACCCACACATCTTCACGGGACTAACTCCTACTCTATCTACAATGAGGGCACAACCCACAAACAAAGCTATAATAACTATGAACAACTACATGATAAAAGACGTACACGTGGTGCAAACATGAAAAAGAATTGCAAGAAACATTTAACAAAACTATAACAATAGTAGATGTTGACATGCATCACCATAAAAAAGATGAACCAAATAGAAAAAGAACAGTACAATGTCTGGATATATATTAAATAAAAGTGAATAGATGACTATAAATGACTCATGATTTAAGGAAAATTAAAAATAAGAAAAAGGCAAATAAAAGTGTTTCAAGGTGGGAATCCAACATCTTGGTAAATAAGAGTATGTTTGGGGTTTGTTGTAGTCATTGCTGTTTGTTATTAAATAGCCCTCATTTTCTTCCTCTAGAACATAGTGTATTGTACGCTCCTGCCCTCTTTAAGTTAGGTAGGACACTTTGGCCAATAAAACATATTTCACTTTTAGATGGACACTTGAAGACAGTATATATTTCTTCTTCTTTTCCTTTTCCTGCCTTGATAATCATGAACTCCTGGAAATAGAGTTATATTACATTTGTATCCCTGTGTGAAATGGAGTATGAGAAAATAGAACCTTTGTCACTGAGATTTGGGGGTGTGTTTTTCCAAGAGTTACCCTTTATTTATACTAATTAGAGTAGCAACGCTTTAGTAGTCATTGAAATGAAGATAAGTGAAAGATGATAGAAAATTCAATAGAAAACGATTAAAAAACAAGTAAAAGATTTCCCCCCTTAATTTTATTTCTAGTCTGTATAACATATGTGCTCATATATTAATTGTTCAGTGAAATGGAACAAGGTGACGTTTTGGCAACCTTTCTCCTTCATTTTAAGGAGAAAGCATGCTTGATACCCTTTTCTGAATGTGCTTCTCCTTTCAAATAAGATCTGATGGGTGGGAGAGTGGCTGATCATGGTCTCTTCAGATCTCCTCTACTGTGTCTCAGAATGGAGTAGAATGTTATAGTATGGTAAAGAAACCTGGAGAACTTTGGTCAGTTTCAGTGTTCTGTTTATGAGGGAGTATATGCAAACCTCTCCAGAGTATCACTCGCTTTGTCTTTTCCTTTTCTTTTACTTTTCTGCTTTTTAAATTGTCTCTACCTCCAATCTCTGGTAGCTGTCAAACGAAAATGAGAGAGAGGATTTCTTCAATAAGTAAATCATTGGACTCACCTTGCAAAGGTGACTTGCAAATAAATCTATAGAGAGCAGAAACACAAGCCTCAAAATTCCTCTCCTCTTTTTCTTGTCCTGCACTAGGGAGAAATGTGCCGACTCATTTTGTGGCTTTATGCATTATTATTCTCTTCTCAAGCCATGACATCTAGACAAGGAGAGAATTAACATCACACTATGTAGAAGGAAGTGTATTAGAAGTTTTCACAATCTTCGAGCACTTAGCAAGTCACAGAGAGAAATGCAGAGCTGCCCTTTTTCTTGCTTTCTGCCCTCCATTGTTTATTGCACACTGACTTTTGCTGTTGGAGAACTGGCTTCTGAAGTATGTGTGTGTATAAATATTACCTGAGTAGTTTATGAAAAATTCCCTGGCCTCCCACTAGAGGATTACGTTTGTAGGTTCGAAGCGAGTCATAGTAATCAACTGTTTAGGTACTTCCACACTCTTTCTTTCCCAGGGAGACTCTGAGATAGGTCTGAAAATATCTCATTTGAAAAATTCTAGCTTAGAGAATTGGGTTTATTGTTTTACATATAAATTATTTTCATTATGCTTTATCATAAAGCTTGACTTGTTCCCAGAGGAAATATATAGATGTGAAGTGAACAACATGTGTTCTCAACCGCTTTAATTAAAAGAGTGGCATGCAAATTTCAGTGCTATTAACAAAAACAAAATGGATTTGCTTTTCTGGATAATTGAATTTGTTAAAACTACACTGCTTTTCTTCTATAGCTTAACTCTATGAATTCTGTATTATTTTTTATTTTATAAATACTAGAATGTATTGTGAATTTCTTCAGTGCAAGAAAAATAACTTAATGTTTCAGTTTTAGTTATTTTTTTTTAATCTAGCACCAACCATGAAAACTGGCATAAAATAAATGCCAAATAAAAATGTGGCATGTTAAACCAAATTGACATCAATCTCTTTCATAAAGACAAGTACTTTATTTTATGACGGTAGATAACTCAACATAACAGAAGCATTTCTAAGCATGCCATATTTCAGGGAATGAGAACCTTCTCCCAAAAGCACATGTTTTGGAATGAAACATAAAAACCGTACTAAAAAAAAAAATCAAGTACCAAAGGTAGGTCACTTTGTTTTTACAGTTACAGTAGTTTCCAAATAGACATTTTTGCTCATGTTTCAAGAACTACGGCTAAGAGGTGTGTGTCTAGATGACATCATTGAGTGGGAGTACCCACGGTCTCTATCATGCCCACCTGGATTGCCTATCATCTGTTTTCTATTTATTTGTTCTTTCATTAAACATGTATTATTTATCTATGATTATGTGAAAGATAAAAAGTTGAAAAATAGAGCCCCCAAATGAATTTCCCCCTCGGCTCTTATGATACAAACGAAAATAATTATAATGTAAAACAATAAATGTAGTGGTCAGCTATCCAGGGGGCTCCAGTGATCACTACCTCCTGGTTTTCAGACCTTTCTTCAGTCCCCTCCCCTACTGAATTGTAGCTGTCTGCTGTACAATAAGATTCAAAAGAAGTAATAGTGTGCGACTTCTGAGGCATGGTCATAAAGGATATTGCAGCTTCCACCTTGCTCTTTCTGGGATCACTTACTCTAGAGGAAGCCAGTTGCATGTTGTGAAGACACTTGAGCAGCCCTGTGGAAGGGCCCCATAGAGAAAAACTGAGGCCTCCTGCCAACAGCCAGCATGCACCCACCAGCCAGTATGGAAGCCAATCCTCTAGATCCAGTCGAGCCTCCTTCTTGACTTCAACTTCGTAAAAGACTCCAGGACAGAGCCACCTTAAGCCAGTCCTGAATTCTTAACCCATAGAAACTATGAGATGATAAATGTTTTTGCCATTTTAAGTCAATAAGTTTGGGGAGTAATTTTTGCAGCACTAAATAACTAAATAATAAGCAAAAACTCTTCTAAGAAAAATTAAAAGTGTTACGGAGCTTATCAAGAAATGTTTCATAGAAGAGGTAACATTTGAGTAAAACCTTGAAAATGATAGGACTTAGAAATGCAGAGATGAGAGAAAAGGCTCTTCTAGGTACAGGGAATAATGCCTTCTGTTTAAGACTTTCAATAAAATTTTTTTTTCATATACATCTCTCATATTTTCCAGGGTTAATTTATTCTTAAGTATTGTAATAGTTTGTTGGGGTGATAAATATAATTCTTGGATTCATGATTAATGATAATTAGTGATCACCGATCTTTAGAAAAGCTCTTGGTTTTATGTTTTATGTGAAATTTCATTTAGCTCTATTGGTATGAGTTGACCTGGCACAGAAAGGAAGGAAGTGGAGGAGGACAGCTCTTGGGTTTTGTATTTCATGTTAAACAATACTCTTCTCTATTGCTCTAAGAGCTTAGCTGGGGCAGGACATGTTAGGTAGGACAGGATGTTCACAGAGCCTGGACAAGCAGGGAGGAACAGACCAGGAGCATCTCACAGGCCAATGTAAGAAATGTGTGTTGTTTTCTTTATTTGCCCAACTTTCATTACCCTTTCTTAATATTAGTAATGAGCAAACAACACATTGTCCTAGATATACCTGAAATTGTGAAAGACAGAAAGGAATATTCTATGACTGTGGGTCTCTGAAAACAAGCATGGATGCTCTGGGGTGTAACTCCTGAGACCTGTGTTGGTGTATATGGTCCCCTTCCTGATCTCAGTAAACCTGGCACCCTTCAAAGTCAGTATAATATGAGAGTGCTTTGGCTAGGGTCATCTTTGGGCTTCTTTGGTTTTGATCTTTCAGGGAAGAATCATTTTGTGGAAACAGACTTAGTGTGTATTTGCCTCCCCAAAAGGACTGTAGAGAAACAAGTTCCTAATTTCATCATCATCATCATCATCATCATCATCATCACCATCAGCAGCAGCACCATCATCGTGGTAGCAGCAGTAGCAGTAGAAATAGAGGCATTGTGTGCATTGCTTTCACAAAGTATCTCATCTAATTCTCACAGGCTTTTGTTCCAGGGTTTTTTCAATCATCTCTACTTTACAAATAACAGTCTAAAAAGTTAAGTAACTTCCCTAAAATCTCACAGAAGGGTTGGGACTGGAATCTGAGCCTGTCAGTTTGACTTCAGTGTCCATCTGCTGAAACACTGATTACACAGCCTCAAAAGAGGTACAAGTAGCTTACGATTTAAATGCTAAAACCACTTAAATGTTCCCAGGATCATGGGAAACATTTATTAATATTCAATGCGTGTTAGTTTTCTCCTTGTCTCTCTCTGTCTCTCTCTGTCTCCCTGAGTCTTTCTGTCTCTCTCTCAGGAAGGGAAATCATTACCATTAAAACAAACGCAGACTTGCCCACAGTTCCACATTCAAGGGATATGTGAAGTTCGAAGGCAGTTTCTTTGGAATAGAAGAAATTTCACGTGTAATTTGGATGGGCAAAATAAGTACAGAGCCTGATTTGTGATAGCAATTCAGAGTTAAATTTATCTGTAATGGATTATGGAATTATGACTTCCAGATGGCAACCAAGGAGGGCTGGGTGAAGACCCCCGCAGAGTATCCCAGAAGAACTGTGTGTGACCTAAGGCAAAAAAGATGGCGCCATGAAGAAGGCAGTGACCATTAAAGGGAAAAATGGCCAGAGAAAAAATCCAGGTGACCAGAATAACCGAGGAACATGTTAGGGGTGTGAATGTCTGTTATTCAAGACTAAGTTGCCTCCAATTCTGAAGCATCAGAGTTCCCTTTCTGCACCATGTCACTATCTGTGACACTAAAACACTTAGTAAAATTAATCACATGCAAAGGCCTTAGGCAGTTAGAGTTCTCCCCTAAGCATGAGGGAGAATGGGTGGCACACCTGTGTAGGGTGAAAGGTGCTGAGGAAGACTGATGCCTCAGACAGAGGTGAGAATGAAAATCAGAGATGTAGTTATAGCAGGAAATCAGGCTGCTCGGTGGACTCTTCTGGAGTAGACACAGGTCAAACTAAAGGAAGGTGATCTTTTACATCGGAGTTGAAGGGGGAGCCCAATCTGGCTAGTTCTCTAAAAAGATATTCCTAGAAGGCAGTATGCAAGATTACCTTCGTGCTACCCCCTCACATTGCCAACAGGAGCCACCACACACAGGGCATGCACCAAGGACAAATGGAGAACTGACAGGTCTTGGTTTCTGGTGGCCTCGAAGGAGGCTGGGTGAAAGATTTTGTCAGATAAGTCCTCCAGGAATCATGAACCTATGTCCTCACTGTGTCTGAATGGCTATTTCCCACCCTCCATGGCAGCTTTTTCTTTTCTCCTTTCCCCTCATCTGCTAGGGCAGCCCCATAGGCAAACGGCTCATTGAGGCTTAGGCAGACAGAAGCATGAATATCAATAAGGCCCTTGCTCCTTCTAGGGAAGGCGGCTATGCTGGGATTGTCTCTCAGATCTTTGAGAGACAAGGGGTTATTATGACCATGCACTTTTTAACCTGTTCTGTAGAGACAGCAATCACACACTGCCATAATTCCATTAGTTAATGAATACTTTAGGAATGTGTCCATCGTAAAAATACACTTAAAAATTAGTCAGTCAATTATCTCTTCTGTTAATGTTTCCTCCTGTTTGAAAGATATGATTAAAATGGACTAAAAATGTTCATGTGATTGGACAGATAGGTTGGGAAAGGAAAGAACTATTGCTGATTCTTAATACAAGGCAAGCACATCACTTCTGTCCACCCTTGCCCATGGCAACTGGATGATCATTGTGGTCTTTTTTGCTGATCCTGGACTCAGCTTCAGAATCCTACTTGATACAGGAAACCAGGAAAATACTAGCAATCAATCAGTTTCCATTGGCTGAAGTAAGTAATCAACTTCCAACTAACAGAAAAATCACCTGATTTAGGATGGGGAGATCTAAGTTATAAACTCATTTATTTCGGTATCTACTCATGACTTTAGGTAAATTATTTAATCTCACTTGGCCTATATTTCTTATCTTTAAATAGAAAGACTTCAGTAGTATTATATCATATGAAATTTGACTTATGCAAATTCAATTGTATATATTGAGCAAATAACAAGAACAATAATAATAGTTTTCCTACAAGGAGGTCTCAAATGAATATAAATCGCACCATCCAATACTCAACCAAAGCAATAGTAATTTTTTTTTTTGTAGTAGGAAAAACTGGTTGGATTGGCCTCATGAGGAAGGTGAAGCAAACAAAATTATGTATGCCACATTTTATAAACCTTTAAAGAGATTTTTGAAGGGCAATTTTGACTCTACACAATTCTTGCCTGTGCTGATTTTAGATGTGATCCCTTTATGGACATGACCACACTCTGGCGAATGCTGGAGCTACTGAGTGGTTGTGAGGTTAAATGAACTGGAGGGGTGAGAAAACCCTTGAAAGTAAGAAAGCACTAACAAAATATAAAGTTACAGTATAATGGTGGTGGTGATGGTGGTGACAGGAAATGCTGGGTACCCTGTGTGTCGAGGGGATATTAACATTCTGCTAATGAGTAATCGTGATATATCTTCACCACCTAAAAACTATTATGTTTGATTTTCCTTTGTGTTAAGAAATGATTTGTCTCCCTACAGATTCTCTCCCATTTTCATGCATTCGTGACATCTTAGAAAATCTTTGTGGTAGAGTCTCACTTACATCCAATCAGTTCAGATTATCAGATAAGATTTAAAGATGACAGTGAGGGAGGATGGAAGGGGTTGGAAGTGGGTATGGACTCCAAAAGACTTGATCGTGCTCTTAAATATAACTGGAAGACCCTGGAGATATCGTACAAGAAACAGGACTCAGATAGACTAACCCATCAGCACCTGCAGTGAGAAGAGAAGAGTGAGATAGCTTAATGGTTCCGTATCTGGAAGTCATTTTATGATTGTCTATGAGTGGGACTATGTAAAATTCAGTCCAGGAAAGAGCTTAGGAGAAATGGAGGTCCTCATTTGAACATTAAGAATGAAACATCAGCCAGGTCACCATATCTCCAAGATGATAGGAGTTATCTCAAGATCGATTGCCAAAGACTAGTGAGATCTAGAAAGGAAATTAGAAAGGAAATCAAATCTCAACCTAAAGATAAAACCTGCTGTGAAATAGTGGCACAGAAGGCCCAGGACAGTTCCTGGGATAAAATTAGGCCCCAGCTCAGAATCTTTAGAGGAGTTACCAGAAAGTCATGATGGATTAAAAAAAAAGTTAAGGCTTCACAACTGAACCCAACCAAAATAGACATTAATCAAATGTGCCAAAAAATTGGGAGCTAGAAATTATAATCATCAGTCACTAATTTCTATGTTGCTGCCTGTAAAACAGAGGGCATAGCAATTAAATTGTTGGTCACATGGCTTTGGATTCATCAGACAAACCACAAATCCAGTTCTGGGACACAGAAAACAAATTCCTCAATAATCGAGAATGGAGGGGGGGGACACTGAGGACAATGCAGGCCTAGTCACAAGCGTTCCCACATGATAGTGACAAGGAGTAACTTTGTGGTATTTAGTAACTTTCAATATTCCTTATTTATCAAGTTGGCTATCCCAATGCACAGCCAAAGGCCAGGAGGTAATATCAGGAAGATGAGAAATCAAGGAATATTAGGAAAAGAAACTTTTAGCATTTAGTCAGAGAAACATAACGTGAGATTTGAGTAAGAGAGAGCGGTCTCTCATGCCCTGAAACTCTTGTCTTTTTTTTTTTATTTTGAAGCTATATATTTCTTAGTAGAAAGAGGTGTGTGAGTATGAGTGTCTGTAGCATTTTGTTTTAAAATATGATTTTTATGTTCTGAGTACTTTTTTTTTTTTAATGGCAGAGCTCAAAAACATGGAAAGGCATAAACTTATTATTTCTTAGCAATTCTTTTTCATTTTCAAGCTCTCTTTCAGTTCTGGTTTTTCATCATCATATTAGAGAACTTCATGTAGACTTAAGTTACCTCAAAGGAGAGTTTATAACGTTTGACTGTTTTACACATACATACACACACTCTCTCTCTCTCATCTTTGCTTTATGATTTCCATTGCAAAGAAATTAAAGAGATTTGGCAGAAACCCCAACTACTTCTCAGTGGTGAGCTATTAAATTTATGCCCAAATGAAAATATGTGAAATCATATTTCAGAAATTTAAATTTTATTAGGCCATTTTTAATGTATATATATATATATACATATATTTTTTTATCTTTCTGCAATCTAGTCTCTCTCTTTCAATGATTCTTCTAACACCACATTTAAAAATGCTGCTCACAGATTTCACAGAATATGTTTTCTGATTTGCATAAATACGTCTATTGCAAAAGAGATACAGCCTATGGGGAGCATGAAAAACATTCCTCCCTTTGAAGACTAGTTTTAATGTATCATTTAATAATTCATTTAAAAATGTCTGCATAGAGAAAGTCAACATTCTCCCTGTCTTGTCCTGCCTGTTATCTGAGATTTCCATATATACAGAGTCCTGCTTTTAGGTGTTCTACAGACTGAGTTAAATAGATTTCAGTTAAGTAGAAATGTCCTGGAGCTATGAATGGACACACAATCAACAGATGCAGAATCACACAGGCCCTGCAAAGGAATCCTGCTCCTGCACCTACTTGCAGTTCATCACTCTCAACATTTAAAGCTGGGATGACTCATTTCTATTGCTTAGGTGTGGCCAGATATGAGAACCATATTCACCAATGCGGTGAAAGCCAAAAATGAATAACAATGATAAAACAACTTGGCCATAATTATCTTTTATCTAAAAATAATATTAGCAAAAGTACCCTCTTCTAAAATATCCAGAAGAGGCATTTATTTACCAACATTTACCACAATGATTTTTAAACAAAATAAAGAGACTATTAAAAATGCACATTATTGGGGCACTATTCTGGTTTAGTGTGACTTCCCTGGGTTTAGTAATCTGCATTTTAACAAGTGCTCAGGTGATTATTCAGACTCTCCTCAAATACCAACTTGAGTAACTGTGCATCACTTGAATGCTTCATGAGAGATAATTATGTTAGCTTTCAGATTTTGTATTCTAGAATATTTTCTTGCTTCTTAGACATTAGCATAGTCCAATTACCCCACAAGGATAAGACTCCATGGAAACATCCAAAAATAAATAGAAAAGAAAGATGGTGTATAAAATATTTTTCTGAAGACTATGCCCAATTTTCTTTTGGTCTGCCATCTGATATCTTTTAGATTTTGTTCTTTTTTAAAGTCTCCAAATTAACATTTTTGAAATAAAATATTTCAAAGCATTTTGATTTAATGGAATTCTTCAAGATAACTTTTTTTTAATGCTCTCATTGTTTTTAACTGTCAGAGAACATGAAAATAACCTCAAATCTACATAAATCTTTTAATTCATTTTTTTATTTTCCACATTCATTAGCAGGTGATCTCTGTGCAAAACTCATGAAAAAATTTTATACTAATTTTTATCTATTCTACTACACATTGGAAAGCTCCCATGCTTACATTCTACTGTATTTTTGAGCAGATGTATGAAATAACAACAACTATAGTAATAGTAGGATTATGGTGATGATAATTAATATTTTTGGAGCAATTATTACTCAAGGCATGGTGCTAATCATTTGTATACATTATCTAAAGTATTTATTATAAAAGTCTCATAAGGAAGGTAAAGCTTTATTGTAACTTACACTAGAAGAAACCAAGGTTTAGGAATAAGATTAATTTGACCGTGATCACAGAGGTAGTAAATGACACCACATGGATATGAACCTTGGGGCCATCTGCTCCAATGCTTGTTTTTTTTTTTTTTAACCACATCGTGGTCCATCTGCCAGCACTAAAATAATTGTTAATACCGTTTAACTCTGTTTTATACCATATCTACAGACATCAAATCAAATGTCTTCCACTGATAAAATCTGCTAGGAATGCTTCATGATTTTGATTTTACTCCAACTTTGATCAATCATGCAGCATCTCAAAACCATATTATAGAAATTATGGTACTCAGCCACTTTTAGTAAATATGTTTTTTAAGATGTGTCTAAGAAAAGTAATCAGTGGGAATGGGGCAAATGTCCCCATTTGCTTGTCTTCACATGCCTCCTAATTGCATCACTGAGACTTTTACCTTGAGATAGAAATTAGAGAAACAGGCAGCCATTGGGAAGGCCCTAGCCCAAATGAACATCTCCAAGACTGAACA
Source organism: Eidolon dupreanum (assembly GCA_028627145.1). Classification (NCBI taxonomy): domain Eukaryota; kingdom Metazoa; phylum Chordata; class Mammalia; order Chiroptera; family Pteropodidae; genus Eidolon; species Eidolon dupreanum. The sequence continues at coordinate 158,018,062 of CM053503.1, read as the reverse complement.
ACAAAATGAAAATCCTCTTATTTCATTTTGGAGACAAATCTTAAATGCAAACACCACAGAATTTTGATATATGGACTCAAGGAGTTTCACATCTCCCCCTGGGAATATATTTCCGTGTGTAGAAAGCAGGAGAATGTAACCAGCTGGCAGCACAGAAAAATTGCATGAAAGAATATGGAAAAAAGGGACTTTACCTAGTTCACCAAGTAACTAGGTCTGTTGCCTTTGGGTTGACCTCTCAGAGCAAATTTTGACATGCTAGCTCCATAAAGGTATTCAGACCTGTATGTTGCAGCTAAGTTCCTTGGCTTTTACCAGAGATTATAAATGAAATAGACACATGTTTCCATATATTTTTCATTTAGGTTTTTCTCTTTCAGAATGGTAAGATTCTTATAAATTATAATTATCAGACTTTATAAAAGGCTTAACTCAATGAATACCTGTGTCAATTGAGGATGAAGACATGTACTATTTGGTGCAATTTAGAATTTATAAATGATTGTCAAGTAATTATTTCATATTTGTATATCAAAATGCAGTGATGGTGGTAATAATTTCAGACAAATCTTTTAAATTCATCTTAGTCATTATTTTCTCATCATTGGTTACAAAATGAATGTTCTAAATTTGTGATGATGGTAATTTTTCTTGATAGATTTTAATTTTATTAAGGTAACAATAAAGAAAAGGCTTACTCTTATGTCTGAAGATTGTCTTCTTTTCTCCCCTGTAGTTTATTTGTAACCTTCCCATCAAACTGTGGCATTTAATGCCTCAGAGAAGAATGAGAGTACTGATACTTGGAAGGTTTCATTTTCTATCATTTCATATAAATTGAACTCATTTTCACAAACTCTGAAGAATACTCTTTTAATATGTGTGTGACACTTTTGCCTGTATCACAGTTTAAGAGACATGCCTTTGGACCTGAAGAGTAAATCTAAAAGTCCTGTTTTCATTCTTGTCTGCGTTTACACATGATACTCAATCCAACGAAATTCTACCCATTACAATCTAACTATAAGGGGTCGCCCCTTATCTGTGATTTCATTCTTCATGGATTTGCTTTCTACAGTTTCAGTTAACCATGGTCAACCATGGTCTGAAAATATTCCATGGAAATTTCCAGAAATAAACAATTTATCAGTTTTAAAATGTGTTCTTTTCTCAGTACATGATGGAATCACACACTGTCCCACTCCATCCCACCCAGGACATGAATCATGCCTTTTCCCAACATATCATCACTGTCCATACTTCCTTCCTTCCCTTTGTCAATTAGTAGCCATATTGTCAGATGGTCAGTAGTAGTCACAATGCCCGTGTCATTCAGCTCACCTTCCCTCATCACATTGGCATTATATCATCTCACATCATCACAAAGAAAAAGTGAGTACAGTACACTAAGATATTTTAAGAGTGAGACCAAATTTATATAACTTTTATTACAGTATATTATTATAATTGTTCTATTTTATTATTAGTTGTTAATCTCTTACTCTACTTAATTTATAAATTAAACTTTAACATAAGTATATTATGTATAGAAAAAAATAGTAAATATAGGGTTCAGTACTATCCATAGATTCAAGCATCTGCTGGGGATCTTGAACAGATACCCCATGAACAAGGCGAGACCACTGTAATTAAGGCTTATAGTGACATTGGTCTTGATCTTGAAGACTCCTGCACTATAACTCTGGAACCCCAGCTCCAGAGAGTTATTCCAGCCCATGGCAGAGTCCTCGTTGAGAGGAGATGTTTCCCAAGCTGCCATTATAGGGGTTCCCACATCACTGCTTCAGTCCATCTCTTGTTCTGAATTTCCTTGGCTGAATTTCCTACTGAACTGGGAATTTTTTCAGAGCTTCATGGGGGCTCTTCTCTTCTACAACCAGTAGCATGATCATTTCTTTATATACCAATGGTGAGGCCCTATTCTTTCTCCATAGTTGATTCCGGCAGCTTGTTTCCATAAACCTATCAAACATGTGGCTGAATAGAGAACAAAACCTCTCTCACCAGGATTCAAGTTATTTCATTTAGTTTCCCTACTTATACCAAAATCCTTCTTTCTCTTCCTGCCCTTTCACTTGGGGAGTGCATTTCTTTTCTGTCTGCCATTACCTCAACCCTCATTGTACCCACCCACATGGCCATATGTTAACCGCAGTCAGTGGCAGAGTTCCCTTACTGGTAGAAAACAATTTGAGATACCGCAAAACTAATGACAGCATTCCAAAAGATTTGTGAAATAAAAGCCAGAGAGATTAATGTATGTGGCTAATGCCTTAAAATTGCAAGCCTGGCTATTCAATAAGTATTAAATAAATGTTGTCTGTGATTAAATCATTTCTTCAAAGTAGAAGATTAAAATCATTTTAAACATCTAGTTTATTCTTTCAGAGGCCATTACTTTAGAAATGCTTCATAGACTCGAATAGAAATATCATAGGAATTTATAAGGGTTTATCAGGAGATACATGCACAAAAATATGTCACGATGTGTAACTGTAACAAAAAAAATGAAGACTTGATTCTGTCACAACTTTGTACATGGAGATGTGCATGTTTGTGTCTGTGTCAAATGTGAAGTGACTGGAGAGAAGGACGGTGAGGAAAATCTATGGTTTTTTCTCATAAGCTTTGGTATAAACATCTGAGACTTCTGTATGGGAAAGCTTATAGAATTGTGTTGTTTACACAACTATTTGCAAACCTGAGCAACAAAGTATAAAAGAAAAAATCTAGGATTTCGAATTAGAAGAATTGAGTTCAGATCTTGTTCCTACCATTCCTTAGATGCTTTATTGTGGCAGCTACCTTAAATAACTTAAGCCTTTGTGAAGGTGACAATAAAATCTGCGTCACAGGATTATAATAAAGATCAAAGGAGTTGATATGTGTGTAAACCTCTATAAATATTTTTATTGTTACTATCATAACAATTGTGTTTTGTTATGAATACCACTTTGATTTCGTCAATCAGATTCTAAAGCGTTACATTGTTTTTTGAAATTATGATTATGTTTTTTTATTTTGATATTGGGATAAAAATCTATTTACCACTAAAATTAGTTTTAATGTTAAGAAATAGATTATCAGCTCTTTAATAATGAGAAGTAGAAATAAAGTTTTGTGAAGAAAGAAGGAAGGAAAGAGGGGATGAGGAAGAGAAAGAAGAAGGAAGGAATCAACTTCTATTAACTGGTTAACCATATGCCAGGACATTGAACAGGATACTTTTATATACGTTCTCAATAACCACAAAGGTAAAAATGCGTCTCTTGTGACTGTTACAGGGAAGGAAAAATAATTTTCCTGTCTCTCCTGAGAGCTTACCTGAGACTCCTTAACAAAGGGCAGATTAACAAGAGAAAAGCAAAGAGAAGTTTATGCACTTGTATACCTCAGATGTACATGAGGGGTAGTCAGGAAAAAGTGAGTAGTTCTCCAAGGTGGCTTAGAATTTAGACTTAACTACCATTTTATTAGGAAAAGGGAGAGAGGATGTAGGCTTCTTAAGGGAAGTGAATGGGGTTTTTTTTGAAAGATAAATGGACCCTTAGAAGAATAGATGGGGAATATAATTTCTGGTCTGGATCTGATGTCAACTTCTAGTCTCCTGTCCTATGATAAGCCATTCTTTCCGGGTTGATTAAACTCCCAAGGAAAGGATTTATGACAGTCAAGTTTTCTTTAAGGATCTGTCTTTAAGCAGATAAGGGAATATGAGAGAGAGGCTCTTCTGCATTTGCTGTATTTCATGTGCCTATGGCATATTTGGGGTAGCATTTCCTAAACTCCTACAGTCATATTTTGGGGCAGCATATTCTGCTACTCTTCACTGTCAGAGAAACTGAAATTAAGAAGGTCATCTGCGCAGGAAAAAGCCAGACATCAAGTTCCATCTAACTCTCTCCAGAAGGTCTTTGTTTTGATGCAGTAGCTAGTGTACTAGGATCTACTGAGTAAACCCATGAAGGAATAAAAAGCTCTTTGAAGGAGAGAAGGAATTTGGGCTTTTCTCTTTGCCCTCAGGAGATTATATAAAATGTTGCAGGGAATCGCTAGAGTGAAGAAACTTTACTAAGTCCTTTCCTGTTTCACCCTTCCAAAATTCATGAGTAAGAGGTGTCCAAAGCATTATTCTAAGCTCATAGACGGCTTTCTTCCCTAGGGTTTTCAGTGGCTGATTTCTCACTTCACCTTCCTCCCTACCTCCTTCTACCTCCTCACTGATAATTCAGTATATAACTTAGATGCTTCCAGTAGTAGATGGCAGTTTCTGGGACACTGTCATTAGCCTCCAGCACTCGTTTTTTTAGCCATTTTAGTATAGTACATGTATATTAACCTGTGAAACACATGGGTCTACATTACTTATATTCAACTTCAGTTACTTTACATACATTTTTAAGTAAAAATATTTGCATATGGGTAATGAAAGTCCAAAAAAAGGATTTTACTCTGGGTTTCTTCATAGTTAGTTAGTCTACGAGAGAGACAGCAAATGGGTGTGATGCATTGATACTTTCAAAAATGAGGTTCTGAGGAAGTGCTAGAGACATCCTTAACCTCTCAATAAATATGTTAGATAAAGGAAAATTTTATTTGATGGAGGAGAAAATGTACTATGTTGCCCTAGGGCTACTGATTGGATATCAGTGGTGAGGATACAGTCATTCCCAGAGAAGTTCACCATGTTCGAGGAGGGCAGGGGATGGTGTAATGCTAAACTGGAAAAAAAAACAAAAACAAAAACAAAAAACCAACCAAGTTGGATGGAAAACACAAATTTATTAACATGAATTAATGGAAGACAATCTCAGGCTGTAATCTCCATGAGGGAGAAACTATGTCGGCATGGCCACTATTACAACCCCAGCGCGGCACACGAGACCAAAGCCATTGGAAGTGCTCATTACCACTTGTTGGATGAATGAACGGATGGATGAATGAATGAGTGAGAGCCTGTTTTATGCTGAGGACCAACAAAATAACTTTATCGCAGGTGGGAGGAGATTTCTTCACCCTCTTTGGGACAGTAACTTCCCATGTGTTAGTCGCACTCGGACCACAACAAAGAAATAAATATCAACACTCGGAAAACTGAAAAGGCAGTGAAGAGGCAGTAGGATGATATTAAGCGTAGGAGATGAAGAGCTATATGAGGACAAAGAAGAAAACGATAATGGATCTACAAGAATATGTGTCAACCCTCCAAGAGACTCTGCCATCATAAGGGAGGGACTTGTGGTTTGGGGTTCGGAATTATAATTATGGGGCCCAGAGCCAAAAGCTATTCTTAGTGAGAAGTGTAAACACTGAATCTCGAATCTTTCAAGCTTGTGTGTCCTGGGAAACAAGTGCATACATATTTAATTCAGTTAAAAATTACTTCCAATTGCATGATGTTCAGATATTAGTTTCAGAACAGAGAAGAAGTATTAAAACATTCACTAAATATATCAATACAGTGAACAGTTTGTGGGCATTAACATTGTATTGTGTATTCCATTATGGAAATATGCATGCAATATGTTAGGCAAGGAAAACAAAAACACAGGACACTGTGTTTACAACTATGTTAAAATGTACAGTGACAGGGTTTTGGAGAGAGAGAGAGACCATATGATCATTGATAAAGATGTAAATGCTCAGTATTTTAAGGTTTACAGAATATTTTCCCTATGTATTTCTCTGCAGTAAACTTCATTTTAAAGAAAGTGATTGTCCCATCTAGTCAATCATACCACACATTGCATAATGTCTCCAGATGGGATACTGTGTATCATTCGCACTTTAACACAGAAGGACCATAATATAGGTTATTGAATCTATAATAACTCTATCACTGAAAATAAATGATTTACCAGCAGGTGTACGAACTGAGGAAAATAGCATTAATAAACTTTAAGATGACTTTCTCTAGACAAGCTTTATTATTTTGTATTTAGGTTGTATAAAGTCAGCAGTCAACTAGACACTGAAGTTCCATTTAGCAATATTATTTATTAGGGAGACCATTTCATAATAATAATTTTTTGGGTTTCATTCAGACTCAGTGAATCTCACATCTTTACCCTGTTATTTATTATCTTCCTAATAAAAGAACCAGGGAATTTCCTGAGCTTCCGATTTGGAAAGAAAATGAAAGGGGTAAAGTAGAAACACAATTAAGAGTAATACTTTGCAAATTTCACCACTTTCCTATAAACAGATGTTTTGTTCACTGGCCAGACTACAAGTGCCTAAACCATATGAAGAACATAATTATGGAGAGCCTTTATGATGAATAAATTCTAGCTCTTATCTGTGAGGACTCCACCAGAACCCTCACACATGCATGATCTTTAACTCCCCTTCCTTTTTTAATTCTTCCACTAATTCTTGATCTTATTGCCCTGAACTCTCCTCTTTCCTTTGTCCACCTCTCAAGGGATTAAGAGCAGGGGAAAGAAATTAGAAGGAAAGAGGCAGGGAGAATGTGTCAACAGAAAGTCATCCTGGAGACCCCTCCAAGTTCTATCTAGACACTTCGAGTCTTAACACACTGGGGATATCTGTACTTTTGATAGATATTTTCTGCTTAAGATTTGATGGAACCTGTCACTGGTAGATTAGAATTCACTGGCAACTCATCTGACCAGCCATTTTGGACAGGATGATCAAGGTGTGGAACAGAAAGACAAGAAATGAGAGGTCTTTTTTTCTTTTCACTATTCTCACGCTCAAAACAATGCATCAGGGGCTAGGGTGTGGGGTGGTAGGGTGGTGGGGTGCTGGGGTGGTGGTGGTGGTGGTGAATAGGTGTCAATGGCAGAGGTGCCAAAGAAAGAGCAGAGGTTCATAAGAGTGCCAGTAAATCTTTGCTCAAGGAAATGAGCAGCAATTTCTTCCCATAGTTCTGTCTTTCAGTTAACCAGGCAAATCAAGTCATGGCTTTTTTAGCCACCCAGCCCCATGTGATTCTAAGGCATCAGTAACTCCTTCTTACAAAAGGAACCTCACCTGACTTGGTCTTTTAAAACCCTTTCTGTTACTGCAGGGATGAGAAAGTCCCTCATTCCAAAGTCATAGCCCACACTTTTTACTTCTTCCAAGACTTTTGGGGGGACTCTTTCCCAAGAATAACTTTACACATTTAATTATTTCTCCCCACCTGCAGTTCCCAAACTTCTGCACTGTGTTTCCAAGTTTATGCCGTGAAATGACCGCACAGCTAACGCCTTAACCACCTGCTAGCAGATCCTACCCAGCACTATCATGTCTTCTCACATGTCACTATCAGAATTCCCCAGCCCTCACTGCAGACTGATCAAATCATCTGATTCATCACAAGTTTACAAACTGGCTTTCTACCAGAGTGGAGAGAGAGTTTCGTTGAGAATTGCCTGCAGGGTTCAAGCTGTTCACAGCTATTACCCAGGGAGGAAGGCACCATCAGGTATGGCTGCGGTGTAGTAGCTTTTTAATTTGATAAAAATATCACTAAGACCTATGTTAAGGAGTTTTCTGCCCAAGTTTTCTTCCAGAAATTTTATGGTTTCAGGTCTGACATTCAGGTTTCTAATCCATCTTCAGTTCATTTTTATGTATGGATCATATGATAGTTCTATTCACAAGTGTTTGAGGAATCCTCATACTGTTTTCCAAAGTCACTGTACCAATTTACATTTCCACAGTGTATGGGGGTTATCTTTTCTCCACATCCTTTTCAACACTTTTTCTTTTCTTTTCTGTTCTTTCTTTCTTCCTTCCTTTCTTTTTTCTTTTTATTTCTCTCTTTCTCTTTCCTTCCTTCCTTCCTTCCTTCCTTCCTTCCTTCCTTCCTTCCTTCCTTCTTCTTTCTTTCTTTTCTTTCTCTCTTTCTTTCTTTCTTTCTTTCTTTCTTTCTTTCTTTCTTTCTTTCTTTCTTTCTTTCTTTCTTTCTTTTTCTTTCTTTCTTTCTTTCTTTCTTTCTCTTTTTTCTTTAATAGCCTAATAGGTTTGAGGTAATATCTCACTGTGGTTTTTATTTGCATTTTCCTAATAATTGGTGATGTTGATCATCTTTGCATGTGCCTGTGGCCATTTATATGTCCACTTTGAAAAAGTGTTTATTCAGATTCTCGGCCCATTTTTCAATCAGGTTGTTTGTTTTTTTGTTGTTGAGTTGTATGAGTTCTTTATATATTTTGGATGCTAATCTCATTATATACATGATTTGCGAATATCTTCCCCTATTCAATACATTGTCTTTTAATTTTGATGATGGATTCCTTCAGTATACACATAGAAAGACAAAACTGTATGATTTAACTCAAATGTGACATCTAAAAACATGAACAAATGAAACAAAACAAAACAAAAATAAAATCAAGGGTACAGAGAACAAACAGGTGGTTATCAGAGAAGAAGGGGTTTGGAGGTAAGTGAAAGGGGTGGAGGCCAATTGTATGGTAATGGATAGTAACTAGACACCGGGGAGTGATTGCTTTGTAGTGTATGCCAATGTTGAATGAGAGAGAGAGAGAGAGAGAGAGAGAGAGGCTGCAATAAGGAAATCACATTGTTAGTAAAGAAGGCTTGTGTTACATCTTACTGTTTACACCACAGGTAGCATATTCAGGCCCCATTAACAAAGAAGTGTTGGCTAGAAACTAGGGTGTCTTGGAATTAATAGTGAAATTTAAAAATCTGAGCAGGAGTCAACATGTGCCTGACAACTTAGACTCAGTACACAAGTGAAACTACTGAAAATCATGATCAATAATCCATATTGGATTTGTTGGACCATAAGGAAAAAGTACTTTTCAATTTTGACAGATTTCCTGAAAATAGCCACTAATGCTTACAATTTTCACTCAAACTTTCTTTCACCTGCAGCCATCACACCTTTTTGGTAAAGATTACATTCATCTCCACTGAAGTTAGGAAATGAGTTACTAAGATTTTTATCCAATTTATCTCATCATCATGTCTCATAGTCTACAGCACATGGAATAGCTAGATGAATGGGTCATCCTGCCAAGGTCATTATCTGATTTCACAAGCTCCCCTGCCCACCTCCAATGGCTTCTCCTTTTTATAGTTCTGAACAGCAGAAGTTAGCTTAATCAGATAGATGCTCCCTAGTGTGGGTCTTCATGTTCTCTACTGTATCCCCAATCCAATTTCACAACTCCAAAAGCAAATACATGCACTGAGAAAGGAAATGCATTGACATAATAAAACTTTTAAAAATTCTTCCATATTATTACTATTATTTTATGACAGTTACCTCTAATTTATTGTCAGAGAAGTCACCCTTAGATTCATAATCACTTTTTAAAGTTGTGATATTTTTCTATAGCTACTAAAAGAGAAGCCTTTGATTTAAGGTTAGAACATAGTTGTCCTTTAAGTAGCTTGCAAGCAATTATAGGTTGATTAGGACTGACTCTCTTGTTGTGGGGTGAAGAATTCAGAGGATGTTTCCAAACCAGGGCAAAGGGTTCCAGGATCGCTTAGTGATGTTTATTGTTGGCTCCGGGGCCAGGGTGGGGTGGGGGGAGACTCCAGGTATATATGCCATATACATGCCAACTTTATTTTAAGTTTTTCAGAAAGAAACTATTTTAAATGTTTTATTCAATAATACAAGACAACTACAAGATCAAAGGTAAACCAACTCTAGCCTAAGGGCCAATTCCAGTCACGACTTGTTTTTTTAAAGAAAGTTTTATTGGAATGCAACCACACTCATTTGTTTACATGTTGCCTGTGGCTGCTTTTGTGCTACAAGAGACATATTGACCATTGTGATGGAGATGACATGGCCTGTAAAGACTAACATGTTTAGTATATGGGGCTATAGAGGAAAAAAAAAAAGATCTAGATGGAAGCGAAAGTTTCCCACTTTTCTGCTTCCTCCAAAGACCTTGTGGTTAAGGCCACTTAATCCCCTCTTGCTGGTTTGCCTCACTTGGTCTTTAGTCAAAAGAATTTCATTCAAAAGCTTAGGTGGTTTGATATCAGGTTAATTCATGCCCTCAAACAGGTCCTCAAACATGACCGCAAACATGACGTTGGCAGACCTTCTGCCCTCAACTTTAATAAGTGACATCTGTCCATTTTCTGTAACCAAGTTGCCACTTTGTATTCTAATTCCTACAAGCCTGGAGTATTAACATCTCCCCCTCCCACTATCTCTCTATTTCGATCTTCCAGATACCAGGCACCTATCTGAAACCTAATAGTCATCATCACAATTTTAGTGTTTATCAACTACTGCTTCATCTAAAACTACCTCAGAACCCATGGCTTCAAACAACAATCATTATTAGAATGTTTGTACCTACACGGCAGTTTCTTTGGACTGGGCTTACTTGTTTGCCTGCAGGTGACCTAGGGATCCTGCTTCAGGATGGGCTTGGTTAGAGCAGTCTAACTGGGCAGCTCTGATCCGTATTTCTCTTATCCTCCTTCTAGGATCAGTGGACTAGTCTAAGCACATCCTTGTCCTTGTAATGGCCTAAGTGCAAGACAGAAAGCTCAACCACACAAGTGCTTTTTAAGTCTCTTTTTAGTTATGTCTGTTAACCTAATGCCCGACACAAACTCACAGAGGGAGTTCTGCAAAGTTACCTGGCAAAGGGCATGAATAAGACCATTAATGCAATCTACCATGAGGATGCTCTCAGGAGAAGGGTCAAATGGCCCATCTGTCCAAAATCCCTATCAACCTGATCTAGAGCTGAACAAAACTGTCGGCGTATTGCTACATAGTGCACTCCAAGGAAAAAAATGCAGGGTACCATTCCAATTACTTTAATCCTTAATAGCAACCCATGCATGAGAGGTGAAAAGAAAGAGAATTACATCTTAACCCAAATTTCTACTATCAACAATGACATTTTTTAATTCACAAGTTTTTTGAAAGGTGCTCTTTGTGAAGCCCACGTGCCCATCAGAGCCACATTCTTCTTTCACAGGACATACAATTGGAATGATGACAGTAAGCCATCAGGCCAAGTTGGCAGTATTTACCAAATCAATACATGCAGTTAGTAACTGCTATATTTGATAAATTTTTATTTTGAGGTAATTATAGATTCACATGCAGTTGTAAGAAATAATACATAGAGATGCTGTATACCCTTTACCTGGTTTATCCCAATGATAACATCTTCAAAATCTGTAGTATAATGTCACAACCAGGATACTGACATTGATGCAATCCATCCACTTTATTCAGATTTCTCTAGTTTCACATGCACTTGTGTGTGTGTGTGTGTCATGTTTATTTTTATGTATTTTTATCACATGTGTAGATTTGCATAACCATTACCACGGTCAAGATGTCAAGATACAAAACAGTTTCATCAAGCGTTTGTTTTTAACTATTAGTCTAAGATCAGTGAATTCTGTAAAGGACCTCAGAATCAACCTCAGTGTAGAAATTTCTTTTTTACAATTTCGAACATTTGGTTCCTGTCATACAGGCATAACCTCTGTCAGACACAGGATATTTGTCTCTTTTTTTTTAAACAGGTAATTGCCTGTTAAATGAGTCACATAACTACTCCCCTCTCAAGTGACCAGAGTGCTTACACAGTGTATATCTTCTTACAAATCTACGAAGAGCTGTGTAAAATGAATTGAAAAGTGTTTCACTGAAATTCCACCTCAAGGAAACCCAGCTCTGCCCCTCATATTGGAAGTTGTGTAAGAATGTGAAACACATTGATGAGTGATCCCCATTTAGATATTTTCTAAAATGAGATTGCTTCAGTTTTGCTATTGCTGATCTCATCAGAAATGATTTTTTTGGCCATACTTGTTGTCTTGGCTCTGAAATGCCAATTTATGAATTACTATAATAAATGACTTGGGTATCCGATTCTTACAGGCATTTTATAAATGGAAGATTTGACAATGGACTTGATGAGCATGGAATTTCACGGTACTCATTACCAGAGAGGGTGCTCTGTCTTTCCTCACATCCTACTTCTGACTTTCATGAGTAAAGACACCAGAACAATATGGTCTTGACAGGAAGCATTTAAGGGTTTACTGCTGTGTGCCCATCTAGCATGTTGTGTTAGGACTTGGAGATGTGTACAATAGCCACAACTTTACACAATATAGCCTACTGTACAGAGAATAATCATTGGACAGTAACACCAGGTAGGCTTTCTTCTAGTTAAGGAGTTTACAATATTTTTTTTTTAGCATTAGAACATTTTTTTCAAATGCATTCTTTTAAAAGATATGTTAAAGGTTGTACACAGACATGGTCTAGAGTCGAGTAGTCCCACAATGCTTAATATAAATATAGCTAGCTGACTTAGAGTTAACCATTCTTGAATCTGCTAAATCTCCAGTGTCTAATTTATTTTTGCTCTTGTATTGTTCTCATTCTCTTGGTCTGCATGTGTTTATGCCTTTAAAAGAAATCTCTTTCTTGTCATGTTAGAGTTCTGGGAAGAAGCAGACAATAATTATGTTTACTCTGCCATGATTTATCAAAAAGGCTATGTAATCTTACTCTGAATTTCTAAGTCCTGAAGACTTCCTTTGTGTTAGGCTCCCATCTCATCCCTTCAGAATCCTCTTGAATCACCTTCCCCCAAATCTTAAAGGCTCCTTGAAACATCATTTGAAAAACTATATAATCCAACATTGTAATCCAGTCTCAGCATTTTATAGATAAGGAAACTAAGACCCACATAAGTAAAGTGAATTGCCTAAAACCCCATACATGGTAGTAGGCAGATTTAGACCTCCTACAACCCACACCTCCCTTCTAAACAGATGCTCTTCCTATTACATGACATTGCTTTTACTTAATTCAGAAAACAATGAAACTGTTGGAGAAACTATGGTAGTGGCCTATTTAACCTAGTGCTTCATCATTTAGTCTTTCATTCAACAAATGTGGACACCTGCTTGATACTGAAGATAAAATAATAAGTATAAAAAGCATGAGCCTGTCCTTCCTGGCGTCCGCACTGAAGAGTGCAGAGGTCATTATCTGGTAATATGCAGTCCAAATTTGGCCAGCAGATATGCTTTATTTTGTCTATCCATTATCTTATAAATATATAAATTTATCACCATCATTCAAATGTTGAGAAAATTATATTAAAGGCAATCTGGCAGTCTGGCTTTTGCTGAAGGGTTATATACCTGGAAAGACTGAGCCTGAAGGTCCACTTGACATCAGCAAGATGTAGCCATCCCTGTAGGCTGAGCACACCCCGCTGCCGTCCAGTTCCACCAGTCCATTTCCCTCTTTGATATTACCTGCCCTATCCCTGTGGAAATTGGGGTTCCTGACTTTTTCCCCAGTGATTTTCAAGTTATGCACTGTGGAATTTTAGTACTGCTCACGAAGGTCTCCTCAGATCAGGTCAGAGGAGTCATAAGCGAGGCCTAACAGTTCGAACTGAAAGACTGTGAAACTCTTCCCTATTTTACGTATTAGCTTCCATTTAAGGCATCTCTTTCACAAACTGCTGAAGGGAAATACAATCAAGTTCCACTCTTTCATAGTAAGCGTTTTAGTTGGTAATATAGACAGCAGCTACTATAAAAATGGGAACAAATCGAACTCCAGTATTTGAGGCAGGCCTCATGGCTTGAACGAACCAAATAAGGCTTGAACTAACCCATGGATGGGCCTGAAAAAAGATAAAACTGTAAGAAGGAGGGGAAAAAGCATAAAAAAGATGCAGCGAAGGGAATAAGCAGCTTATCTCATAAGAAAGTGTTTGATAGACACATCGCTCTACTTTGAGTATCCTAAAATATGGTAATAATAGTTTCAAAACATAAGAACATTAAGAAAAACTTAGTAACTTTATTTACATTGTCAGCTAGATATGTGGAATCTCAAATACTTCTTTGAATAACAGTTCTAGTTTATATGTAAATACAATAAAATGAGAGTTCATTTCCTAAGGAGCTTGGTGAAAGGCTATGTGTATCTAAAACAGGAAATACACCTTTATTTGTCAAAACACACAAACTCAGTAAAGACCTGGTGAATAGTTGGTTGATTTTAATTAATGTGGATTTGAGAGTTAACACTAGTACTACCCACTCTTATCAGAAGAAATAAGATATAACTTGTATTTTATATTTTAAAAAATCAGATTTCTCAGATATTTTAAAGCAAAGGGCCATTTGGTTGACTATTGCTTGAAAATATAAATATTATTATTTTCTGCTTTTATACTTTTAGCATCTAAATCATAAGGTCTCACATAGTGACAATTGCTAATCCTATTATGGGCTTGATTTTTAAATATTAAAGTCTGCCCGCATAGCAGTTCGTCCTTTTAATCTTTCTTTTCATTATTTCTAGGGCATAACATAGAAATATAAATGATTTTAAATCACTCTTTTTATCTCTCTACCCAAGTAGCCATAGAGAAATACATTGAGGATCTATTTCATAGATTCATGTATATTTTTGCTGTGACATCTGCATTTAACAATTTACCAGAAGTTCATATGGAGATGCTCATTTAATGATGAGCCTCACCACAAACTTCCAAGTTAAAAACAGTGTCTTCATTTTATAAATACAAAATTAATTTTCTGAGGGACTAAATGGCATGTCCAAAGCCATTTGCTGGCTCTGATTTGGAGCCTCAACTTTCCCTCAAGCGGTAAATAGACGTTCCAAGTATAGCAACATTATAGGGTTGTTAAAAGGACAAAACAAGAAAACATAAAAAACATTTAGTATAGAAATTGGTACCTGATAGGGACCTAATAAATGTTCTTATTAGAAATAGTAAAAGGATTTAAACTTACACATTCAAGTGTTACATCCGATTATGTCTTCGATGCTGCAACGTGTTATAAAACTCAGGACTTTGTGTTCAGATTGAACATGACCCAAAATTACAATCACTCACACCTTGTGGTTTCCTGTGTTTTCCAGGGAAGTGATGGTTACAAATCAGATCCACAAACATGTCATTTGTTTTACTTCACACAAGTTCTCCGAATGTTGTTCATCTGCAAGAAGACATAAAATAAGAAATTCATAGACTTCCAGGCTATAAATGGTCATCTTCCCAAAAATGCTTGGCACGTTTGAATCCCTTCAACACCATTTCTACCCAATGGTCCTACATATTGTGGATGGTCACCTCTGGGAATGGAATGTGCATTACCACCTGGGGCAGTTCACTCCACCTGAGATGGTTCTGACTGTGGGAAAAGTTTATTAAATTGGGAGAAAATTATATCACAAAGCTTCTACTCATTTGTGCTAATTGTAATAAATCACATTCTTTTCCCTAATGACATTCTTCAACATTTGAAGATAGTTACACTGACAGTTGGAAGTCAGTCACTCTCTCAAGCAAATTATCCCCAAGTCATTCAATCATTCCTCCGTAGACTAGGAAAGAAGAACCTCACCTTCTTTTTCATTTTTGTCTGAATGTCCGCTTGTGTATCCTTATTGTTTTTGCTATGAAATGTCCCAAATGGAGTATAGCCCCATAAATGTGATCTGAACTATTCCCTTCCTCATGTGGTTAATATTAATTCCTATTATGCTTATATAAATCAACTCATACGTAAACTCTAACCCTTCTTCTCCATTTTTTTTAAACACTGACACTTCTGGGTGATATCTTATTCTTTCACTCACATGACAAAGATTTAGAGACACAGAGCATCCAGATACTAAGTTTAGAGGTTGCAAATAGCCCACAAACACAGTAGGATTTAGTTTGCACTGATTCAGCATGTATGATGTTTAAAAATCGAAGTCCATCTCCAGGGCTTCATACATTAGCACCTACAATACAGTAGGGCGGAAAGATGACTTGTAATTCTGAATGGCTGCAATCACCTGGAGTCATGTCTCTGCTACCTATGTAGGCAGAACGTGCTTATCCCAGGTCCTCACAACTGACCTTCTTCACTGATTTCATTACTTGCCTGCTCTATGAATGAGTAAGCAGTTTCAAGGGCTTTCATCTGATTTCCCTCTACCTAATCAACTTTCTTTTCATTATTCATAGCACTAATCTTTGCTTTTTAGCTTCACTCTTCTACCTAAATTTTCTCTCAAAGATCTCGTTTAGTCCCATGGCTGAAACATCATCTGTACACCGATGACTCCTCCCCTGGCCTCTCCCTCAAACTCCACAATAGTCCTAGTTGTTCCTCTTTCCTTGGCCATTTTTGTGTCTGTCCACTTTCTCCTATGTCTGTCCCCCCTCGCCCATGTCTTAAACTGCTCACTCTGAACAGTCCTCCAGATCTTCAACTGCTTGCTGGGTCATCCCTGCTCATGCAGAGCAGTCCTCCAGGTTTCTCATTTGTCCTGCCATCTGTGTCTGCACTTCTGTACCTCTTCTTGGTCACCCAGAACCATCCTCCCAGTTTTACACCAGCCTTCATCATTTCTGGATTCAGGTGGCTCTGCTCTGCATTTCTTCATCCCAGGGCAAAACTTCCAACTTCCTTCTCCTACCTTCCTTCATATCACTGCCCTCATCATTCAACACCAGCCTCTGCTTTTGTTTTTAAGCCCAGAGGTTTTCAAGTTCTATTCTTAGACTGGCAGCATCAGCATCCATAGGAAACTTGCTAGAAATTCAAATGCTTATACTCTACCCCAGGTAAACTAAATCAGAAATTCTGGTGATGGGGCTCAGCCATCTGGATTTAATAGCCAAGATATGGAAACAATATAAGTGCCTATCAAAGATGATTGCATAAAGAAGATATGGTACATATATGCAATGGAATATTACTCAGCTATAAAAAAAAAGAATGAAATCTTACCATTTGTGACAATGTGAATGGACCTGGAAGGTATGATGCTAAGTGAAATAAGTCAGACAGAGAAAGACAAGTATCATATGATCTCACTTATATGTGGAATCTAAAGAACAAAATAAACAAAACGGAAAGATTCATAGATATAGAGAATAAACTGATGGTTGCCAAATGGGAGAGGGGTTGGGTAGATGAGTGACAAGGGGGAAGGGATTAAGGAGTACAAACTGATAGTTACAAAGTAGTCAAGGGATATAAAGTACAGCACAGGGAATATAGTTGATATTATAATAACTATTCTAGGTGCATACTAGACTAATCAGAGATCACTTTGTAAATTACATAAAAGTCTAAATACTATGCTATACACCTGAAAGGTATAAAATAATACTGAAGGTCGACTGTAATTGAAAAGGAAAAAAAAAAGTAAAATAAAAGCCTCCAGGTGATTCTGTGAATGCTAAGATTTGAGAACCACCGCTCTCTAATCCACCTGTTCTAAGCCTTGGCTGACATTCGAATCACCTTAGGGTTTGTTGGTTTTTTTTTTAAATCCATGCCTGGGCACTACCCCAAACCTATTAAATAAAGTTCTCTGAAGGTGGGGCCCAATTATAGGTATTTTTGAAGAGCTCCCCAGGTAATCCTAATGTGCAGTCAGAGTTGGCTTTCATCCGCCAAGACGTTTCCTGTTCCTGGGCATTCACTCTGTCCCCCTGTCTGGGAGGCTCTTCCCTGCACTTCACATGCCTTGTTCTTTTTCATTCTTCAGGTCACAGTAAAATTGTCACCTTCTCAGAGAGGTCTTTCCTGGCTGTCCTGACTCTATGAGCACTTTCTTTGTTAATATTTTTTCAATTTTACTCTAATTAAAAGTATGTTGTTTAATAATTCACTTACTCATCGGCTCCACTAGAATATCAGCTCCTAGAACAATGACTTTAAGGATGAATTCCTAGCTCCCTGGCACCAGGCTGGGGACATGGTAAAAGCTCAGTAAATATTTGTTGTGTGAAAGACCAAACACCACACAAACACAACACACTGTTTATTACAAACTCTGTGCTTTTGAAGACCTGGTTTCCTTTGCCTAAAATTTTGTTCTTCTACTTTCATTGTCTTTTACTTTTGGTTAGTAACATTCTCACAAAAGGCCAGAACATTTTCCTCCACTCTTTATCCCCAAGGAGCATTTTCTTTCCTAAAATCACATATGACTTTGTAACATTATTTAACTATTCACTTTAAAAAAGTACCCTGAATTCTTGCCTCTAATTCAAGTTCCTGAAGTGCATAGAACAAATTTTCGGTCTCTTTCTGTTTGCTCCACCGTGTGAATGGAGCATGCTGCTGGGTACTCATGACTAGATACATTCTAAAGTGAATAATTGAGTGGAAGAAGGAAAAAGCTTTCAGTCAATAGGTTTAAAAGCCAAGGGACCATTAAAGAGAGAGAACGCCCAGTTCAATACAAAGATTGGGTCTTAAAACAAAAATAAAAGATAAAAAAACAAACAAACAAACAAAAACAAAATGCTAGGTGTCTGATGCATGTCTGGATAGTGGAGGCTGTTTCCAGTTATTCCTGCTTTCTACTCCAGCACTTTTGAACACCTGGGTCTGTACAGATTCCCCTGTACCCCTCAGGCATCCCATCCCTTTCTCTCTTAAGTGGTACAGAACACCGAAACTAGGATTCACATCACAGAATGCCGGATAGTCACGGGCAGACTTTCACTGCAAGTAAGCTGCTACTGAAACTCCTCTCCTATAATGTTACATGATCTATATGTGAGCAATCAGAGAGATCAGCTGAAAATGGCCCTAGTGCTAAGAAGGAACTGAGGGGCTCACACACCGCTCCTTGAAATGTCTTGCTGGGGGACCAGTAGGACTCTTCAGCATGAATAAACATCCTCATCCTCAGAGATTGATCTGTTCTTCCAAAGGACGGAATGCCTGCTGGCTTCTGCTTCACGGAGCCAGAGAGAGGACAAAACCCTCAAATGATGATCTAAGACGTTGGAATTAGGATGCTTTCATCCTGCACTGGTCCAGGCAGAGTGTCTTCATTTTTTGTACCTAACACTTCCTAAAGAACCAGAGATAGAATTGCTTAGACATATTTACTCCTATGCTTGTATCTCTATGCTTTAATACAGGCTATTCTCAAGTGTGTTAAGGGTTTAATATTACTTTACCTCTCGACTCCAGCTTCTTTATGTAATCTGAAGCTTTGTAGCTTGTGGGGATAATCCCTCTTAGTTTTCAAGAACTAAGAATCAAAGTCCTATATTTACCTTTCTTTCCCTTCATCTTCCACTATTTCACCCCCCCCCTTTAATATTGACTCTTCCAAGGCACCAACACTCCCTAGTGCTGCCTACTGTAGGCCTTTAGTCTTTTCCCCACCCACTTACCTTCTACTATAACCTCTCATATTCTAGATTTTTTTTTTACCACCTTCCTGAATTAAGTATCTTAAATCAAGAATTCTTACTAGAACCAACTTGATAAACTGATTTGCACTCTGCTGATGACCTAATGTGTTACTTTTCCCAAGTAAGGGACTTGCATTTAAAGAGGTGTCTAAAATTCTGTACCTCAAAGACTAAAAATGGGGATCAGAGAAATATCGGGAAGATTTGGGCACTGGGCAAGGGCAAGACGTGTGTGGTAGTGGTCTCAGTCACAACACAGGGGGCCACCTTCTTTGTGTCCTCTCCAAATAGACCTGATTAGCATAATCCAATTTACCATGCTTCATACACAATTTTCCATGCACTCCTGGAGAAAGAATCACTGCCCCAGTCAGACATGCAGTATCTGGGGACTGGCCATACAGAAGCAGGAGAAAGAACAGATCTTTCTAGGTTCATAGAAAGGGAATTTATAAGAGGGAGAGAAGGAGAAAACCACCAATTTGATAGTCTGGAGACCCTGAAGATATACTTATTATGCCTTCTGGATACATTTTTTTAAAAAAATTCCATTGAAGTAATTGATAGAAAGTGACTTGTGGCAGAGTTCAGTTAAGTTTAACTTATATTTATTGACTGCCAATGAAAAATTAGCATTGATAGTAATAAATGAATAATCAGTTACCCTGAATTAACACTTACTTTGCATCATGCACTCCACTAAGCATTTTGCATGGATTATTTCAATTAGTAACTGAATCCACCTTGTTGTTTGGTAGGCAGTGGTATGCTGGTTAACTGGCTCTCTGAGGAGAAAAAAAAACATGCCCTTATTTGTAGAATTTGCTGATTATCATAGTGGAAACACTCCCAACATGGATGATTTCAAGCTATTTACAGTTTACAAGATTTCCGAATACATTACAATTGGCCTACTAAATTTACAACTATGACAATGGGTTCTTATAGCTTATAGAGGCTCCAGCACACCTCTGGTGGCAAGTCCTTTCATTTCCCCCTTTGCTAAGGTGACCAGTCCATGCCAGTCTGCCTGGGACTTTCCTAGTCTTAGCACTGAAAAATCTGCATCAGGGAACTCCCTAAATCCCAGGCAAACTGGGCGTGTTGGTCACATATGAGGTAACTGAGACTTAGAGATTTAGGAAATTGGTCCAAAATCACAGAGGTTGTAAGCAGAACTGCTTTCAAGACCCAGGAGTTTTTACATGGGGCCTGTGAGTTTCACTGGAGCAGAAGTCAGACCTTCCATTCTTGAGCAGAGAAGATTAGTTTTGAGTGCAAAAACGATCATAAAAGACACACACACACACACCATAGAAAACATAAAAAGTAAAGTGTTCTGCAGCGGAATTAAGGTGTATTTTATATTTTATATATATGAAAGAATGCCTCATTCAAAGATTGAACTCAATCTCAATTTACTGAGACCACCCCATCCCCAAAGGAACTGTCCACAGTTTCCTAGAATTTGCACTAACATGATTTACATAAATCCTCCACATTACAAAATGGCCATAGATGAAGCCAGGCTTCACTTCTGAGCACACATCCACAGCAGTACAATCGATGTTGCATCTTTTAACAACCTAAGAAGTTTTACGTGAGAAACGTGCCTCTTAATGATACACTGTTGAATACAAGCTTCATTGCTACAACACAATCCTTCAATTTAGGAAATCATTTCAATGATTATTCCTAATGAGTATCAAGATATTCATATGAAAAGTAGAGCTTTTTCCCTACTAAATTGAAACTCATGAAATCTAGTGTATCTTTTAATGAGAATATCTTTCAAGAATAAGTCTCATGAATAATAATGTTAATGTTCCATTATTTGTTAATAAAAATAAAGTTTGTTTGGAAACTTCAAATTTTGTTTATCATTTCTATACAGGTTTTAATAAATGTCATCTGTAAAAAAGCCAAGTGATTTGTTTAAATTGCAGTGAACATCCTTTTCAACCTAATAGACACCTTTTAATGGTTTATATAAGTTATCTACAACATAGAGATGAGTTATTCTAATTTTGTAAAATGCCATACTTCTGAAAGCATTAGAAGAGTGCAAAATGACATTAATTCACAACAAGCAATGTTCCAGAAGATTCAGTTCAACAAGAATATATGCACATGAAAAATAGTAATTCTCAACACCCATGGGTTATCTTAATTATCTTAAAAGCTTTCAAGAAACTCTTCTCAAATACTTTTTCTTTTTTTGTAAAAAGAAAAAGTCTAATACACACTTCACTCCATTAATTTTAAAAAATAAGTATATGCCAAATAGGGCTTGTGTGTGTGTGTGCGTGCGTGTGTGTGTGTGTGTGTGTGTGTCACAGTAAGTGAAGGAAACAGATATGTTTAAGTTAGCAGTCACTAAATAGTAACCAGAAATAGATTTAAATTTTATTTCATAGAGGACTTTACATCCCTGAGGTCTATTTCACACTAAAATTGAATGACTTTAATAGTGCAAAAGGGATTTAGAAAAAACCTTATAAGAACATTGTATATAACTCTGGGTAGCAAAAAAAAAAAATGTACATCAGGGACATGAGGGTGAGAAAACCTGGGAACAAAAGTATCTCTTCAATATAAATCAGCAATTATGTGTTTTGTATAAAGAAGTCATCTACTATTTTTATTTGTTTTGCTTAGGGACCCATAATTTAAACTGATATCACTAACCTTCCATATCTGATTTCAGAAAACATAGAAAGATTGGAAAGAACAAGGCACTGTCATCTTAGATTGAAACTTAACAATTTTATTTCTGGGATGGCTCAATATCAAGTTTACCTGTATGCTGCAAACTGTTCTAGGATCAGATATTTTAAACTAAGTTCTGATTTGGAATTTAGGGCTGTTACACAACCAAATTTTATGCAATTTTTTTCTGGGTAATTTATTGAAATCTCTTATCAAACTCCCAAAGCAGTAAGAAACTCAACAAAATTCAATAACCTCTGGTATATGATTACGTCATATAATTCCGTATTCACGTATCTTTATTATACACTTGATTATTTAGATGATGTGCAATGAAGTTATAAGAAACTCTTATACTATATTTTTACTATATTTTCACACTTTTACTATATTTTAAACTTATGATAAAAAGCTCACAAATTAAAGCAGATGTAATGAATCTAATATGAGAAATTCCAAAATAAGTAATCATGTAAATATACTTACACGTTTTAATGATATTCTCAAACTTCACCAGAAACATGTTCTCAGAAACACGTGCACTAAGTTTGATTTTTATCAGTGGCAGAGCTGACCTTTGGTCAAAGGCAATCATCTATATCACATGATTTTAAGGGAGTTATCAAGATAAATCTGAACCCACAAATGTCCTACTCTCATGCTGGTATGGAACTTCTACCACTAGAGAAGTACCATTCGTATATCCCATCTTCCTTTGTTTCATCAAAATTAAAAATATCCCTAAGAAACAATCATTGTTTTAACCCCCATCAGTCATTTATCAAAACCATGAACAAGAACAAGAAGCCTCCCATGGGCTCTCATATTTTGAAAGAGAAGAGAGAATGGACTCTTGAACATAAGGAGGAAAAACAGTTTCCACTGAAAAGAAAATAATTATGAAAATGGAAGCCAAAAATGCTAAAGATAGGTCATTCATCAGCATATCATTTATAATTCACAGAAAAGTACATCAAAAATAAATGCTAAAGAAATCTTTAAATTTATACTATGTATTTATACTATGTATTTAAATACTATCTATTTTAAATAATTATCATTTTTTCTAGTAATTATACTTCCTTCACCAGTACGAAAAAGATAGATTTTAGCTCTTATCTCTAATTTTTAATGAATGAGTTTATCTCAAAAGAATGAGTTTAACATACTACTGTATTTTCCTATCTTTAATCTTTTCTTAATTTTTAATATGATAAATCAGTGCTCTGTTTTTAGATTAATACGACAGGTTAAGCTACCATGGAAACTGCTTCATATCTTCTCTTTCCAACTCTTCTACTTTTCGCCTTTTGCTTCCAAAAACAGAAAAATTCTTAAGCCATAACCTTTCAAAAGCTATAAAGCCATGCTAACTAAAAAAGAAACTTTCCAGATGCTAGACACAGGGAAATAACTAAAATATCAGAGTTAAAAAGAGACGCTAAAGTTGAAATGTTTGCGGTGACAGAGACATTAGCTAGAGGCCTTAACAGATAGAATTCTGATTCTGGTGTAGGAAGGAGAACCCAGGCCTCAGGCCTTGAGTACACAGGAAGAGAAGACTGAGATTCTTGCAAGAAGTTGAAAGGCACAGCGGGTAACAAACAAGAAGAAAGACACATGAGATAGAAGAAACAAGAGGAGAATCTGAAACAAATTTAAAAATAATTTGTATTTGAAAGGTTAAAAGCAATAAAGGAAGAAATATAAATGATAAATAAAGAAGAGAACTGTATATACAAAGAACGGCGTTTTTTAAATAATCAAGTAGAGATTCTGAAAATTAAAATATATTCATTCAAATAAAAAATTAAGACAATGAATAAATAAGAGATTTAGACTCAAGATAATTCCATGAAAAAAAAACTAATGCCAATAAATCCGCAAACTTAGATAAATGCACAATTTTCAGAAAATCATAATTAGTTATAATTTATTCTGTTATATGTATAAACTTTACTGTCATTAGAAAAATAGAATTTTTTTTATAAACTCAAATCGAAGAGTATCTCTTAGTTAAAAACTTAACTCAGAAAAAATTATTAGGATGATATTAATATGTAAACATCCTTTCCATAAAAAGCATAATGAACAAAATTGAACAAGTAAAAAACTGAAAGAAAATATTCACAATGAGTAAAGTACAAAAGTGGTACCCAAATTTGAAAATTATCCCATACACCTATGAGAAAAATACAAGACGCCATGTAGGAAGATGGTCAAAATACTCGTCAAATTACAGAAAAGGTAGTTCAAAGGCAAATAACCAGCAAAAAGTAGCTTAATCTCACAAGGTATCAGATAAATGCAAATTTATGCATTTTTTGCATTTTCATTTCATAACTACTAGCTCAGCAAAATATTTTTTAAGCATAAAGATATTAAAAGTTAATGAATACGTGGAGCAACAGTGACTGCTGTCGAGAGTAAAGTGTTACTCTCACTTTGGGGAACAATTTAGTAACACCTAGTAAATTAAAAATGAGTTTGGTCTAGAACCCATAACTACATTTCTGAATATATATTACAGGGAAATTCTTACAAATGTGCATCAGAAGACTTGTCAAGAATGTCTCTTAAAGCCTTATTTGTAATGACCATATGAATGGAAACAAAGTATTCATTGGTTATAAAACTGATACATCCATTTTGGAATAGAAGACAATTATACAGTGGTAAAAATGAACAAGTTAGAGTTATGAGTTTGCATATACAGACCTCAAATTCATTAAATTTAGTTGGGAAAAAAATCAAGACGAAGATTGGTGAATACAGTATGATATCATTTATTTACAACAAACTCACAATTGTGTACCTACGCACACACACAATATTGGACTGAAAACATTTATAGGTATTTGATAGCGGCAGTTTTCAGGAAAGGAAAAAGGTAAAAAGGTTTGGGGAAAAGGTTTAATGTTTTTTTTAATATTACATTTACTTTGAATATATATGTGTATATATATATATCATAAGTAGTAATGGCAATATTTTATCATTTTTAATATTGGTTACTGGGTAGATATTTTTAATATTATTTTCATATTTTTGGTATTTTTATCATGTTTACTCAATTAAGAAAAATGAATAAATGTTATTCCCTTACCTTGGCATTAATATGATGCACACGAATGAAGCATCATGGTTAGCTCAATGGTATATTTCTTATAGCGATTCCTTATTAATTCAATACCAAACTTTCAGTTTTTGAAAACGTGGTATAAAATCCATAAATGACAGTTATCCAGAGACTACATGAAGTAGTCAGGAAATTAGTGTTCCAGGAAAATGTCCCTGGTGAAAAGAAATAATTTGAATCTCCAGTCTGCAACACCTTCAAATGATCTAAATATCATCTTTTATAATAAAAGTCCTAAATGAAAGTTATAAATTACCAATATCAGGAAGGAGTGACACAGTCTAGGAAATATGTCATTGAAAATAGTTACGAGGTTAAATAATAAAGCAATTTCACTGAATCATAGCTCATTATTTTATTTAATTATAAGGCAATGGAAGTTATGGAGCGATTGGCAATCATTCGCTTTGGAGAAAATGCATATAATTTTTCTCATTTCTTTAATCTGATTCTTAGGTGGTCAGTTCCAATTGCTAAGCTTGGCACTGGTAGTTTCGCTCTTTTTAAGCCAAGTAAAACAGATGGAGGATAGCTAAATTGACAAAAAATAATTTACTATGATACATTCACAAAATTTCACTTTCCAAGATTTATAACAGCTATATTGTTGACTGGAAAAGACCCATGGACCTAGGGCTGAGGGAAATAAGGGACTTTCATTTGAAGCGCGGCATTTGAAATATATTGATATCCAAACCAGGAGCAGAAGATGCTCCTGAAAAAATATGCTCACGTTGCTGATGGGTATGATAAATTTTCATGTTGGCATTCCTGATTGCTTAGAAATTCCAAATAGTTAGGATTAGAAATAGTTTAAAGGTTTGAGACTCTAGGTCCTAGCAGATTTGTTGGTTAAGAAAGTTTTCATTAAAAAAGAAAGAGACAATAAGCCTTCAGGGGCAGGAAACAAAGGGCACCTATAAACGGTTGGTTATTAATTTGCCACATTGGACTGTGAAAGCATCTGTATATCTCCACATCCAAATACATTGTGAAAAAAAAAGTCTTCTACTTAAATCACTACAGCACCGTTTGCTGAGAAATCATTAGCTGTGGCCCCTCACAAGAACTAATTCAATCTTTAAGGGGCTGCCTTAATGCATCGCCCCTTCTTTCAGTAATTTTACATTTCAGTGGATATTGCCAGAACTAAGGCTAATGGAATATTTGCTAGAAGTACTAAGAAAAACACAGTAATTAAGGGAACATAACAGTTAACCTCAATTAAAAGGACCTCAATTTAAAGGAACCTCCAGGACAAAGTTGGTTTTTTGATTTGCAGAAGTCAATTGCTTCAACCCTTCAGGAAAGTGTTAGTCAAATTTGAATCATCGTTTTCATTGGTGGCAAACTTCATGTAACTCAGAATTTCTGAGCCTTCTCGTCACTAATCAGTTATATAAACTTTTCTATGTACTTCATCCTAAGCTATAAAATCTCCATCTGGAAAGAAAGCTTATTTTTGGTTTATTTTGTTTCATTTTTTTTAATTATCTGATTATAGTCTCCAGGCTACATATATTTTCAACTCTCCAAATTAGTCTGGAGAATTTCAGTAAAAAGAGACACAAAGAAACATGTTCATATCTCTGTACCGTTACTGACTAAAGTTCCACAAAGAAAATTATCACTCCTAAAATGCTGTTAAACCCGAAGACCCCAGGAAAAAGCAAGAGACCTCTATACTATAACATCACACAGGACAAATTGAAAGTCCCTACATTGCTGGTATATTCATCCAGACTTTGGGGTTCCAAGTCCCAGAACCCTCCATCCTCTTATTCATCCCTTGGGGTTTCCATATGGATGGTGGCATTCAGATGCAGTGACTTTACATTGAGACTAATAGTTGATAGCTCACATTATTGATTTATCCAATTAGATCCTTAAGTCAACCCAAAGAACTGGACCAAATGTAGGGCCAAGTTCATACGTCATTTTAATGATAAAATCAGGTTTAGTCTTACAGAAATTTGGGATTGATTTATGCTATACAGACTACCATCAACGGGGTTAAGCAATCTTTCTGAACACCTTATTTTTCCCTTTGCTCACCCCAACCCCAACCAACAAGTTTTATTTCAAACGATTTATCAGATGCTAATGAACAATTCATCCTGGCAAGAAAAACCAACACAAACAACCCTTAGGGCAAGTTCCTGCTTCCTAATGAACAGCGCCCTTGGGCTCCAGGGTGCAGAGCCAAATAAATGACTCCACAAACCCAAAACCTCATTATTGGCCTGAATTAGGCCCAGCCTCAGGCATGTGTGGCCATATTCAGATCATTAAGAATCTTCTGCTGCTTATTGCTTTCTCCTTTTTCTACTTAGGGAGCCAGGAAGGCACTGGTTTTCATCCTCTCTCACACCTTAAGCCTCTTTCTTATTCCAGATTTTACCATCTCTCAACTCTCCACTTGTGCTCCCTATTTTTTTTTTTAACCTATACAAAATTAAGACTTTCTCTCTGGTCAGTGACCCCACTTTTGAGGTTCACTAGTTGACATGTACACAGCTGGGGACTTACCCTTTTTATTGTCTCACAAAGCCCACCAGAGCAGGTCACCACCTCATGGAGAATTTGTTCCTTTCATGTCCAAGCGCCCACAAACCTGACATAAGTTTAATAAGGAAATGTAGAGCTGAGACAAAATTGTTTCACAAAACCTGGAGGGGTTTATTTAAAATACTTCCATCTCTCACTCACACATATGTTACTGCACAACTTTCCAAGAGAGAGCCACAGAGTCCAAACCTTGAATATGTCTTGTAAATTAGAAAATAGTAGCTTAAATTATACATTTCCTTTTATTTTTCTGGTATAATTAACATGGATGCTTTCAGAACCCAAGTCTATTTTCTTTTCACTTGGTGCTAATGAAATAATCTTTTATTTTAAGCAAGATATTAATTCACATGTTATTTTATCTATTAGTATATTTTTACATCCATAGACATCATGATAAACAAATCTGTGCTTTCACTTGCCAAAAAATCTTTTTTCTGGAATTGGAATCATTTCAATCCTAGATATTTCAAATATTTCATGCTTAAGCTTTCTCATTAAGGTGAGACTGGCCCAAAATTTGCTCTAGATAAATGACATTGAACAAAACATCTGTTCCATAGCCATGTTTTAAGTTTTATTTAGAATGTTTTGTTTGGGTAAAGAGAGTGATTCTTTGAGAAAAATCATTTGAAAGAAATGTTTGACATGAAAAGCTGAAAGGAAGAGATAATTAGAGAAGAAAGCAAGCGTTCAGTGCTAGCGTTTTGTCTTCTAGCAAAGTTTTAAAAAACATATATTAAAGGTAGAAGGAAGAAGCTGAGGACTCAAAAGAAAAAAAGTTGACAAGTTCCTCTCTTTAGTAAAAAATAATTATAGAAGAGTAAGGAAATGGAGGTAGACTATTATATGTAACTTTCTAGCTCTTTTTATTTTAGTTTAACATTTACCAGTACTTGTAATAATCCCGTTAGAGGCTTTCTTCATTCATTTGTTAAGCAAGGCTTTATTGAAACAGTTTGAGGGTTAAGATATACAGCGAATATATATAAAGACATGATTACCCTACGCTCCCAAAGAGTCCCTCTTTGATCTGTTTAAAGAAGGAAATAGACTTTCTTAGAATGAAATAACTAGAAAGGCCAATTCTAAAAATATTAGTGAGTTATTTCTGAAATGCAGAGAACCCAGCTCTTAAGGTAAAAGCTTCAGTTGAGCTGGACTTCATGCTGGCCATCAGGGAGGAATTTGGGATAAACAGGTAAAAGAAAACGAGATGCTACTTGTAAAGGCACAAAATTATACTGTATTTATTTTGTCTTTGATTTTTCAAACTCTTTAAACGCTTGTTATATATATGTTCATTTAATCTATTTTCTAAATAGTCCTGTTTTCACTTAAAATTTTTGAGGAGTAAAATATTCATGATTAAGTGAGGAGCTCCTGAAAGTAGGATTGAATCCTTGCATACTGCTTCCATATTTGGAACAGTAGCTAAGATGGCAGGGGTGAGGGTGTTGAAATTGCAAAACTAAATAATGAAGTGATAACAAATGTCAAATGGTACCTAATGATGTGTTACTAAATGAAATCAATATTTAGGCATATTTCCTCGGTGAAAAAGTACTGACATATGCTCTTCTTTTTATATTGGTTAAAAGCATGGTTTGCAGAGTGGCCTGGGTTTTTGCCCCAACTCCATCACTTACTAACTTCATAAACTTGAGAAAGTTACTAAATGTTTTTGTGCCTTAATTTCCACATCTGTTATATAAAACAGAAGGCTTGTTCTGAGAATCAAAAAAGAAAATGCACATGAAGAGTTTAGAACAGTGCATGACACATAATAAATGTTAGTGATGATGATGGTAAAGATGATGGTATCACTCATTTCTTCAATAAATATTTATTGGGTGCCTATGTATATAGCACAGCCAAGATTTTCCAAGATAGATTGTATTGTATTATATGATTATATTATATTTAGTGGTATTTACTTAAATAAAAGATATTCTATATAACTAAAGGTGACATTTTTATTACATTTTCATATAAGTAAATTTACAAAAAGAAAAAAATTGTCAGATCATGAGACACAATTTCATAGAGTTAGGAATATAAACTCTGCAACTTGAATAGCTAGATCATAAGCTTTGGAGTTACCTTGGCCAATTTATTTGCTTTACAATCTTGGACAAGATGCATATGATCTATAATCTCTTAACAGTTCCATCATCTGGAAAATGCAGCTAAAAATGAGACATAGCTCAGAGTGTTATTTGTTGATTCAATGAAAAAATTTCTATCATACGCCTGAAAAAAAAAAAAAAAAAACTAACTCACTTGAAGATGTTTGCAGTTAATAAGGATTTGGGTAATATAAGTAAGTGTAATGACTTTTCCATGACAAATCCTGAATACACAATGCCTTAGTTTAAAAAATGTATCTCTAGTAATACTGTTCAAAAATAGAAGTGGACTAGACTAATAAAATTTGTCAAGATATCTGGGTTAAAGTACGAGTTCTGTCATTAATAAGCTCTAAGCTTTTGAAGATGTCACTACACTTTTTTGTTTACAGTCCTTCACTTATATAATAATGAAAACAGACTGGATGACTTGGAAGAACTCTTCCAATCCTATCATTCTAAAAATCAATGTCTTAACGATGGAAATATTAAGTGATTAACTTTTCGTAGTCTTATGAATTTATTTTAAGTATTTAAAACCTATTCTGAAATCTTATACAGTTTGAATTTTTTTTAAGTTTGGAACTTCATTTTACAAAAATAGGAAAAGGAATAGCAACAACATTCCAAAATGAGAATTATAAAAATGTTTTTAATTCTTAATTATACTTAAGAACTAAAGCCTATATATTTAATTAAAGCCTAATTATATACAACTAAACTATAAGTGATATACAGTGGGGCTCTGATTATACTTATAATTTCTCTTCACTAGAGAGCTGGTAAAATTTCTTATCTTCAAATGAATAATAAAATATACCTATTTAGGTATGGGGATGGGGAGGGGATGGGGAAAGTCCTTAATCTGGGAGTTTTGTTTATAGTATGGTGGCTCACCATAGCCCAACTAAAAATTCTGGATAAAAAACAAACCCAAACAAAACAAAACCCCAACTATGCAGATGGGTTATTAAGGAATGTCAAA
The DNA here is from genome assembly GCA_028627145.1 of Eidolon dupreanum. Taxonomy (NCBI): domain Eukaryota; kingdom Metazoa; phylum Chordata; class Mammalia; order Chiroptera; family Pteropodidae; genus Eidolon; species Eidolon dupreanum. Next base: position 157,987,309 of record CM053503.1, on the reverse strand, counting down.
TCTTGGAGAAGTAAACTATGAAGGGGCAATTTTCACATTTTTTGTCTTATAACTTTACCTGAGGGAAGGCCTCAGTCTTAGAGTTAGATGAGACTCGGTGGTGCAGGCAGCTAAGCCCCAAGAGGCATCCTTCTTTTCTGGTCAGAGGAACCAGGGTGAGAAGCACCCATGGGCTGGAAAGTATGGAAGCAAATGCTAAAGAGGACAAACATAGAAGAGGTCTCTCGTTTCTTTATTGAACCATAAAAGTCTCAAGCTATCCTCAGATCTATATAAGCATGTGACAAACTGGAACCATAGCAAAGATTTTGAAAACTGAATGGAAATTTGAGCATAGCCCACAGGCAATGAGACAGAGTTCACAGTCTGAACTTAATCAAGTTGATTTTCTACTAAAAATATAAACCTCAGTGTTCTCTAGAGGACCCAGCATCTAAGGAACGTAACATGCACAAGGCCCGGGACAAACTCCGCATGAAAGAACCAAGAAGATGTGACCAGTTTTCAAAGGACAAGAAAACCAAAAATAACCCTGAGATGACCAAGATGTTGGAATTATCAGACAAAAACAACAAAGCAGCTACTATGCTATGCTTTATAAGGTAAAGAAAATTTACTTGAATGAAGAAAAATGGAGTTATTAGTAGAGAATAGAAAATATAAAAAGAACCAAATCAAAAATTTTAAATTGAAAAATACATAAAAAAAAGTCATTGAATGGTATCGTTAGCAATATCAAAATGTTAAAGGAAATAATCAGTCAACTTAAAGATCAATCAATACAAATTTCCCAGTCTAAAGAATAGAGAAATAGAATTTTTTTTTAAAAAAAAGAAGCTGCTTCAGGAACCTGTGAGATTACACAAAAGAAATTCTAACATGCCAGAATAAAGAGTTTGGAGAAGAAAAAATGAATGATAAAATCATGGTAAAAACTTCCCAAATTTGGTGAAAGATATCAATTTATAGATTCAAAAATTCAGCCAATCTCAAACAGAATAAACTCATGGAAAATCATGCCTGTGCACATCAAGATCAAAATGTTGTAAACCAAAGATTAAGAAACCTATCTTGAACATATTTAAAGAAAAAGACACATATGTACAGGGTAGCAATCATTTGAGTGGTCATAGTTTTTCATCAGCCAATGTGGAGATCAGAGGACAATGGGACATATTCAAGGTGTTGAAAGGAAAAGAAATGTCAAATTAGAGTTCTGTATATACATATCCTTCAGAAGTGAAAGAAAAATAAAGTCATTCTCAGATGTAGGGGAACTAAGAAATGTTGCCACCAACAGACCTGCTACATAAAATATGCTAAAGGAAGTTCTATAAACTGAAGGGAAATATCAAAGGAAAACATGTTTCTTTAGGAATAAACGAATAACAATATTAATGGTAAATATATGGGTTAATATAATAGAATATATTACTCTTTGAAGTTCTTTAAAATATATATGTCATTAATATACAATTGTTAGGTAGGGTAATCTATTTATCATTTATCTATCTAATATATACATTATTTAAGTGTATATAAATAGGAAATATACATGACAGCTATAAGGGTATGCATACTTACAGAAAGTGATACAATATCAAATATATGTAAACTTCTTAGGTTAGGTATGTATATTTTAATACTCAGAATGACCACTAAAAAAGTGAAGATACATAGCCAAAAAGTGAAATTTAAAAAGAATGCTAAAAAATATTCAAACAATCCAAGTGAAAGAAAAGAGAAAGCAGAACATAATAGATGATAGAAATAAAAAGCAAATAATAAAATGGTAGATCTAAATCAAACAATATCAATAATTGTATTAATTGTTAATCATCTAAAAAACTCCAATTAAAAAGGCAGGAATTAACAGAGTAGATAAAAAAGCAAGACCCTATAAAAAGTTTTCTCTCAGAGACACACTCTCAGTCTAAAAACATGGATAGGCTTTAAATGAGTGGATGGAAAAAGATATAAATTTTAAATAGTTAACATTAAAAGGTTGGAGTAACTATTTTAATATCAGATAAATACTTCAACACAGACAGTACTACTGCAGATACAGAGTGTATTTTTTCATAATGATAAAAAGAAAATGGCAATTATAAATATGTGTGTGCCTGAGAGCAGAGACTAAAAACACATGAAATAAAAATAGACAAAATTAAAGGGAGAAATAGACAAGTCTATAATTATAGTAGAAATTTTTCCAATTCTCTCAATTGGTAGCACACTGAACAAAAATTTCAACAAAGATACAAAAGATTTTAACAACATCATCAGCCATATTGATTTAATTGACATTTATAAATGACAAAAAGAGCATATACTATGCAATTCCATTGTATAAAATTCTAGAAGATATGAAACAAACTAATGACAGAAAGATCAGTACTTACCAAAGGATGAGATGGCGGAAGAACTAGATAGTAAAGGAGCAAAAGATTCCTGGGAGTGATAAACTGTTTTTGTCTTGATTATGGTGATGGTTACATGGATGTCCCTTTACCCACTGGATTTTCTATAAACACAGTACAGTTACTAATTTATTTTTTTCTTATTTATATATTAGTTTCATATAGTGGCTGACTTCTGATTTTAGCATAGTGCTTTCTATCTCCAGAAAAATTTTCAGTGGAAAGAGCTACGATGGCACATACTGTGTGATAGGCACTACTCTAAAGACCTCCTTTACTTTGACATATCTAACCCCACTATGATAATTATTTTTTTCATTATAGAGATGAGAAAATTGAAGCTCAGAGAGGTTAGGTAAATGATCGAAGTCACACAGCTGGGAGGTACAGGAGCTGAACTTTGGACTCAGTAATCCAGCTCCAGAGTTCAGGCTTTTAACCACTATGTTGCACTTATCCTACAGGCTGGTACTTGGTTGGTACCTTTTAGAGTAAGAAGCAAAGCGAGGAGAAATTAGCAAAGGGCTTTTCCGGAGCCTGATAGTCAGCCATCTTCATCCTCGAGTAAAGCCTGCTAGAGTAAGCGAGCCACGAATGCATGTGCTCCTCTCCTTGCTTGAAACATTTCAGAATCGCAACAGAATTCCCTCAGCCCATTGGTGGATAACAAGGATGCTGGTTTACTTCTCAAAATATGGTTACGAACGTCCAGGGAACATGCACGCCGTAGTCACCACACATTTTCTCAACTCGGTGGCTATCCCAGTGACGTCAGTGCTATGAAATCATGGCTTCCGACCAGTCAGTTTTAAACAAAAATGTGAAAATATTGTAACAGATGCTGATGTCCGCATGTTAAAAAATGGTATGTATGAGTGAATCATAGTTACTTCTTTATAAGATAATTTGGGCAACTAGTATATTTTTGCTTTTAAATGTAATGAATTTCACTTTGGAAGCCATACCTTTGAAACTTCCTAGAATTAGTTATTTACTAAGCATTGCTGGTGGGCATTGCAGAGGAAATTGAACTAAGAATTGAAACAATGCTAACCCTCTCCCCATTATGTCAAAATATGTTTGTCTTCAAAAAGACTATCTGCTAAACAAAACCAAACAAAATGACTCAGTATTTTTACCTTGCTTAGCAAATAAGTCAACTGAGAGCAGACAGTTTCAGTTCCAAAACAAAAAATGCAGTGCCAAAAGTGTGGATCATTATTTTAGTTTCCGCATCATTTATTCACACACAGCTGCCATTTGAATCTTACTTAAGATTTCATAGAGAAATGTGTATCAGTTAAATATCCAGTTGTGAACATATAATAGCACACATATACTTATTTGTCCAAATCACATACTTTTGTTTAATATAAATATCTAAAAGGACAAAAAAAAAGGTAAGTTTTGTCTCCTTAAGAACATAACAGTTGATGGGAACAGAAAAATGGGGGCAATTATTGAGGAAAAGAGAAAAATCTCAACTCTGATAAGGGATTGCATTGGAAAAGTGAGCAGTTGCAGGCAGAACTAGAAGTTATGAATTTGGCTGGCCAGGCAAGAAGCAGTGAGTTAAATTTTATATGTCAGGAAGTATAATTTATGGCAATGGGGACCCAGAGGAAAGCGAGCATTAGGGGGAGGTGAGCCGAGCAAGCACAGTTAGCGCCTTTGCTGTAAGGAAGTAGAAATGACGGGCCAAACTTACAGATGATGCCTAGCACACCTAAGTGTGTGTGTATAATAAGAGAGTGAAAAAATATAGATTTATTCAGTTAAATATATGGTTATACAGATGAGTTACAGGAACAAACATACATGTATTCACTATATATCTATACACACATATGCATGAAGATTATAGCATGATAAAAGCTTTCATTTACATAATAATTGTTTCATGCTAATACAGTGTTCCACTGAGGAAGGTTTCATAAATGTTAAGGGTATCAAATGGTGATCTACTAGAAGTTTATGTACCAGTTTTCAAAGTAGACGAAGCACCATGTTGGTACCTAAGCTGGATATGCCTAGTCTTCTCCTCAGGGCCTCTCGCCGGGCAACTGAGAAGGGAAGTGTTGCTTTCTCTCTGGTTTCTGGAACATGAAGTATGGGGCTAACATTTCAGCAGCAATTTCCCATTTGATTTTCTGTGCTGCTTTTAACTCTCCCACTATATAGTTTCTACTTGCGTCTCCTGTCTAATTTGTAAACATCAACCATGTTAGGTGAATATTCCTATAACAGTTTTGTGTTTACATATACAATTGTAAGGAAATTGGGTTCTAGAAATCTCAGGTAAAAAAAATGACTGTCTCTAAAGATTCAAAATTGCCAATGACACCTGAGTTAGAGTGTAATTTAGAACTTGGCTTCCTGTAAAATTTTGGAATTCTATCATAATATGGAATATGACAAAGTTCAGTTTGTTTAAAAATTGCACACAGTTATTTTCTCTATATCTTACTCTAATTTGTGTATCAGTTGTAAATAGAAATTGCTATTTTCTAAAATAAAATTGCTATTTTCTTGAAATAAAAATATTTTTGTTTTGGCTCTCCTCCTTTCTCTACACTTGAAGTGGACTCAACTATTACTGTTATGGTACCCTCCATAAGCGTCATGATCCTCACTTGACAAGCTTTTCTCATATGAAGGCTTTCTGTTCATGTGGTATAAGCAGGAATACACAATTAATTTAATATTCAAATGACGTGCAATTTTTAGTAGGCATTATCATTTTTTTTTATAATAGAGGCACAGTCTAGGTAAGATTCAGATTAAACCAAAGCTTGATAAAATTTGAAAAGGTTTTAACTGGCAAATGGGATCTACTGTAAAGGAAGGAGCCTATATAGTATATAGGAGAAAGAGTGTGAATGAAACTTAAAAATCTGTTTGTATAATTACCCAGTCATATGGTACAGGTCCATTCTCCACCATTGGCTGCCTCTATCTCCATCTCTACATCAAAGAAAGCACTTCGACTAGATATTTTCAATTGTCTTATCCAGTTCTAAATTTCTATGTTGCTGGGCAAAAATAAAAATATATATTCACACATATATACATGCATACATACATCTTTAGAGTAATTTGAACTTCCTTTGAAGAATTAATATTAGAGGTTAAAAAAAGCATTTCTAATGATGAAATGTCTTTAACATAGACAAATATTATCCAAAGATGTAATAACATTTCCTCCATTTCTGAAAAAGTGTGACATAGAACTCTGTTTTAGAGTTTAAATTAGTCCTTTTTGAATGCAGGGTCTGAATTAAATGAATGGCTTTCAGAGTTTTAGAAACCAAGACCATTAGGGAAAAAAAATAAAGAACAAAGGGTTACTTTATTTTTTGATCAAAGATACCAACAACAAAACCAACAATCAATAAAATAGATCATGATTGAAATTTCTTTAAAGAAAGAATATTTTAGCATAAGAATTAGGAAGCATGTAATTGTAAAATAAAGAGCAATTTATGTTGAATACTTTATAAAAGAACTCATTCATTTTCCTAATTTATTTCGTTTGGCCACCAACTGGGAAACCAGTATCTCAGACCAGCATAGATCAGAGGTTGGCCTTTTGAAAAAATGGTGGATTAAATGGCCTCTCAATTTCTGTCTTTTAATCCCATCATTTAGTTAAATCAGTTTAATTATCCTGCAAAAATAGAGCCAGCGATGGCTTTTGCAATTTCTTCTTGATTTGAGCATTTTCGCTGCCCCTTCGTTTAAGTTTATTCTATTTGGCTGAACATTGTCATTGACTCACTATGAAGTTAATCATTTAGATATCTTCTGTTAAATATGTCTCAGGATTCATAATTGGAAAACCAGCTGTGGCTGGCAGAATTATTTGTTGTTTGTGTTTCTTTTTGCTATACATACTTATCTGAGTAAAACTGTTTCTTTTCAGCCATGCTGTTCCTGCTGTTACTTGTGAGAGAACAGAGATTTCAGATAACAAGTATAAGCTATTTCTGCCCTTCCTCTGTCATATCTCTAAAAAGTGGGAGAAAAAAAGACATAATCTAAAAAAATAAACAAACAAAAAACAAGCAAACAAAAAAGTCCATGCTTCATTTGCGTGTGTTAGAATTCCATTAAAATTGTATAATGGCAGTCACTACCTTCTGTGAATGACCTTTAGAGAACAACCACTATAGTTAGGATCTTGAAGTTCAATCAAACTTTTTAGTTGATGACTTGGGAGTCATACCTTATGATTGCCAAGTTTTTGCTAGGATTGCCTATTAAAGGCTATCAGAGCCCTGCTCTATGAAGAAATCTGAGACCACTCGCACACAATTGACTAGACGCTGTTTACAGGTCTCTTAACTAGCAGACACAGATCCTATGTGTGAGCTCTTTGGATCCATACAATTTGAGTTGAATGTTTGGGGAGAAAAGAATTATACACTAAAGATCTTTCTTTCATTACCCTTAAACAGAAAAGAATTAGAAATGGATTCCACTGTCAACCAAAAGGATACTTAATTTTGTAAGGAAAGACACAAAGTCATATAATATGCAGGCCCCAAATGATTTTAAATAGGGATCTACTTTTTGCTCACAGGAAGTCCAATCCATAGCTGTAATAGAGGACAGAGAGATGACCAAACCTTCAACACATGGTTCCAGGGGTTATGCTGCCATGAAAGAAGAGAATAGAGGATAATATATATGGTTTTGTTTTACACGGTAAGGCTTATTAAGCTGTGATCATCAATTCTGCCCATATTTCATTGAGCAGAACTCGGTCACTTGACCTTACTTAAATGGTAGGGGTGAGATTTGGACATGTAACCACTAGTAGGACAGCTGTGCTTTGGCAACAGCTCTTCACTAGGAAAGAGAGAGCCTCAGGGCAGCTGGCTGTTTTTACCACAGGGAGTTTGCAGGAACACTTGCCAGCTACAAAACTTAAAGCTGGAAAAGAACTGATGAAAAAGTTTGCCAAAATATTTGACACACGGAATTATGTTCATTCTAGAAGAAAAGCTTAAGGGACCAAGAAATTATGTAAGTGTTAACATTCATTGACCAAATTTTCTGATTCCCTTAAATATTCATCACTTACTCACATTCATAGGAAACTAAAGGGAAAATGTAAAATACCATGTGTTCAAATTTTTTAGATATATTTTCTTAAGGGAGTATTCTTTTAATACCTAATTGTGCTATTCTCCATGTCCTTCTGTGCCTTTTTGGTCTTGATGTTTTCCTCAGAATTTGTAATGTCTAAGACATCCCCATGCACAACCCTATATAAGCCTGAACATACTGTCTGTACAAATAGATGCCCTGCACTGACCCGAGGAAAACTGGCCAGGAATAAGGGCCACACCTCTCCATTATTCACCGTGGCCTTCTTCATGGAAATGTGCTGCATTGACCCCAGCGTGGTCCTTCCATGCCCACCCCGCTCAGTTAACTTTCTCAGTCAGACTTGCCATTCACATTCAGTGTGACTTAATGCTCAAAGGCAGAGAAGTTACACTTTCGTAGGTAAACCTTAATTTTAATTGGATTTAAGGCCCTTCAACATAAAGGATGAAGACTAGCCTAGAAAGAATTGCAAGGTGTTTTGTTGTGGAGGTTGAAGAACGGCTCAAAATGACCACCTAAAGAACAGGGCTCTGGCCACCTTGGCTTTGCTGATGTTGGCCATGGAACTTGTTTTTTATGTGTTTTTATTTTTATTTTTTTAAATTGAGTTGGTTATGTTGGGTCTCCAACCCTGTATTCCATTATTTAAGAAAGAACAAATACGTATCTGAGTTTGTCTTGCTTTGCCTCTGAAGTGGTTATGTTCTTCTCTCTTCAGGGTAAAAAATTTTCCATGTTCCCCTGCCCCACATGTGGATGTAAGAATTGTGCTAATGTTCTGGTACTTCTTTACAATTGGCAAAGCACTTTCATTGTCCTAGATGCCTATGACTGACTGGTAGCTTGCATTTATATTGTGAGCCATCCTCTCCATGGTGGGGGTTTATGAGGAGTGAGAAAAGGGAAGAATAGGGTGGAAAGAGAAAATAGGATGATTATTTATAAAATAACTGCTGATCAGTTAATCATGTTTAGACCCTAAAATCAACACTTTAGTTGTTGCACATAATTTTCTACTTTCATCTGGGACACTAGCAACCTACTGTTGGCTGAGGTTATTAGCCCCTCCCTTTTGTGGATCTTCAAACAGCGGTCAGCAAAATTGTTGCCTAAGTGGTATACAGTGTGTGCTGGAATATGGAGGCACGATAATGATTGTATTTTTTAAATGTTTATAAGACAGATTCTGACTCAGAGCACCTTCTCTTCTGTGAAGCTTCTTCTACATTGAAAGTGGTAGATGGATATGTCCATGTAAAAATGGGGGCAGTTAAAACAACAAGGAGATACAACTACCTGCCAGTTAGATTAGAGTGGCCCAAATCGAGAACACTGATAACTTCAAACGCGGGGCAACTGGAATCCTCGTACATTGCTGGTGGAAATGCAAAATAGTAAAACCACTTAGTAAGACCAGTGTGAAAGTTTCTTACAAAACTCAAAATATTCTTGCCAATCACATGCTTTGACATTTAGAGACTTATGTCCACACAAAAACCTGCAGAAGGCTATTTAAAAGCAGCTTTGTTCATAATTACCATATGATTTTAATTAGATGAGGAATCTAAGAAACAAAATAAACAAATAAAACAGAAACAAACTTATAGATACAGAGAACAAATTGAATGTTGTCAGATTGGAGGGTGAGGTGGGGGAGCGGGGCAGGGGAGATGGGCGAAATAGGTGAAAAGGATCAGGAATTACAAATTAACAGTTAAAAATTTGTCACAGGGATATAAAGTACATCATAAGGAATAGGGTCAATAATATCGTAATAACTATGTATCATGTCAAATGAGTACTAGACTTACCAGAATGATCATTTCCTAAGGTATACACATGTCTAATCACTATATTGTAAACCTGAAACTAATATAATATTGTATGTCAATTGTAATTGGAAAACAATAATAAAAAAATAACTTGGAAGCAACCAAGATGTTCTTCAGTAAGTGAATAGATAAATAAACTGTGACATCCAGACAATGGAATATTATTCAACACTAAAAAAAATCAGCTACCAAGTCATAAAGGGATATAAAATAAATTTAAATGTATATTTTTAAGTAAGAGAAGCCAATCTGAAAAGCCTACATACCATATGATTCTAATTATATGACCTTCTGGAAAAAGCAAAACTATGGAGACATAACAGAGCAGTGGTTGCAAGGACTTTAGGGTGCAGGGCGAGATGAATAGGCAGAACACAGAGGATTTTTAGGGCAGTGAAAATGTTCTTTATGATATTATAATGATGGCTATGTGTCATTATACATTTTCCAAACTTGTAGAAAGAATAGCACCAAGAATGAAC
>CM053503.1:157859311-157976960 GCA_028627145.1 Eidolon dupreanum | reverse complement strand
TGTCTGTTGGAGCTTCTGTTCATGGCTTCTGCGATGTGGCAGTCTTGGGTTAGTCAGACTTCTTCCATGACAATTCAATACTCTATGAACAAGTTTTGAAGTCAGTGAGGCAGAAGCTACATGGCCTTTCCTGGCCCAGGCTTAGAAGTCACATGGTACCACTTCCTCTGTACTCCCTCGTGGTTGAAGAAAGTATAAGCCCAGCCAGATTCTAGGGAAAGGAACATTGATTTTAACTCTCCATTAGAGCTGTCTCGAAGAAACTTGTGGCCATGTTTTAAAAATGTGACCCAGAAGCAAATTGATTTTTTTCCAAATACTATAATAAATAAAACCTTGGTTTATACAAAGTATTCTTTTTTTATTTACCCACTGACAAAGAAAAATAGTAAGATTCCTAAATATAAGCACAACTCAACAAAAATTCTGAATGTTACCCTTTTCCTCATTCTCTCATGTTCTGTATAAACCATTTTGATAATCTTAATAATATTTTGAAAATGGGTTCAATGGAGTGTAAGATACCATTCTGTATTTTTTAAAACTTAAAATATGGTTGGGGAGATGTAATATACATTCATGCATTCATGCATTCATGCATTCATTCTTTCATTCAGAAATCAGTTATTGAACACCTCCCTGAACCAAGCTCAGTACCAAGCACTTGAAAAACAAAACAAAACAAACAAAAACAGATATTGTCACTGGCTTTAATAAGCTCATAATCTAGTGTGAACACAAACCACATATGATGCAATAGGATAGTTTATAGATAGAGTGTGAAGAAGTTTCTGTAGGGGCCTGGAGAAGAAAGCCATGGGTTCTTCATGATAAAGAGTGTGTTGAATTTCTAAGCTGATGTTGAAAATCAAAAGTATGGACAATTAAGAAATATATCCCTAGATGTCTTTGCCTGTGTTTTCATATTTGTATTTAATATATGCGTACCTGCAACAGAGGAATTAACATGATACAGAATAATCAAGGCTCATTTACATGATTTAGGAGAAGATGTAACTCTACAGCTTTTATATTCTATTCACTTAACCAACTTTTCCTTGATTTTATGACTATCTTCTACAAAGAGAAGAAATGAAAAGGCCTCTACAATGTTTCTAGAGTCAGGGAACATACATATCATAACTTGAAAGTAGTATCTCCAAAGACTAAAGCCAAATTTAAGAACCAATATATCAAAAATCAATTAAAGAAGAGTAGATGTCAAAAAAATTTTGGAAAACATGACTATTTAAGAATGAATCACAACATGAAAAATATGCAGAGCTAAAGAAACTCTAACTGATACTTCTAATATGATTACTATAATATGAATAAAATGGATCAAATGTATATTAAGCACATGCCACATCAAGTTAATTACTGTTAAGATAAGATATAAGGCCAAAGAACAAGGAATTTTGGTGACTTTTAGAGTGACTATAATATTACAAAAATCTAATACAGAGCTTTAACACAAAGGTGTCATTTAATGGGGCATATTCATACTTGAAGCTATTAGGGTTAGGTTGACAAGATATCTGAGAAACTTCACGGAAGTAACTGTAAAGAATTCATATAATGTAACCTTATAATTAGGGGAGTCTGGCTAAAGGTGGTCTCATTGTTCATGCAATTTGATTCTTTGTAGGTCTTACAATTTTCCTTCATAATAGGTCTTCAATATAAAGAAATACAAGCTTATTGAACTTTTAAATCTCAGAACTTATTAGAAATGCTTACAACCCACTTTATTATCTATTAGGTTCTTTCTAATATGTATTCCGATAAACCTGACCCTCTCTTCCATTCACATGGTCTTTCACATTGAATTGCTGAATCTGATTCTCTTCCCCCACTGGACCCCAGATCAATCAATGTATTTCTAGGACTTGGGAGGGTCCACAAAGTGCTAGGAAAGAGTCTCAGACACTAGAGAGATTTGCACTTACCTGACTGTAGAATATTGAGAAGGGGTTGTGTTAAAGTTAAGTGATTTTTTATTGAATATTCTCTCTAGCTAAATTGTCATTATTGGTTTTTCATCATAACATTCTGCAATTGTCCTAAATGTTGGAGAAAGCCTGCATATCCATCAGAGTGGGCAACATGATGCTGCAGTAACGAACGATCCCCAAATCTGAGTGACTTAGATCAATAAAGAAAAATGCATTTTCATTCTTGCTATATCAATCTCTTAGATAGGCAGCAGCTCAGCCCCATGTCACTCTCACTCAGGGACCCAGGATGATAGAATTTCCACATCTATATGTCACTCTGGTACAGAGAAAGGAACATGGCTCACCACAAACTGTCTCAGCAAGGTTTCTGCCTGAAAGTATAAACCTCACTCCTGCTTACTTCCCACATCACATTACATTGACCAAAGCAAGTCACAATAGCATAAAAGGATATACAGTCCCATCAGGAGAATTAAAACACTGGTAATATCCCTAAAGACTCGCATACCTAATGTATCCACCATTAGTAATTAAAAATTTACTAATCTCAAGAATAAAAATTTTAGCTAGGTGTGCCTCATTAAACTCTATTTATAACTAAATGCAATTGCCTTGTATCTTACATATATGTTTCTCCCTGAGATAGCACCAATACTTACTATAAAATTGGCACAAATATGTATTGTAGAAAACCAGAAACATGAGTATTTAATAAGTGAGATGTGCCTAAACTATATCTCCAGGAGAAAGCTTATCCTCATTAATTTTACACAGTTCAATTTATCTTTCATGCTCACTTGATTGTTATTAAACCTGGGGTGATACCCAGCCCATCACAGAGCTGGCTAGGATCTTTCTAAAGCTAATTTTTGCCTGGGGGCTTGCTGGTTTAATCATCTCACTTTCTCTCCTTTTGAGTCCCTATTAATGTTGGACTTCCTGGGGTATTGTACAGTACTGACTCTGAGGTGGCCTACCCTGAGTTATTTTAATTTATTTTTTCCTGTCTAAGAAACCACTGGGGAAGGTCAACCTACTCTTACCTCTTCTCAACATGACAAATTCTCTAAAATTGAGATTTGTAGATTTCAGTGGAGCATATTCCTTCCTTGCTGATGAAGTGAGAGCAGAAAAACACTTATCTGGGGTGGGGGAAAATTAAAAGCATAATTCTAAGAAGAATGTCGTTGCTTCCTGACTCCAATACTCAAAAGTTTTCTTTTCACTGGCTCTATTCAGCCAGTATTTTTCTAGTTTTGTTTGTTATTTTGTATGTTTTTTATTTGTTTGTTTAAGCTAGATGCTATTTGACTAAGTCACATTCACAAACATGTTACACGACAGCACTGATTTCATCAAAAAGTGTCATTTTACTATTGTTAGAAATACAGATTTTGCACTAATTCTAATCAAATGTTATTTATAAATATAATTATGTAACTTGAAAATATGATTTTTCTTATTACTTTATATGCACACAATGTTTTTAGAGACATTTCATTTGAAGAAATTTTTAATTGGCAGTGTCTCTTCCAACTTAAATGTTTTCTGTGACTACTTAGATGTGGTTGCTTAGCTAATGTTCTTTGCCACAAAGAATAGATCCATATATTTTTAAAACTGGAAAACTAATCCAGATTACTCTTTTATTTTACTAGTGAGAATATTAAGATTCTAAATTTTTTTTTACACTAATGGAAGGGTAATTCCTGGGAAATTTTTGTAAACTAAACAACATGCTTTCAATAGGCAAAAGAAAGGAAAAACAACAATAACAATATTATAAAATATTAATCACCTCCTAGTGTATATTTGGAATTTTATGTCTGTGCTCTTTCAAAATACATAGAATAGCTAAAGTATAGATTAACTGAGCTATACTGGGTAGCAGTGGCTACCCAGGATCTAAGAAAGATTCTGAGTCTTCACAGTAAGGTTCTATGATTGATTAGTAATGTCTTTCCTGGTTGAGAAAATGAGGTAAACGGCACACACACCATCTTCTGTTATGCCTGATGTAACTCAAAATAAAAGCAAACAGATTAGATTGGTTATGAATACGATAGCTTAATTTTTAACATAGCACTATTCAAAGAGTATGAAACACTTTGATTAGCTTTCTGCATTCCCTTTTCATAAGAACAGAAGGGAGTTTTAAAGGCATTTTTGAAAGTCAGAACAATATAAATAGAATGTCTTGGTGGCCACCTTGTACTGGGTAGATAAAGGATGTACCATGGAAGCGGCTGCTATGCAATGATTTTCTGCAATCTTTGGGGACTACCAAAGAAGGATATTGTTCAGAAACAATTCTAATAGTGTTCCTGAGAATAGCTAACCAGAGAAGACCCTCTTGCAATCTGTTCTTGGAAGGCCTGCATTTAAAGTTGTGTGCCAAATAAAAAGAACATTGTAATTTACAGCAGGAAGGCCCTAGGGATGGTCTTCGAGGGTAGCTCTGAAGTGTGACAATTTTTTTTTCTAATCTGTAAGTAATGAGGACACTGAAATTGTTTCAGAGGAAACAAAAAGAATTTACAAAGTACATGTTGTAAAATTGCCTTGGACATAAGGACAGTGAAAAGATAATGAATTCTTGATAATCGAGGATACACAAGTTAACAAAGAAAGAACTCAGCCAAAAATATTACATAATATATTATAGGCAATTGTTACTAGAACATTTTTCTTATACCCTAAAAAATCAAAAGAAATCTAAGAGTATATCATATAATTTTAAACATCATTTATAGATAAATCTTAGAGCAACTATTTGTCTCAAAGCCTATGTTTTCATAGCACAAAGGTCTGTGTGGTACTACAGACTTGGTGTATGAGTCAGGGATCCCAAATTCAATTTCTAGATTTCTCACCAAATATGTGATTTTGAGCAAGTCATGTAATGTCTGTGGACTTTAACTTTATGTCTTAATATGTTGTGGGTTTTTTTTTTTTTTTTGGTGAAATAATCTCTACAATACATTTTGACTCTAAAACATTCATGATGTGAGGTAAGTCAATAAACACCCACCTGAACACCAATACCACTGGTCAAGAACAGCATTTAGAGGGAAAGGGGAAACTTAAAAATAAGACTGAGGCAGATGTAAGCTCGGTTTGCACCTTCACAGACTGGCAGTTTAGAGAAGGAAAGGAAAGTGTTTACTGTTTCCTTCGGCCCAGTTTAAGAGCTCTCAGGCATGATCCTAGTTAGCACTGTGGAGAAGAGAAAATTGGGTCAGGAAAAGCATGAGGAGCAAGGGAAGAAGATGCACAGGTTCTATTTAAGTTCCTCCCACACACAGCCACTTCTCTGGAAGAGGCACACTTATGTTGTGTTAACGCAGGCATAAGGTGTCACTCCTCGAAGTGACAGAGACACTAAAATGCGGCTGCTCCTGCCAATTGAAAAAGTCTTAAAATTGCCTGTGAGACTGCTGACCTTGATGCTGATCTTTAGACATTTCTCAGTGTCTGAAGGGGACTGCAGTAAACCTCATAAGGGGGAGGGTATTGCATACGATCAGGCTACGGGGAGAGAAAAAAATGAAAAGTCGCTTTATATGGTTGTAAAAGTCTGTAAAGAAATGATGAAAAAAGATATATAAACAATCATCGATAGCATTTAGTGACAGATTCAAAAGGTAAAAAATCAGAAAGAGGAATTTATTTTACTTAATTTTGACCAGGGATCTGGAAGATTTCCTCACAGAATCATGCAGAATATAAGAATATAAATCTCCTTTGTCTGTTTGTTTTTCAGTTTATAGGGGACAAAGTAAAACTAGCATGTTTATACACGTGTTTGTGTTTCTAGAACTGATATCTTAGGAGAATTAAAAAGAACACATAAGAACAAAAGGAAATCTTTTAAACTATGTTTATCATTAATGCCATCTTAGAGATAGGATGGTATATTTATGAAGAAGAGGAAGAAGAAGAGGAAGAAGAAGAAGAAGAAGAAGAAGAAGAAGAAGAAGAAGAAGAAGAAGAAGAAGAAGGGGAGGAGGAGGAGGAGGAGGAGGAAGGAGAAGGAGAAAAAGAAGGAGGAGGAGAAGGAGGAGGAGGAGGAGGAAAGAGAAGGAGAAAAAGAAGGAGGAGGAGAAGGAGAAGGCTGTTAAAACTTTGAGACCAAAGGGCAAAAGATAAGGAATTCAAAATATGCTACAAGAAATTGAAAGTCTCAGTAGAATGAGTGACAATTATTGGAAATTATCCCAGAAAATAGAATAAAACATGAAGAATAGAAAAAAGAAAGGAAGGATAATAAAAAGAGGATAGGAGATTTTGAGAATCAGTCCAGGAAATTCAATATTCCTATAGACACCCAGAAAGAAAGGTCAGAGGTAAGAGAAGAAATCATCAAAGAACTACACAGATCATTTACCATGATTGAGAGCCCCACTGAATGGGCACAGTGGGTGAAAGAAAATTCATATCAGGACTCAACACTGAAATTTCTGCCAAGGACCAAGAAGTAAATTCTAAAAACTTGCACAAAATTTTTAAAATGTCATATTAAGTCAATCAGAAATTAGAATGCCTTCATACTTTTCACAGCAATATAGGAAGCCAAGAGACAGAGAAATGATACCTTCAAAATTCCTAGGAAATTTTTTTCTTCAACTGTCTCAATTATCTATTGCTGTATAACAAACAACTTGAAACTCTCAAATCACATATTTTGCTCACAAATCTGGAATATGGATAAGGTTTAGTAGGCTCTGTTCCAGGTAGCTTGAACGGGTTACTGGTCAGGAGGACCTAGCTTCAAATGAGTTCACCCACAAGGCTGGTGCTTTGATGCTGGCTACAAATTCCTCTCCATGTCATGGTTTATGCATCTTTACAGCATGCTGGCTGGGTTCCAAGAGCCAAATGTCCCAAGAAAAACAAACAGAACAAAACAAAACGAAATCTGTATAACCTTCTGTGTCTTAGCTTTGGAAGTCACGTAGTGTCACTACCACCATAGTCATGAGTCTCTCCAGGTTCAAGGGCAGAGAAAAGAGACCTCATCTTTCTATGAGAGGAGTGTCAAAGTCACATTTTAAGAGTGTGTGAGATGGGAGATCTTGTTTTAACTATTTTTGGACAACGCAGTCTGCCACATCAACCTAAGTGCAAGGATTGAATGAAGACATTTTTCAGACATGTTAGATGTCAGACAATTTACCTCCCAAGTACTCACTTTTTGGGAACTGTAGGAGAATGTGCTTTACCAAGACACATGATTGGTTAAAATTCAGGAAAACAGGGATCTGACTCCATGGAGATATGAAGGACTCTCCAGGATGGTGAAGGGTGATCTGAGAACAGCAGTTATGCATACCTGTAAAGAACAACCACACTAGATTAAAACAGTTGGAAGTCTCTGGATGTGATATCTCCCAGACATACTAAACTTTACATTGCAAAGTAAATGTGAGGCTAAACTAGATCAACACTCAGAAAACTAAGTAAACAAAGAAATAAGACAGTCAAATTCAAGGAAAGCAAGGAGTTTTGCAAGAAAGAATAAGTTGTTATAGTATATTACATGACTTAGTTGGGAATAGTGTTTATGTGGTCGTGAAAATATCGTTAAATACTTGTGTAACCCAGATCATGCTGTTATTCTACTGGGAGAATGAGGAGTGTAGTTAGAATGTGTAGGAATGTCTGGGTGGGTACCAAGAGTTCATTAAAGAAAGCCAAATCATTATTCTCTACAGTAGAACATTAATAGGTGTGTCTCAAATTTTTTAAAAATCAAGAAAGTGTGATTTCTAGAGATATTGATATTTAAATATGTAAAAAGAGCTGGAAGTCATTGAGTCTGGGAAATGGGCAATCTGTTTCCAAGAGAAATTGGCAATGGAGAAGGGTAACAGAGGAACAAAAAGAATGTTATTTTCGCAAGTCTTATAAAAAGATTTCATTCTTAAGAATGAGGAGTAAGGCCTCTGGAGGGAAGGGTAGAGGAAGGCTTTGAGTATAGGACATGCCACTCCCTGTCTCCTACAACAGCAGCCTGGGCCTCTCCCTGAAGTTCAAGTGTATTGTCGGTGCTCCCCTGAACCCAGTGCTGTGAGCAGAAGGAGGGGCCTGCACCAAAGTCATCCTCATTTATATCCTTCGGCATCCAGGGCCTTGGTGGACTTTCCTCTTTAAAAACAACCTTTGATAAATGCGGGAGAAATAACTATCACATCCAGAAAACTAATCAAGCTTCCTGGGAAATATGAATGTAAATAAAATATTGATTAAAAGCTAAAAGGATTTTAATTAGGTTACTTAGTTTAATAGTTTAATTTGGCAGAAACAGACAACTTGGACAAGGTTCTTTGTGTAAGCACATTTTAAATCACTAATTAAAATTTCAGATGGCAATCTGAGATTAGCAAAAGGATCTTCAAAGGCAAGCAAGATGCCCATTTATTTTATTTTAAAACTCAAAGCAGTTCTAAGATGTTACTTTAGATCTTCCATCTAAAATAATATGAATTCTTGGATATATTGTAACACACTTTGACCCATATACCATCTGTAATTAAATTATTTTGAACAAAAAATATCATTTAGTAGGCAAACATCACATATATTTTTATTAAAGAAGCACCTGTGTTTTTAATAGAATAGATCAAATATGTCTTCAGAGATACAATGTTTATTCCATAGGAAAAATAGACTCCCACATGTGTAAAACGTATGGCAGAGTAAAATGTTATTTAGTCAGTCTGATTCAGCTAGTGCATAAACCATTTTGAGTCAAGATACCCAGAGAAGTTTCCTTATTAGGTAATTACATATCAATGTACTAAGTGGCACTACATATCAATATACTAAGTGGCACACTTCAAGGTCAAAGCTAAGAGTGCCTATGTTTAAGATGGTAAGCCAAACAGAGTGTATCAGTTAAAAGAATAGTGATTATAAGAACAGACTTCTGAGTCACATCGCCTGGGTCCAAATCCTGGTCTGCCACTTATTAGTCATATGACCTTGAGCAACTTAGATAGCACTCCCGTGCCTCCGTTTCCACATTTACAATCTAGGAATTATAGTAATCGTACCTACTTTGCAGGGTCGTTATGAGGATTAAGAATGACTAAATTTCAAGCACTTAAGCACAGGAAACTGTAGAATGTAGTCAATACACAATAAATGTTAGTTCTATAAATTTTAAAAGCTTCTATAATTAGTGTGATAAAACTACAGAAAATCAAAAATCTATATTTTTAACAAGGGATAAAGAAAAAGGATACACATCATGGACTCTGCTTTAAGATATATTTGGATTCATATCCTAACTCTCATATTCACTAGCTATGTGTATTTTGAACAAGTTACTTAACCTCTTTGATTCATTTTCCTCTTGAATAAATGAAGCTAACCACACCTAACTCAGAGTGTTGATGAAGAGTCAGTGATATAATGATGTTAAAGCCCTATATGAAGCTTGACTCACAAGAATTGGTCAACAAATGTTAAGTCACTATCTCTTCTCTTCTGAAATAAATATAAAAGTAGAAAATACATATCTGGTGACCTTGTTAAAGCGGTGACTCATAAGATGGTTGCTTTCTTTAATTTAAATCCCCTAGGAAGGACTTCAATGGCACATTGATTTTATAATAGCTGCCCAAACACAGGAGGGCCTAAGTATGTCCCAAGACAATTAAAGTCCCTCACTCATCTACTGCAGGAGAGACAGCATTCCACTTGTAGTAAGACCACTTATACATATCAAAGAAAGTAATATTTATGTAAAAGTCTTCGTGGCTTTTCTATAAGTCATGGAACTGTGGGCATGACATTTATTCTCCCTTATAAGACTTTAGAAAAAAGTGCTGAGGACACCATGTCCACTTATTAGCTCTTCATGACCTCAGTCCAGACACTTAACTGATAACGTGTTAAGACATCAGGTTGAAATTCTTAGCCTGCTGACTTCCGGATAAATTCCTCAGTATCGTTCGTTAACACCACAAGTGAATGAGGTAGACTGACCATCCATTACAGAATAGTTAACATATTTCCTATGACTAATGACAGTAAATAAGGCTCCATACCCCACGGTCGTTACCTATTTTTAAGATAATCTTTATGGGCCAACAAAGATTGTGCTTAAAAACAGTGCAAGATGAAGGAGGAAACTGCCTATAAATGTTTAGAAGGAATGAATACTTAATCTGGTTCTACATTATCTTAACCCATAGTGTCAAAAGGAAATTAAATTTGGTTCAAAGACTACATCTATTTTGGTATAGCTAAACATTTATCTTCATCATTCAAAATTATCCTTTTTTGTTTTCTGTCTCAACGGCATTGGGACCAGCCACCTTCTCAGTTTCATTTTCCCTTTAGTCAAGCCCCTTTTTAAGAGAGTGGCCATTTAATCCTTTGGAAACTCAGCTTCTGTTGGAAACTTGTAATGTTTCTTCTGAGCACTTTCTGCAACCATTGTCTTTGCCATTCAATCTACCCGTATTTTTGTACATATGACATGTGTCCAGTTCTCTGTTAGGAGCGACACAGAGGAACAGAAGAAGTATTAAAGAAACTATGACCTCATGGAATATATATCAGGGGTCCCTAATCTCTGGGCTGCAGACCAGGACAGGTCCATGGCCTGTTAGGAACTGGGCAGCACAGTAGGAAGTGAGCAGCAGGCAAGCGAGCAAAGCTTCATCTGTATTTGCAGCCGCTCCCCAATGTTAGCATCACCTCCTCAGCTCCGCTCAGATCATCAGGCATTAAATTCTCATAGGAACACCAGTTCCTGGTGCCAAAAAGATTAGGGACCACTGATATGGATTATAGTTGGAGAGGCAAGACCAATATATTATAAATAATGAGAGAAAAATGTAAGGCAACATATATTAATGTATATGTTAACATATATTAACATATATTTCCATAGAACATGGAAAGCTTAATTGTGTAGTTCAGGAGGTATGTGAACAAGATAGCCTATTAAAATGCTCAGATAAAGCCAGCTGGGGTATCAGGTTCCCTTTAATAGGATATGATTCCAATTCACTTCATTCTGCCTCCCACGTGTACCATGCGTAACTCCATAGTGATGAAACAGTAATCATGCATCCTACACACAAACCTTTTCCACTATTGCATAAACATTCATATTTCAAAATTTGGTTTATTTTTGTCTTTTAAAAATATATATGTATAATTCTCCCCCCCCCCCCCCCCGATTTAGTAAAGTAGGTCCTGTAGGGCAAAACAATTGGTGGCCAGGTTTAATGACACAAGGCAATCACTGGCTGCAGAGGCTTCTTCTCAGACAAAAGCTGCGTCCTATTAGTATTCAGTAAATCCTTGAAAAAGACGTAAGCATAAGCCACCAGGCAGCTCTTTATCTGTCATTATCGGCTGTTCTTTGATGAAACCACTATCTTGGAAAAACGCATCTGCCTTCCTCGGGAGATTGTTAAGCACTGGAGAGTGAATAAACCTGCAATTTCTGGGCTTTGTGGTTTTGCTCTGAATAGCAACCAATGCTGAAAGGTACATGGGCCATCTCTGATTAGCCTGATCCAAAAATAAGAAAGTCATACAACTAATGTCAAAGCTGTTTTTATTCACTGGGTAAAAATTCGCTAAATCTAATATACTTCTTAATGGATTCTACCCATTTTTCAATTTTTTTATCTAATTGCAAAAATAAAATAAAATAAAATAAAATAAAATATTTAATTTCAGTTAGACAAGATGATAACGTAATTTTAACCCAAGCTTAATTTTAGATAAACCAATTGGAACATGCTAGATGATGAAATAGTGGTTTAGTGGCCACTGGGAACTGAATTTATTCTTCAGTGTTCTAATAGGCATTTTTGAGTATCATCCTTTCTATCATTCTAAATTTCTGTTTCCATCCATTCTAAATTTCCCTCCAGCTTGTGTCCAGGGTCATTTGTACTAAACCATAGCGCTGGTGCCTATGGCTCCTCCAACACAGTAGTTTTGATGTTCATGCTTCCACTATGAACTTCTGACATAAAATTATCAAAGTCACAGAAAATAGAGCAAATAGTCCTTTTCCATCTTCTCCAACCATACTCTTATTTGATTTTAACCATTCGCAGAATCTGACCTATAAAATCAGTCAGGGCTATTGTTTCAAAGCCTGGAAGAAAACGTGATTTGTGTTCTTTGCATTTAGATGGTCACGTCAGATCAAGGAAACACTGTTTACCAAACACATTGCTGAGAATTGCATGAGAAAGACAGGCAGACAGCCTTTCTACCAGGAGCCACAAACTCAAATAATAATAACAGACATTCGCTAAGCACTTGCTACGTGCCAAGAATTGTTCCAAGGACTTGGCATCTTGTTAATTCAATTAATCTTTATACACCTTTGTGAAGTGGGTGTCATTATTATCATCACATCAGACATGAGAAAATTAAAGCAAAGAGAGCATTAAGTAATTTACCCAAGAATATGCCATTAGTAAATGATGCCAGAGGCCTTTGCAGCTAAGTCGTGTGTCTCTAGAGTCAACTTTGTTAACCATGATTCCGCTCTGAGACTAGACCTCTAGGGCCAAGGCAGGTCATAGAAGTGAATGGAGAGGACAATCCTTGCTTATTTTTACCATGTAGAAACATGGACCTGGTGTTGTCATACCTTCTCATATTGCAAGAGAAACCCGATTGTTTATGTGAAGTCTCTTGCTTTTAAAATGTTGGCTAATAATTTTTAAATGTTTTTAAACACCATTTGGGAAAACACAGTACAGTTCTGCACATAGTTTAAACACATAGTGTGGCCTATTAGAGTAGCATAAATTGCTTGAAATGCTGTTCATGTACTTTAAGAACAAAATTTCAGAATTTTTGAGCTGAATCCCACATAGCTCATCTTGGCCAAGGTCCCATCCCGAGTGAGAATTTCCTATAGTAGATCAGCTCATTTTTTTTTTTTTCCCAAGTACTAAAATTGATAGAAAAATCTGCCTTCTGTTGTATCAAAAACTCCTTTAGGTGTTTGATTTTAGTGATCTTAGCTCTGCCCTCTGGAGATACATTGCTAAGACAAATCTTTCTTCTACAAAATATTCGTAGATTTTTAAAGACAGCTAACATAATTTTTTTTATCTTCTATTTCAAATTGTATGGTCACAGATTCTTCAATAATTTCTGTGGCATGGCTTCAAAAACTTTAACCAGTCTTTAAATAAAGGCAAACAATAACCTCTATCAGGTATCTATTATGTGCCATTCTGATGGTGTCCAAAATCTTTTATTCACATTCTTCTAGCATAAAAGTATTTTGAGACATATTGCCATATATAATGTTTCTTTAGATATAACATATATACATTAATGTTTATTATATATAACATATATACATTATTTTATAAATTTTGTGAGTATAGCTCCATAATTTGCTAATATCTCGAACAATGTACATTTAGTCCAGGGTTTTAGAGCCTCAGCACTATTGACATTTTGGACCCATCTTTATGGGTGGAGGTTGTCCTATACATTATAAGAGGTTTAGCAGCAGCATCCTTGGCCAGTGGCATCTCCCCGTTTTGACAACCAAAAACTTCTCCAGACTTTCTAAAGATCCCTTTAGGGGCAAAGTCTCTGTTTGTTAAAAACTACTAATTTAGAGCAAGGTTTATCAGTCATTGTTATAGCTATAAATCCATAGTGCAGATAGATATTCTTGACAATTTTGAACTTGTTGACCACCTTCTTGCATATTTATTTAGATCATTACTGCTTTCATTTCTTTACGTGGCTAACGAGGAATTTGTGCTGGGAACAGAAGTGTATGCTCTTCCATTTTGTTCCGGTTTCCTTGCTGTGCCACTACTAGTGCTGTTTTTACCTCATGGCTTTTTGAAAGAGCTTTCTCACGTTGCTTCTCAAACCCACTTAACTGAGCACATTTTATCTGAAGTATGTCACAACCTACTGAAAGAACATGAGATGGTAGGCTCCAGAATGGGACGCATGCTCTCATTTTATGTATGGCTCATGGTATGTCACACAGGACTATGTAACTTCTGGTCCCGGGGAGCATGCCAGTGGTAATATGTAGAATAACTATCTCTTAAGTTTAACGAATTTCTTTATATAAAATGTAAATATTAATAGCAGCCCTAATATTTTACCTTCATCCCAAAGTATTATTTGCTGCTCCCTGAGATTCATAAATGCCACTTCGGAGACCACTGAACACAGTTATAGATTTTCCAGACATGTGACCTTATTTAGTTCAGATTGAAAATATTTCACTAAATAATGAACAAAACTGGAACGCAAAGGCCTCCTAATTAGCGCTGGGGCCAGGAGGACTTTACTCTCTGTATTTACACTCCATCCTCTTTATGCGGCAGCGTTTGGGCAGCTAAATGACAGGTCGGTTCACACTTCCTTGCAGATAGTTAGAACCTCTTACTTTATCTCTCCCTTTATAAAACAACCTAGAAATCTTAATTTGCCTAGATTGTATATCATTAGAATCCTCCCCTAGTTTATTAAGATCTTTATGGTTGCATTAGACTTCCGTTCCTTTTGTCTGCCTGGCTTCTATGCCCCTTCCTTCTCGTTCCAGCCCCCTTCTCCCCTCTCTGTTCATGTGCCAGACTGACTCCAGAGTGAACACAAAGCCAAGGCTGGACTACTTAGTTGTTCTTGGTCTTTTGTATATGAATCTTTGAGGGGCTCAAAGATGAAACTGCTGTGGATTACACACCCCTGAGTTCACGTTAATTAGAATGTCCATTTTTTCCTACTACTAGACCGCCAGTCTTTTCTAAGGCCCATTATTCTGTATCTCCTTCAAATTCATAAGCTGCACCAAAGCTAAGGTGGGCATCTTTTTAAACCTGGTGAATATAAACTTTAAATATATTAGCTCCCTCCCAGTTTTGTGCTATCTCAAAACATAATACTTATATCTTCTAAGGGATACTCAAGGGATATTGCTGGATCAAGATTAGTATGCCTGTATTAGACTCCTTAGATTCTTATAGAATAACTATAAATGAACAAAATTTTAAAAGTTTTAGTAGTTCATACTTATTGAGTGTTGTTATATATGAGGCACTATTATTGTGCCTCACTTTTTAAAATAAACTTTATTAAGAAATAATTTTAGATCAGAAAAATATAATTTTATAAGAAAAGTTGTAAAGGTAGTACAAAGAGTTTTATATTTCATACACCCAGTTCTCCCAATGTTAACATCTTACATAACCAAAAAACTAACATCAGTGCATTGCTATTCCTAACCTACAGGCTTTATTTGAAATTCACCAGTTTTTCACCAATGTCCTCTTTCTGTTCCAAGATCTAATCCAGGTTCCACATTGCATTTGGAAGTGTTTCACTTTTATTAATTCATTTAATTCTCACAGTTATCTATGAGATGGGCATCACCATTTCCTTCATTTTATAAATGAGAAACTGAGACAAGAACAAGTTAAACGATTGGTTAAAGAAGGGGCAAAATTAGGATTTGAGCCCTGCAGATGGGCTCCAGGCCCTTTGTTCTTAACCCTTATGTTGTGCTTCCACATACTAAAAAAAAAAAAAGTACCTGGCATTTCTGGTGTTTCCTGTTATCCCACAATATTTTCACTTTGCAATGGGTTTAGTTTGTGCGCTTTGCTCTGAGTGGACTTCCGTCAGCCCTAAAGATTACTACAGCCCTTCGGTACGTGCATAAACTGTCTCTTAAATAATTCCTTCTCCTGTTCTGCTGAGATTAGTGTCAAAACTCAGCATGCTTTAGTATATAGAATTGACATGTGTTGAGAATCAAATTATTTGCCCATCTGCATTTTTTTAGAACAGAGTTTTTTCAAACTTAAAGGTGTATGTGGATCACAGGCTATCTTGTTAAAATGCAGAGTCTGCAGGTTGGAGATGAAGCCTGTTAATTTGTATTTCCATCAAGGTCCCAGGTGACATTCAGGCTGCTGGTCTAACTTTGGGTAGCAAAGCCCTCAACCTTTTCTTCTCCACTTTTCCTCAGACCGACCACATTTCTTTACTCACACAATACTTTGGAAAAACAATTTGCCTCGGCTTAGAGAAGGGACCAGTTTCGGGCTGTTCTGTCAAATCTTTTTTATCTAGTGCAAACAAAAATTTTCTCTAAATAGTTATAATGTTTGGATTCCTTTTTACTTAGAGGAATTATTAAAGCAAAGCATCTGCTTATTAGTTCTGTTATTTTGTTCTCTGTCATTTGTTAGTGATCTTCCCTATTTGTCTTCCTTATCTTCCATGATCCAACTCCATCCAGAGGCATTTGAATTGTTGCAAGCACTTCTACAAGCTTTAATTTACTCTAAAACATTAACTTCTATGCTATTATACTTGCTGCATTTCGTCACTCGTTTTTTCGATTTGTCTTAGGCCACGCATTTTTTCTTCCACCTTTCATGTGCAGTGCTTTAAAATCTGAGTGGGTCAAAAGTTTCTTGTGCAGCGCATTAATTTCTTTTTATATCACCTACCACTCCAGACTCCTTCAGATTTCTCCCTCAACTACATTTGCGGTTGTAGTAATGTCATGTCCTTTTCTGTTCCTTTGTTCCTGGTTTGCTTATCTTAAGAACTTCCATCTCTTATTACTTTAGAATCTCTAGCCAGTTGAAATACATATTTTATATATTTTCTTGAAATCTTTTGAAATCTGCTTATATAAAGCCTGAATCTATTATACTCATTATATTCTTTTTGATAATTAGCAACCTTAAGGTGACATCACTTCTTCTAAGTTTCCTATTATTCAAGCCCCTCCCCCACCCCCAACATGTCCTTCCTTGTAGGTTAGAATTAAACCCAGACTAGCAGTTCTCACCACTGCTTCCTTTATGTTCTGGAAGATGAAAGCACCAGCTCTTCCTCTGGGCTAAGTAAGCATTTGCATATTTTAGATTTTTTTTTTTAATGGAAGACATGAAAAATCTCGAGCCCTGTTCTGCAGAGCTGACCTGACCATGGCTGGGGACAGGCACACGTGCTGGGAAAGCCCTGTTTCTGAAGGTAAGACGGAAGGAGGTGGCGTCAGTGCCCTTGCGAATGTGAGACTCCAGCAAATACAATAGCACCTCTGGGACAGCCATGACGTCCCCTTTTATAGTTGCAGAGACTGCCGTTATGTTACCTGTCACAGTGACACTGTTCAAGTAACTGTTGTTTAGATCAAACTGCAGACAGGATTTTGGGGTCCAGGAGTATGCTCTTCATAAGTTAACAAAATAATAGGGAATGGATTGTCTCTTTCCAGACCTGGTGGAAGAAGGGGCGCCATCATGGCAGTTGACATCCGCCAGGACAAAGACGGAAAGATTCCACGCAAGGAGCCCAAGAGCCAGGACATCTACCTAAGGCTGTCGGTCAAGCTGCGCAGGTTTCTAACCAGACGAACCAACTCCACCTTCAATCACGTGGTGCTGAAGCGGTCGTTCACCAAAAGGCCGCCTCTGTCCCTTTGTCTGATGATCCGGCCGATGAAGCTTCCTGGCCGGGAGGGCAAAACCGCTGTGGTCGTAGGGACTGTAACCGATGACATGCGCATCCAGGAGGACCCCAAACTGAAGGTGTGTGCACTTCGTGTGAGCAGCCGAGCCTGAGCCACATCCTTAAGGCTGGGGGCAAGATCCTCACCTTTGACCAGCTGGGCCTGGACTCCCCCAAGGGCTGTGACACCGTCCTGCTCTCTGGTCCTCGCAAGGCTCCCCGCACCCCACACAGCCACACCAAAACCTAGGTGCGCTCCAGAGGCTGGACAACTGAGTGAGCCGGAGGCCGTAGGGTCAGCCGCAGCTGCAAAAACTAACCCTGGGTCCTGCCTTGTTATTAAAGAGATTTGGGATGCTGAAAAACTAATAATAATAACGATAGAGAATGGATTGATAACAACACGAAATAGCTTATGAGATGGAAAATGAGTTCCATTCAACAGTATTTTAAGAGTCAGAGAAACGCCATGAGTTCTTGGTCAAAATGATAACTTCCTGATGTTGGGGAATGATTATCTTGCTTTTAAATGAAAGAGAAGGAGAAAAGCTAAACATGTTAGCTAAGAATTTGTCAGAATAGTCCAAGAGTGTTTTTTTTCTTTTGAAAGACTGGACTGTGATGATAGCAGATGAAATGAGAGGGAAAAAAAGAAAAAAACATTTCAAACAATAATAATTATAATTCCAAATCTTTCATTCAAAACTATGTCAAAATGTATAATTAAAAACTCTATCTAAAGAAAAATCTGTGGATTTTATAATCAATTTATTAAAGTCAGATTCACTCTTTAATAATTTCTTTATCATCTAATATGTACCCAGCACTGA
This sequence comes from Eidolon dupreanum, assembly GCA_028627145.1. Classification (NCBI taxonomy): domain Eukaryota; kingdom Metazoa; phylum Chordata; class Mammalia; order Chiroptera; family Pteropodidae; genus Eidolon; species Eidolon dupreanum. The sequence continues at coordinate 157,958,674 of CM053503.1, read as the reverse complement.
ACAGGTGCTAGGAATTGAAAAATTAGTAAAATGTCAACCATATCTTCAAAGAGTCTAAAGTCTAGTGGAGAAATCAGGTGATAACATAATTAGAATGCAATGTTGCAAGTGCAAGGGCAAACTTCTGTAAAAATACTGGAGACTATGACTTATATTTCAGTGACATATTAAGGAAGTTTTCACAGCATAAGGGACATATGAACTGTGTTTTGAATTACAACTTCACAAGGCAGAGAAGAGAAGGGGAAGGACGTTCTGGGAAGTGGAAAAAGCATACACGGATGCTCAGAGATGAATAAGGGTGGGTTTGAGCTCAATATGCATGGAATGCTTAGGAAGGACTTTGCACTTCTCTGAACCATTTGAAATTCAGCGCCACATGTGACTTTATTTGTCCAATGGGCTATGTTTCAAAAGGATATGGATCACTTGTGGGAAGAAGACATTTTTTTTAATACCCATGATAGTTCATATTTATTCAATACATAGCATGTGAAACACACCATTCTAAACACTTTACATATTTAATTCTCATTTAGTCTTTATTTTTTTAACTATAGTTGAGATTCAATATTATTTATATTAATTTCAAGTGTACAGCATAGTATTTAGACATTTATATAATCTATGAAGTGGTTCCCTTGGTAAGTCTAGTACCCACATGGTACTATGAATAGTCATTACAATATTATTGACTATATTCCCCATGCTGTACTTTACATTCCCATGACTATTTTCAAACTACCAATTTGTACTTCTTAATCTCTGGGAAGAAGACTTTAAAAGCCAATTCTTGATTCAACATCCTTTTCCCTCTTCCCTGAGGACTGATGATATGGTAGATAGTGAAGGCTCATAGCCTAGGTCTCTGCTAAGAAATATACTTGAGCATAGTCTCCTGAGTCCCCAAGATGGACACAGAATGAGTGAAGAATAAACTTTTATTCTTTTAAGCCACTGAGATTTGGGGGATTGCTTCCAACCACAGTGTGACTCAGCTATTCAGGACTAATACAAAAAATGGAAGCTTGGAGGACTCTGAGAACAAAACTTAGAATTACATGGCAATAGCCACTGTTTAAGCAGTGAATGACAAAGAAGCTACTACTGGAGGCAAGAAAGATGATAATAATGCAATGCAGCAGTGAAAACTTTAATAAGATTGTCTTTAAAACTGCAATAACTTGGGAAGCAGACTCTACATCTAACACATTTGTAGCTCTAAGGTAAAAGATTGGAAAGCTGTTAAATTAGTGTATGCTGGTTGCTTTTGGTCACACTGGGAAAGGTATATTACAAGAGAGGAATGAGTTCAGAAAACTACTGGCAAATTTGCTATCAGATGAAAGGGAATCAAAGGAGTCTGTAAATTAAAGGATGTTGAGGAGTTAAAGTAGCAACTGTTTTTAACTCCAGCAAAAGACAAAACTTAAAAAAATCTTAGAACAACAAACATCAATGTAATGTCTCCTTTACACAAAGGTAAATTTGGGGCTATGGACATTATGCCAATTACTAAAATCACTGAAAGAACTAAGGGGTCTTAGATTAAAGGTCTTACTATAAATGTGGTCTCCATTGACTCCATTCAATTGAACAAAATGGTTCAGAAAAAACTGACTAAATTTGTGACTCTTCTGCTAAAGCTTGATGGACTCAACATAGCTATAATTAGGTAAAGGTAGAAATGCATGAGGATGAGAAAGCCAAGGAATTACATCTCAAAAAAGAACATAATTCTTTTGGCTATTAGAAAATAAAGCTCATGCAGAAATAGATAAAAAGTCAACTAATTTTCAAGGGAATTTTCACTGCTGAAAGGACCATTCACCTGGCTTCACAAGGACAGACTTGAAGTGGCCTGTGCACCTGCATCTGTCTGCAGGCAAAACGAGTGCTTTGGAGGGCTGCACAGTCATCGGGGAGGGTGCGTTCATTGGATGCCACTTCAGATGTGATGGAGAACGATGGAAGAGGAAGACTCCCAGAGGTCTGAACTAGAGGCCACAGAGAACAAGAGACAAGGGAGCTACTCCCAGGAGGTGAAACTAGTGCCTAAGCAAAGTGAATCCTCAAAAGATTTGAACAGTGGGATGTTAGAATTGCCATAGCCACCCCTGTATCTGCTCTGTCTCCCATTCTTTATCTGTCTGAATGCAAGTGTTTATCGAGTTTGTCCTGGCTTCGTTCTCTTGTTCCTGGGTGTGTGGGGTGAAAAAATGGCTCACACATGCAGACTATTGCATATCATCTTCTCTCATTAAGACTTCTGGTCCTTTCTACCACCCAGAGGGCCACCGCTTTGAGCCTGATGCTATGACTTACTGGTTATTTTGGGTTGTCTTGGTTGAAAATGAGTTGATCATATTTTGTGTCTGGGATGTAAACTAAATATTTAAGGACCAGATGGGCTCTTAATGCTCTTATCTGTTATGTCCAGGTATCCTTCCTCCAGACACATAATAAGATTGCACTGTCTACCTCTTTGAGATTAGGCATTTTCACATTATTTGCTATGGCCATTAGTGTATGAGCAAACATGATGTGTCACTTTGAGGCAGAAACCTTTCAGAGCCAGTATGTGAACTGCCATGTCCCCTACCTTCCTCACTGCCATCTGTATTATTTCATTTTGTTCAGGCCTGAGCAAGATAGGCCCCTAAGTGACAACAACACAGAGCAGAGCATTCTGGTGACTCAGGATGGCAGTATAGTATGACTGAGGAATAAGCTTTTGTCATTTTAAGCCCCTGCAATTTGGGGGTTGTTGGTTATGACATTTTAGTAACAATCCATCTTGATTAGTATGTATACTAAAATGTACTTCATAAAATGTAGGCACCAGGCATTAAAAGTTACAATAATGGAAGGTGAAAAGAATAACAAAATACCGAATTTATGGACATCACCTAGCCTGGACCCTAACATCCCTAGGGTGGGATGAATTCAAATAGACGTTATCAGAATAATGACACATTTTACAGTAATAATTTTTTTGAAGTTTCAAATATTTATAAACCCTAACATTGTATGATATCTGAGATTCTTGAAAATTCTTCTCATATTAGAGTGTCATTAAGGTAATAATAACATTTTAATTGCTTCTCAATAAAGAAAATTAGTAAAGTTCAAAAGCCTGAATCTTTGGTTAATTTGTTTAAACACAATTAAATAGATTCCCAAGAAAAATATACCACTTTTACCTGCAATATTATATGATCTTTTAAACTCTTTCAACATCTTTAGTGATGTGCTAGCTGATATTGAGCTAAAAAATAATTTGGATTCTGAGGATAAACAAAAACACTAGTTTGGCAAGATTGCACATTACAGATCTAATGTCCTCAGGAAATAAATACTCTGAATTTAGAACACAGGCTGGTGTGCCTAAAATTTGGCACCTACCTGTAAAGGAGGAAGGAGACAGTTAGTTTGCGGTGGACTGTTATTTAAATGGAGCACTCTAATATGAAATTATGGATATTTAGCAGAATTACACCCAGTTGGCCTTTTTGTGTCCTTTTCTACCAGACAGAGATGCCTTCTCCAGGGGAGAATTGATAATCGAGTATTGGCAAATTGTAGAAATGATAACGAAGAATCCCTTGCAGCATGTTTTGTTCTGTGTTTGGCAAAGAAACGATTGCTGGCTTGTTATCTTGAAAAACGAGTCAAACAAAGCACAGGTTGGATCTATGCTCCTTTTCACTTTCTTTAGATCCTAGGCTTTCTAGGAGGCTTCAGAAATTAGTGTTTCTCTTCCAGCGTTGCTATTTTCAGTGAGAAATGCTAAAGAAAATGCTTATTTATGACATTGCTCAAAAGCTTCACTCCCTAGTTCATAATGTCTTACGTGCATTTTGGTGGTATTGTGAATACACTTTTTAAACTCCCAATTTACCTAAAAAATATGTTGCGCTTTATTCCCTGACTTGTAAGTGAGCATTCGAATGCTAACAACATGGGGTTCTTGCAAGGGAGTTGCAACAACCACAGCCCAGATGAAGCAGTATGCAGAAGGAAACTGAAAGTGTGTGTGTGTGTGTGTGTGTGTGTGTGTGTGTGTGTGTGTGTGGAATAAGGTTTCCACTTTGAGCCAGAAAAGACAGAAATGATGTATATTGAGGAAATTAACAAAGCAGTTCTGGGAAAATGATTCTGGCATGACTTCCACTCTGCAAATGTGAGAAACTGGCCTCTTATTTGTCCTATGGGTGGTGTGGTGTTAAGTTTAGAGCTAAAACTTAAAAAAATACATGTAAAACACACACACATGCTTAGCACATAGTAAGCATTCAATAAATTATCTATTTACGATAATTACTATTCTAGCACATATCTGGTATATGTAAATATACCAAGTGATGATGAGGCTTTGGAGTACTGTCGCTCAGCCTCCTTCCCACCCAACTCTCCTCGCACACATAGACGCTGCAAGGATGTTAATGATGGAGTAATTAGGACCAAATGCTCAATCAGTTAGTGAGTTAAGTCTCCAATGCTCTGTACATATAACTAGAACAGGAGATAATTTTCAAATATGAAACAATAACTCACCAGGAGAAAAGAAGGGCTTTATCTTAGACAGTCACAGAGGCATGTCATCCAGTGGAAGAGTTCAGGTGAGGAGAGGCCACTGCTAAGGTCAGCCAGAGGGTGCTAGGGACATTCAGCTTGAAGCTGGCTAGTGACAGGTGTAGACACATGACCAGCATATAATAAAGGATAGCAGGGACAGGTCAGACTCTCTCTGCCAGAGACCCTGGAATTCTCTAGGACAATGCCTTCCCCAATGGAATAGATCCAATGGTAGGTGTTAGACATCTTGGGACACTTATTTCTTCTAATGTGCCTTAAATTTCAACATGCAGAGATCTATCTACACTACCCCTGTGCAAGACCAGCCATGGTCATAGTGATATGCTTCAAAGCGTTGTCCTGATGTTCCAAAGTGATATTCCAAACTTGTTCTGGATGTTGATTGTTTTGGGGACCTAACTGTCAGGGCTTTGTGGATGTTTTTGGGGTGCTGCTATTCAGAGTAACCTCGTGCTTTTACACCAGTCTTATGCTCAGTCTCCACAGCCATGTGCTTCTAGTGTTGAAGCATTTCTTGGGAACACACAGGCAATGTAAGTGATGCCAACCAAAACGCTGATTTTAACCGACAGGTGGAAAAACAAGAAATGATCTTATAAGTCTAAATTAGTATTTTAATAAGATGTAATGTTTCATTTTGGGGAATAAAATCCCAATCCCTTGGCATGGCTTATATAAAGCTCTTCAAAATATTGCCCATCTATTCTTCCATATCATTCTTAACTGTCTTCTCCAATCCAAGTACACTAATCTTCTCACCATTCCTTAGATGTGAATGTCCCTTCACGAGTCACTCTGTGACTTAAACATGCTATCCACTATGTCTGGAATAGGCTTTCTTCTCTTGTTTTCTGGAAAATGTCTGTTTTTTTCTCTAGACGTAAAGGTAATGTCTCCATCTCTTTACAGATTTCTTTTGCATTGTTGTGAGTTGCCCCATCAACTTAACTTTCACTGTCTTTGTTCATGGCTTGATTACATTATTTGTAACAATGTATTCCCAGTACCTATTTATATAAAAATCTCCCCTGCTCCCCTATGTGCTCCTGGTATGGAGGGACTCTTTTATTCAGTTTTGTATCCTTACCACCTAACATAGAGTCGCTTGCCCTAGAAAAGGAACATAATAAATGTTTGTGGAATGAATGACTAAAAATAATCATAAAAAATATAAAGTAGTCTCAACGATGAGAAACATCTGTCTCGATGTGTGTGATAAGGTTCAACACAGGGCATGAGAAAGAAAAAAGTAATCCTGTCCTAAAATGTCCTATTTAAAAAGTAACAAAGTATTGAAAACTGTAAAACATTAGAATCGTTTTAAAAACCACCTTTACTACAAATTCCTTACCTCTTGAAGAGACATGGTCCCTAAAAGATGATGATCAGTTATTAAGCAACAAGGATTTTAAAATTACATTCAACTCACAAGTTGAGAGATGCCTAAAAAGGTGGAATCTGTTGAGGTCTGAATAAAATTGGCATTTTCTTATTTTCTGACATTAAGGTACTGAATATGCTGTCAGGCATTAACATGTTTGTTGATGGTAAGTTGGCTTGGTAGGATAGAAAGTTTATGAGTTACACTTTTACAATCACATTTTCATTACTAAACACAGATCTATATCTAGGGCAGATTATTGCTTGGAGTTATTAGCCATGTGCTAGTAGGATGCATGAGTACTGTTTTTCTTGTTCAATTTTAACAGTGGAGCTGTGCTTGAAAATCCATTTGGTAAACAGTCTAATCTATGTCGACAGCCCTAAAGTGATGAGTGAACACATGTAAAAGAGTTAGTTAAACCAGATGTTGTGTATGGTCGAATTAAAAAGGCATTTAAATACAGTGCAATTTTGCAAGTCGTTTTAAGCATATAGTGCATATAAATTTATGTTAACTATAACATATAATATGGTTTATGTCCAAGTAAAAAGTATTATTTTGCTATTCCTTATATGTTTATTAATCCTGGTCTTGCCAATACATTACAAAAAATTTTAAACCAATTATAATAAAAAATTGGGTCAAACCTGTAAATTTTAAGTAATGATTTTGGCTAAAGGAGTAGTTTAGTCACCTTGAATCTAACTAATGAAAACCTTTTGTTGAGGATAAAAAGATTTGAAAGTGGGATAATGTCTCCTCCCCACACCCCAAATAATTTTTAAAGCAAAATGACTCTAAGCACATTTGCGATATATGGCAATGGATTTTTAAAAATTAATAGTGAACTTATAAGGACAGCATAAAGATTTCTTAAAGGCTTCAGTCTCACTAACAAATGCCAAAACTCATTTCTACAAGTTGATTTTTGAAGTAGTTCATCAAAAAGGCCATAGTTCTTGAAATGCATGTCAATAAAATGACACATTCATCTTTCCCCGGTGTGATCATTGAATTATTTTCTGTTTGATGTTCAATTAGATCATGAAGTCCATTGAACTCTGACATCAGAATATTGACATCAGAATGGTTCAGAACACTGCAATGAACAATTTTCAATCCAGTTTATTTTCTTCCAAACAACAAAATATACTTTGGCAAATAAAGACACATTCAATTTAACAATTTCTAACCTAAATTTCTCCTTCTGCCTTACTTTTTGATATGAAAAGAAACACTATGTAGACCAAGAGTATTTGTTTATAGTAAGAGAAAAAAAAAATTCCTTCTCGTATGCCAAGATTCAGTTGTAACCACCAATTAGAAGCCAAGTAAATGGAGCACTCCTCTGGGTCTCTTAATGCCTTTTGACCACTGTTTATTGCAGTAGATTGTAATAATTAGTGCCGTAAAAGCATAAATACAAAAATGAGGGGGTCGCACTAGGTGATCTCGAAGGTCCTTTGCAGCATTAGAATTCTAGAAGTTGGTGAGCCAGAAATTGCTAATGTGTTTCTGAATGTACCAAAGTTATGCCTGGGGACAATTTATTCATTTGAAGGATGGGCCCTTTTTATTAATTTGGCTCAGAAATACAAGCGTAAATGAAAAGTAAGTGCTGGTGAAACGCTAATAATAATATGTAACTCTATAGCATTTTACCTCTTACGAAGAGTTGGTCTATACACATCATTGCATTTAGTTTGCAGTAACATTGTGAAGAAGTTCTATCACCGGATTTTCCCACACTTTTGAAAAACTTGTAGAAAATGTGATATTACTGAACTTTCCTTGGTTTTCTGACTTTGTCAAAAAGGCTAAGGAAACTCTGTTAGGGAGCAGAGGACAGGGACCTAAATTCATCTGAGTCCGGGAGCCCCCACTAGGGTGAGGACCATCTCTACCTTACTGACCGTTATATCCTTAGCATCTGACCCATCTAACCTTATCAAGGTTATGTGCCCGTGAAGAGAAATAAATCATACATAGATACATTGTGTGTCAGGAAGTAGTAAGCCTTGAAAAAAAAATTTTAAAGTTTAAGAGAAAAGCAGTGGCAGGATAATTTAAATGAAGAAGGAATCCTAGAGGAGGTGTCATTTGGGAGAGCCCCATAAGAAGTGATGCTTGGAGAACAGTTTTCTAGACACAGGGGAAGCTATGACACTAGGACCCCAGGATCAGAACTTGTTCAGTACATTTGAAGGACAGCAGGAACTCTTGTGGCTGGAGTGGACAGAAAGAGGCAAAGAACCTTATGAGATGATAGCACAGAGGTAGTGGTTGGGCAGGTGCCTTAGTAAGAGCATTGATTAGGCAACACAAAATGTGTTTAAATCCACTTTCACATATAACTATGACAGTTAAATAATGAAAAAAAGCAAGTACAAGTGGGTATCTTGCCACTTGTTTAGCTTAGGAGCTTTACTCTAAGAATCTCTATGTGATCTTTCTTCTTTTATCTTGCTATGAACTTGAGCTAAACCCATTTCACAGGTTTTTTTTTTAAAGAAAATTTATCAGTTTTCACAAATCCACACTACTTACGCTGAGTCATGTCTCCCAAATCTCACCTCCTTTCAAGTTTCTATTTTCTCACCTTTTTCTCCTCACCAATGGCTCTGAACTTTCTTTTAAAAGTGGTATATTAAAGACCCCTAGATGTAAACCAACATTTTACAAAAGCTTTTTCACCGAATGACATTTCAGGAAGAGATATGAGGTGTTCTGTGCTTGAATAAATATCTGAAATGTCATACATTCTATTCTTTCTCAAAATTTCACACTGCCTATGGACAATTTACAGGTTCTGAGAAGTATTTCAGTTTATAAGAAACAAACCTAGAGTTCCCTAAACATATTTTATCCTGGAGCTTTTTTTTTTCTACTGAAAACCCATTAATAATATATGCTACATATATCTCTGGGCCAAAGTTAACACTGCCTTTAACCTCTTCTCAGTGCACTCCCTCAGTGGTCTACCTGCATGTATTCATCCATCCACCCAACTATCTATTCATTTGTTCATTTTTACAGTTGGACTAGACACTGGGAATAAAATGCTAAATTAACATTTTGTCCTTAGCTCAAGGTCCTACAGTCTAATGGGGGAGATAATCACATAAAGAAATAATTCAAATTTAGTGTGATAAATGCGATGACTGATATATGCATGGATTATTATAGAAACTTAGAGATGAGGGTACTTAACAATGCATACTGTTATCAAATAGTCAGACTCCCCCTTATTTTAAAATCATACAACCAAACAAAGATTAAAAGTGTGTTTCACAACAAACAACGGTAACAAGTTTCTCTGCAATTATATTGAATTTTCCCCTTATTTTTAAATTTTGTAACCCTAGAAAGAATTGAATCTTAGTACTTTTCAGGACTTTACTTCTCGCTCGGAATCTTACTGAAAGTGAAAGGGAAAAATGGGGTGCCAGTGTACTCATCTAGAACTTCCAAGATGACTTCAAAGAACTTTCAGACACAGCTTAGAGAAAGGAGTTCTGGTAACCACGGCCAAGAGGAAGAACACAGCTGGCTCAGGCTCCAACCCAGGATGCCACTTGGATACCTGTGGGAGACTGGAGGGTCTCCTTGTTAATTCTAAGGTGTTGGCTTATGTCAGTGTACAATACCTAACTCTCCCCCTCAGAAAATCCTTTTTCAACCATTTGCTTGAACTGTTTAATGCTTAAATATCTGCTTTGTTGACCTATGCTTTAGTTGATGATAAATGCAGCGTTTTATTTGAATTTTGTTTTGAACATCACAAATACGGCTGAAAAAAAAATGGAAGATGAAATGCAGCAAAGATTAAGTGAAGCTTTTTAAGAAGACAGATTATCTTTCTAATATAAACCTAGTACATTTTTAGTAATTGTGGGATGTGTGATTTGTCTCCTACCTTATAAAGGCATAGATCTATTGCATTCTGCCAGAATTTGTTCTTTCCTCGAAATATCTTGGAAGAGAGAATTGTAACATAAATACAATTTCTTTCCTCTGCAAATAAAAGAAGAGAAACTGTTGGAAAATAGCTGTTTCTCAAGATAGTCTATGTCCCATACTTTTTGCTTAAATCTTAATGAATACAGACGAAGGTGAGAGCATTGGGATTTAGATCTCGTCACAAGAGGGAACATTTATTATCAATGATTCATGAGCACTCTTGAAAATACTAATTATTTGTGGCCAAAATTTGATAAGATAACCTTCCTGCATTTTTAATTTTTTTTTAATCGTTTCAAGCCCTAAGATACAGAGGCGATTTTAACACCATAGGCATGTTTTGAACCATTAAATAATAATTTAAAAAATGATTAGAGTAATACTTAATAATTGAACACAAATTCTTTCAGAATTTTCATTTGATATAACCAAACAATTTACTCAATGCTCTATGTAACTTTATAGTGGTAGATATATAGATGGCTGGAAATAGATAATCTGAAAAATACTTTTGTAATAAGTGACAAATCAAAAGGCTTTTCTTTAAGAAAAGAATATGCCAAGGCTTTTAATCAAGATTTCTCAACTTTGGCACTACCAGCATTTGGAACCAGATAATTCTTTTTTTTTTCGAGAGTGAGAGGAGGTGGTGTCCTGTGCATCATAGGATATTGAGCAGGATCCCTGGCCTCTATGCATAGATGTCAACAACAACTCTGCCCCCCTCCCCCCCGCCACACAATTCCTAATTGTGACAATCAAAACATCTCCAGACATGATCAAATATTCCCTAGGTATGGGAAACCACCCCTAGTTGAGAGCCACTGTTTTAAAATTTAGGTCAACTGTTTGAACCCAGGATGAGAGAAAAAAGGGGAGAGCAGGATACTGCTAGTATTTCTTCTATATGAAGGATTAGAAAAAGACAGAACCTTCCTTAATGGTCTAGAGGCTGTGTGCTGCAGGCCTCCTGCGGGTGCTATTCACAGAGCTCAGATGTGAATGCATATCCTGGAGCTGAGCAAAGCTCTGCCTCCGAAACCACAATCTCTCTTCCAGGCTAGAGCTGTGGCCATGGTGCAGTGGAGAATAGAAACACTGTCCCGTTGAAGGCCAAGGACAATCATACAAAGTTGCAAAAGTGTGCATCACCTTCTGAGCTAATTCAGACCAGCCAAGCAGTCGGTTGCTCAAACTGATGGCTATTGTTAGAAACACCAGGATATGAGGAAAAGAAACACCCTATCAAAGACAGATAATTGAATCTCTGAGAGCAGTCATGGGTCAGTGCCCACTTCACATACCCTCACGAAGATTCCCATCATCTTCTGGCCAGGATTTGACCAGCCTCTTGACTGATCTCCTTTCCTAGGCTGGCTTTCGTCCAACCTTCTTCCACACAGCTGTCAGACGTTCTTTCTAAAATACAACCCTGAAATTATCTCTGCCTTGCTTAAAATGCTTTGATGTTGCCTTTGAGATAGAGTCCAAGCTCCTTAGTGGCCTATATGCTGACTTCATCTTTTGACACCCTCTTTCACACACATCAAGTCCCAAATCTAAATGTGAATATGTTCCTTCTAGTCTCTCTATTCTTGCTCATGCAGTCCTTTCTTGTCACTGTCACTTCAACATGTCCATCCAGCCTGTATTCTTTATTGAAAAAGTCAACAAAGAAAGCCTTTTTGCTGTTTCTTCTTCTCTTTCTTCTCTTTCTCCTTTCTCTCTCTCTCTCTCTCTCTCTCTCTCTCTCTCTCTCTCTCTCTCTCTCTCTCTCTCTCTCTCTCTCCCTGCCTTCTCTTTCCAGTAAGCATTACAATTCTGATTTAACAATTTTATAGCTTACAGTCACTTTTCTGTTATTTTCCAAAACTCCTCTCCTCTCTCCTACCCTTAGTTCTCCTTCTACAACTCTGACTATTCCTTCTTAGTCTCTTCTCTCTCCTCAAATGGTTGCAGCCAGCAGTGTTCCAACATTAGCACTCTTTGCTTTTCACTCTCCAAATGCTTGCTAGGGAATCACCTTTATGGAGTGACTTGACACTTTGATGCTTGTGACTCCCACATTTGTACACCTGGCCTCAGCCTATCTCTTGAGCACCAGATCCAATAATTAAATTTCTGCAAAGCAATTCCCCTAGATACCTCAATCATACCTCTAATTCAACATGCCCTCTGCCTAGCTCATCTTTTCCCATAGACTTCCTGTTGTATTTCTTTTCTCATGAAATGCCAATCTTCCTCATCAGAAACCTGTAATTTCCCCCAGTCTGTTTCCTCATCCCTCACATTTAATTGGTGGCCAAATCCAACTGATTCTATCTACTCAAGGTCTCCCATAGCTTTCTTGTTGTTACTGACTTTATTCAGCCTTTGTTGGGTGGGTTATTTCAAGTCTTTATCATAGATGCTCTGTGCTCCCTGTCTTGTTCTATCCAATCTATTCTTCACCTTGCTGCTGATATAACAGTGTGGTCATGTCCCTTCTTTGTCTAAAATTATTTAAGGGCTTTTTTTTTTATTAATTGTTCATAGGATATAGATCAAATTTCGCTGTGGTAGACCAAGAAATTGGGAACGTCATTATGTCTGGACTACTGATAACACACAAATATCCACCATAACAGTCATCATCAAATAGCTATATCTGGGAATGAGCAAAAGACGGAAATAAATTCAGAGCAAACAACATCATGTATCACATGTGGACATTAACTTCTTTTCCAGCTTTATCGGTTGTCACAAAGTCTCTTCTTCTGTGCACCTCACACTCCAGCTATGTGAACTCCTTATAAATCCTTGAATGTGTAATACTACCTCAAGCCCCTATGGCTTTTCTATCCCTAGGATATCCTTTCCTCCCCCATTCTCCCAACCCTTTGGCCTTGAATGCCTTAGTCCCCTCTGCTTTCCTGGCAAACACATACTTTTTCTTTAATGCTCTGCTCAAATATAACTTTTTCATGAAGACTTGCCTGACTCGTTTTGTCATATAGACTAGATTTCTCTCTCTTTTCCATCTGCATTGCACCCTATAAAGGCAATACCATTACATCTACAATTCTTTATTTTAATTACATTACTTCATTTACTTCCTCATTTGCTAGATTGGTAGGTTAAGTCACTTTCAGGAAAAACTATATCTTATGGTTTCCTAATATCCACTACAGCACCCAGAGCACAGAGACATTTAAAAATACTTTTTTAAATGAGAAAATAAAAGAATGAACAGATTATAAGAATGTACCAGACATTTTAAGCTATATTATAGCTCTTCATTTGCTGATTCTAAAACAATTTTTAAAGCTTCTCTCTTAGTATTGATAGATGAGGAAGAAAACATATGATATATTACTTTGATCTAAAATAAACTGAGTGAAAAATGTATAACTCTGGTTTGATGTGGACAGTATTTTAAGAGCAAGTTTCATTAGGATTGACGTACATAATAAACATGACATCAGCGAAAGGCAAAAAGGAAAAAAGTAGATAATAAAGGAACTCTATGAGGAAAATACCACATCATTACTTTTCAACTACTTTAAAATTTTGCCTAAGAAGGATTAAACAAGGTCATTTTTTAATTCTCTATTATGCCAAAATTCTAGTCAAAGGATTAAGGAAGCTGCACATCTTACCCAAACTTCCTCTTTAGAATTAAGTGGAAATGTGTCAAACTCCCACTTTTCCTTAAGTTCTATCCTTTGAGTTCTTTAAAAGGAAGAGAATCATAAAATTAACAAAAGGAAAAACAGAGGCTATGAGCTGATGTAATGATAATGCCAATAAAACTTTATAAATTAAAGTTTCTATTCATATCTCTTTTATAAGGGTCACCATGAAGTTTGCCTCCAAGAAATGCTATGCTTTGATGATAGGCATGAAAGTATTAATGGCTATAATTAAGACAGAAGACTTTATTTCAAGCAAATAATTGTTCACAATTGATGATAGAAGTTTGTTGTGGCCCCAAAATTCCATGTCTTAGGATGGTTGGCATCAGAGAAGCCAACCACTTGGACAACTCAATTAACTTTAATATAACACAATAATTACCTATCATGTAGACATGACTATCAGTTAGACATAAAAGAAAAATCTCAAGTAGATCACCAATCAACAAAAATGATCGACGAAGAGAATTTTAGAATTTCCTTCTTGAGAAAAATCTTGAAGCCATAATGTTGAGGCGTTCTCTATGACTTCTGCTCCTACTTAGAGAGAGAATGTTGTGGGGTTTCCATCCTGTCTGATTCTAAGCTTTGGGCCAGGGACACACATGCCTGTATTGGCAGGGTTTGCATAACAGCATGATGACTGAGACAGACACAGCTTCTACGCAGAAGGTGGGGGAAAAATGAAGAAACAGAAGGACAAAGTCCAACTTTATTTGGGGCCAAATATTGCAAGGTTTTGGCAGAGCAATGCCTGTTTTGCTCTGCTTTTTGGGAACACGGGAGGCCAGGTCTCCCACCCCTTCTGTACCACCATCTGCCTCAATCCTACTATGGGAGCCACACGTGACAGCAATCTCTAAAAAACTGTGGTATTTTGACTTTTGATATCTGCTATATAATAGTATGGGGAAAATATTGCCAAAAAAAAATGTAACTGTTTGTATATTGTTTTTTTAAAAGCCAGCTGGGGAATGAGTTTATAATGGGGATGTCATTAGTATAAATTGCAAGATTAAAAACAAAACACCATAACAACCCATCCGTTAACTGGAAATAGTTGAAATGTGTAGAGTTAAGTCGGGGTGAGCAGTATATACAGGATCAGCCATATTTATGTCTTGCTTAATAGAAAACAAGATGCCCCAACTAATAGTTGCCGATTGCTTCTCTCAAATATAGTCCATGACCAGAAGCTGAAAAATGATTTGCTCTTTAACGACAGCTTCGAATAAAAATTTTCATGGAATTTAGTTGGCCTTTCAGGTATTAACTGTTGTTGTGTGTTTTCGTGTATACGTTATATCACTGCAGTTGATTTAACCCTCAGGCCCTTTCAGGTGACTATATTGTGTCTATGGTTAAACAGAAAAAATATGGCTCATATTAGTGCTCAGGACCAGGAAATCCTGACTCCAGGGTTTGGAATAATAAGAACATTGCCATTACAAGGTTAGCATTTATAAGTGCTGAATATGCTAACCAAATGTTTGTAACCTTCACATTCTGGCTGTCAGAGGAATGCACCTGCATTTCATTACCTGACCCCCAGAAACTCCGAAAGACTTGAAAATTAAGTAAGACTGAGAGTCCTTTCGGTCTTTTCTATAGAAATCTCAATCTCTTCGGTGGGAGGCTCAAATAATAAGGAATGTTAGCTCAGTTCTACAAGGCTTCATAGATGACTGCCCCTGGACTCACACATTAAGTAGTGATAAATTCCTATTTGAAGACCCAGCCCTATAAGAAATAGTGACTGTTACTGCCTGAAGTTCCTCAGCAAACTCTTAGGTTCAGATAATTAAAATAATAATAATAAAAATCTACCTTCCTCTTTTTGGAAAAGTTGGATGGATAACGAAGCACAGATTTTTTTTTTTTTAAATTTTCGACTTAATTAAATGTGGTTCAGAGTTCTATCCTTTCCGCTTATAGATTATATGCTCTCCATTTCTTCAAATCTTTGAACCCTGATCTCAAATAGAAATGATGATATTCTATGCTTTCCTTTGGTATTGTGAGAATTAGTGTTATGATATAAAGTAAAGATATCTATCTAGGAGGTCCAAAATTATCTATTTATCTATCTATTTATCTATCTATCACCTATCTTATCTATCTACCATAGTTCTCATCATCCTCCAGTTTTACAGCAAGCATGAAGTCTAAACACCAGTAGTCTTCATAATGATCAAGATGAAAATTATTCCAATATGCTGGTAAATACAACTGAATTCCTCTAGCAAGGGGTGGAATTGGGTAAGTGGTGGATCAAGGTGTACCTAATTGGAATGTGGTCCCTTTCAGCAGTAGACATATAAGATATTTAATTCATAGAGGAGATAAGATCAGATGATCAAACCCACCCTCTACTGCCAACATACTTCCACCCCTTTTCCCCAGGTAATGAATAGCTATATCCATAATACTATCTTATAATAATTTTTTTGTATTAGCCCAGCATTTGGTTTCCTGGAGAAGGTAGAAGGTAGATGAGAGGAAGAGACATAGAAGAGAAAGGGCACTAAAAGAGCTTATTTTAATCACAAACACTCCCCACAAGAATTAGGCATAAGATAATCTTTTGAATGGCTTCATTTAAACACTATTCAAAATGTTGGCAGAGACAGGAACAACAGTTCCGACCTTCATTCCCTTCCTAGAGGCCGGATACCTTTCCCAGACATTGAACCACTAATGGGAAATTAAAGGCAATAAAACAACAGCTGGAATGCCATAACTGACAAGGTTTATATTGTACTCGGAGCAATTCACACTTAAAGAATTTCCTTTCCAATCATCAGGCTTATTTCTTTCTCGTCAGCGTTCAAGTTGATAGACCCTCTCCTGGTGAAGTGGTTTTCTCTTTGTATAACTGAACAAAGCTGATCTCATCATAGTTCTGCCTCAGAAAATTTGAAGAGCTCTGCCCTCTGCTTTACCCCTTGCTGGCACGTTTGACTAGGAGAAGGGAAGGAACATTTGAGTGCCCGCTGTATCAATGTCATGTATTTGAGGCTCCCAACTAGTGTTATTTTTCTGTTTTGCTCAATGTCATGGGCACTAGTTTTCCCAACTTCATAAGTAGCTGAAATTCAGAGAAGTCTCAGGGATAACTATTCTGTCTCTTCATGAAAGTGCTTATGTAAAGTCAGATTCTGTAGCAGGAAAGTAAGAGTGAGTTACTGGGGTCCACTGCAGGAGAAGTCAATCAATTCATATCGAACGGTAGTAACAATAATGACAACTAAGATTTACTGGGATCACTTCATGTACTCACTACTGTACTAAGTGAGTTACATGAATTAGTTCATTTAATTTTTTATCTGCTCTAGTCATCTTTACTATTATAATTCTTGTTCTACAGAGAAAGAACTGGGGCTTATAAGGGTTAGATAATTTATTTTGAGCTTTGGGTAGTAAGTGAAAAAGCTGGGATTTAAATCTGGGCCATCTGAATCCAGAATGTGAATTGCAAATGACTTTTGAGATACAAATAAGTTTATATGCATGTGTGCATGAATAGAGCCAGGGTCATCATTGTCTGTCACTCTCACGGCTATTAGAATATGCTTTCTTGATTGGGAGGGGAAAAAAAATGGTGGAGTTATAGCCACCTCGTTGGGAATACCTGTGGAAATGTGTTGCACTATTGAATGTCATCTGTGAAATGTGTCACATCTGAAAAAACGTTAAGATCTCTGCCTAATGGAAAAAATGGGTGGTAAACAGATGGTCATAATACCATCTGTCTCATAAGTGCTAGGATAGGCTCATGTGCACAAGATCACGAGACAGCCAAGATAAGGTTACCCACAGTGAAGTTTTCTTGAAGAAGGAAATACTTGAGTTGTATCTTAGGGGAAGAGTTCACCAGGCAGAGAATGGGTAGATAAGCAACAATACAGAGGGAGAAACACAAGACGAGGGACATGCTGGGGTGGTGGGGATGGGGAAGAGGGTAGTAGTATGTGTAGTCAGGAGGGCTAGGGGGAAATTAAAGGTGAATGATTGTTGTTTTTGTTTTTGCCCAGCTGAATGACTTGGATTGTAACCTACAGAGTGATTGGGAACCATTTAAGGATTTAAATTTGAGGAGCAATGTGATCCTAATTGTATTTCTGAAAAATTACTCTGGACAAAATGTCAAAGGTGAATGGATAGAGGGAGAGACAGAAGACAGGAAAATCACCAAGGAGGAGATCATTTTAAATGATCCACAGAAACCAGTGCAGATGAGAAAGAAAGTAGGTCTGAGCTAAAATACTGGCAGGAAGATAAAGGGAAGGAGAGCTGTTTGAAAACAAACCTTAGAATGTGGCATTGACAGAACTTGGTGATCATTTAGCATGGTGGGTGAAAGAGAAGAAACAATCAAGGACAAACTCAAGCTGGCTTACCTGAGCAACTGTGTGGACTATAGAGCTATTTTTGATGGAAAATGAATGTGAAACAGAAGAATTTGGGCTGAAGAATATGTTTTCATTTTAAGAAGACATGTGACCATGTAGAAAATCTGAGAGGTAGGCCAAAGAACATGCCAGAAGAGAGGACAAGGAAAGGTAGGGGTAAAATACAAAGCTTTGGGCATCACTGCTGTGTAATTGATGGTCCATGCCTTGGGAGTGGGGAAGTTCTCAGAGATCCTGTGGGGTGGCATTGAAAGAGAACTGAAAACAAGTCTAGGATACATAAAGCTATAAAGGCTAGTTTGAGGGAAAGAAGCCTGTAAGGGAAACTAGAAATGAGTGGTTTGAAAAAAAAAAAAAATCACCAAGAATGACCTCAGATAAGTCAAGAGAGGATAAATTTTCAAGCTAAAGAATGTCAGCTGTGTCAAATATCCTGGATAGGTCAATTGATAAGAGGAATTAAAAGACTGCCTTGGAGTTTGACAGAGCAGAGGGCCCAGAGGCATCTGAGGAAAATGATTTTCCTGGCTCTGTGAAGGTTAAGCACTGGATAAAAGGGAAAGAAACTGAGACGGTAAATGAAGACTCTTTCTTTCACTCAGAAAACTGCAGGCAGTTGTATATACCTCCGTTTTCACAAGACTTTATATTTAAAATATTTCTTATGTGTCCTAAGCAAGTGAACATCATTATATTTCATTTCAATTATATCACCATGCTAATGTGTATCCATCACAATCAATTCACTTTTATTCATTTTTCAGTGCATAGGCTTCTAAATTAGCAACTTTGAGGAAATAAAATATATGGGGGCAATACCCAAATTCCTTTACATTTTCTCACTTTCATAGATTTCTTGATATTTATCTTTTCTTCATAATCATTATGATTCTAACTGGTTATGAAATGTCACTGATGGTGTTGTCCAATCTTGTGTGATGCCCCCTCCTTGCTCCTCCATCCCCTCCCCATTTTAACGTGATCTACAAGACCATTCACCTCAGTCTTTTGATCACCTCTTCCCAGGACTTCTTGATTCTACCTTGTTTTCTCTTTAATGACTATCTCTATCTATCTATCTATCTATCTATCATCTATCTATCTATCTATCTATCTATCTATCTATCTATTATATACTATATATGTTCTATATATATCATTGTCACCATCTGATTTTATTCAGTTAGGAAAATAATACATCTTGAAAATAAAAGACCATTTATTCCTTGTCATGTAAAATATACACAGCATTTTATTAATGCAATTTTTCATTTTTGACCATGTGCTATGTAAGCACAAAATGAGCTTATATTAGCATTACTCAGTTACTTTACCCAATCAGGTTATCAGCAGAGCAGGACAAATGATTTGTACCTATTTGCTTCAGGTCCCACTCTGATAATACTTTAGGATTTTATTAACGTGACACCTTATAAGAACAACTAAAATGTTATCTGTAAAGAATAACTTCATGCTATTAAATAAATTCTATACATACAATTAAGTTAATTTAAACAAAATGAGTTCGGCAGCTTACAAAGAATATTCAGAAGAGATGGTGCCCTGACTGCACGCTTTCCCGTAGTGATTTAAGGTGCTCTTAAAACCCATAAACAGGGTGCTCTTGATGCCATCTTGGCCTGTCCCTAGGTCTTCTTTTTATCTCTTGATGAGTCAGATTCTTAGTACCCCAGGCCAGTCCAAGCCAGACGGATTGCAGCTGGCATTTAATGTGATATTCTCATACAAATAATTAAGTAATTTGTTGCTTCTAATTCTTTTCTACATTGCTCGTTCATTAATCCACACAAAAGAGCCACTACCGACTGGCATCCTTTAAATCCCTGTAAATGTCTTCTGTTCTGTGTTGCTGCCATGGGAGAGGTTTTTATGTTTCTATGACTCCGTGTTAGAAAGAAAATGTTCGGAGATTATCAGCACAGAGAAGATTGTTTTCCATTACTCAAGAGTCCTTTTCTCTGTGTTTATTTCCTGCCTCATACTTCAAAAGAACACTATGACAAGTTAAACAATTTGTTCATTCATTCTTTCAATAAATATTTACTGAGCATGACTTTAGGAAAAAAGTCAAGAAAGACAACTTTTCATTCCCTTAAGGAGATCAATAATTATAGGACAAGTGCAAATGCGATTAATCAGGATTGTGCAGGTTGAAATGCAAGCTCAGAGAGACAGACTTATTTTAGAGACAGATCAGAAAAGATTTCTCTGAACAGTCAGTGTTCTACTTGAGTACTGAAGAATGAGGTGACGTTTTTCTAGAAGATATGGAAGAAGGGCCTCCTGGAGAAAGAGGAGAGTATGTGTGGATGCAAAAGGCAGACACATGGCACTGGGGAAAGGAGCAGAGTGAAGTAGAACTCTGTATATTATGCTTTGCACAGTTTAGGGTGTTTGTATCTTGCATAATGAGACTGTGTTCATCTGTAAGTTATGTAAGTATTAAAAGGGAAAATAAAACATGATCACACAAAGAGCAACCATATGACAACTTTGAGAAGGTTTGTTATTATCAGAGGAAAAACACCTGTCAGGGTGGGTGAAGCTAAACTTGGAACCCAAAGCCAGAGCCACCTTGTTGTACAAGGAGACCTTACCTGCCAGTGAAGGAATCTTTAAATGTTCCCTGAAAGCTTCAAGAAGACAGTGAGAGATTTTGAAAAGGAAGTGGCACTGTTTAATGTGAATTTTGGGAAATCACTTTGAAAAAGTATGGAAAGAGTAATAGGGGGTTTATATTGAAAGTAGAGAAACTAAAAAACTATAATTCAGGAGAACAATACTAAGGGCCCAAATCATGGTGATGGCAGGGAAGGCAGAGTCAAAGGAGCAGAGCAGAGAGAGAAAGAGGTTGGGGGCAGAGAACTAAGCAACAGATTGAACATGTCTCCACTTGATATGATTAGGGTGGAATGTAGGAAAAAGAACTCTCTAGTTTGTTTAACTATTGTCAGTCACCAAAAAGGCGCTAACAGGGATGGGACAAATTTTTTTTTTTTTAAAAAAAGGTTGTTCTTGATGCATTAAATTTGTATGCCCTATAGCAGGGGTCTCTAACCCCCAGACAGAGGACTGGTACCTGTCCATGTCCTATGAATACCAGGCCACATAGCAGGAGGTGAGCGGCAAGCCAGCAAGTGAAGCTTCATCTGTATTTGCAGCTGCTCCCCAGCGCTAGCATCACTGCCTCAGCTCCACCTCAGATCATCAGGCATTAGATTCACATAGGAGCACCAGTCCCTGGTGCCAAAAAGGTTGGGGACCATTTCCCTATAGAATATACAAGGCAGGGTGCCCAGCAGCATTTGGAGAGGAGTATTGTGCTCAGTAGAGAGAGCCTAATGGCCCCCTTAACCATTCATAAGAGCTTCACAATTCATGAAATTGTATTTCTTATGTGTCAGATTAGAGCTCAAAATTAAGAGACAGAGAAAAGGGTAACCAAATTTAACAAATTTTCACTGTTTGTCATCATAAATATTGCCCCTTTAGTTAACACAATTTATAAAAATTAATTGCATTCAGAGTGAGTTCCCCTCTAAAACAAACAATTAAACAAAAACTCAATATTTCCACAGGAGTCAAACCAGTTGTTTTGATAGCATGAAGCCAAAACAACTGGCTGATTTAATTGTTTGCTCAATCAATAATCATTTTTGGCATTCAATAGATGACCAAAAACAGAGTCTCTGCCCAGAAGTTTCTAAGCAAAGATCACAGTAATGGTGTACTTCTGAATAATACAATTGCAAACTGGCTAATTTTAAACCAATACATAGATTAGGTAAATATTACTAGCACTTATAGTAAATAAGAAGAGTTAAGCGTATTTGATGGAATGGAGATGAAAGTGGTCCTTAAGGGTGACACAAGGATATGTAACATCTGCTCTCATGCAGGAGTCAGTGGTGAGCCATGCCCCACAGGGCACAGAGGCTGGTTAAACAACATTTGTAGGCTGTCACATAAAAGACACAACGACCAAGAAAACAACAAAAACTGCACAATGTCCACATTGCCAATTTTTGCTATGCATATTTTAATCACTCAGCTATGAGTCCTATAGTGGCTTGGTATATGATAAAAAGTCTACTAGAGAGGATTGTGTTTAGACGGGGAAGACTAGGGGTGAAATTACCAACTATTACTAACTTTCATTTACTTATTCAACAATTAGGGGTGGAGGGCGGTTAATACGTGCCAGTCTCGGCCGCTGCAATAGCGAGGGAATCAGATACCTTATGGAGACATCCATCCCTTTTACTAGGTCAAGCCTGACTTGGTTTTCAAGATCTACTAAGTTCAATTACCCCAATTTTACAGAAAATATAATGGAGACAGAGTTGTGAAATAAATTGCCAATGTTATAAAGCTACTAACTGTCAGAGACTGGGATGGACTCCCAGTCCAAGGCATTTTGCAAAATAATAGTCTTTTATAGTCAGTGTGGGTCTGATGAAATAATTTAAGGTATTAATAACAACATTTCATTCATAATAGCCTCAAACTAAATATCCACCAGGATAAATTAAAATTTTTTGACGTATTCATCAACTGAAATACTGTGCACCAATGACAATAAATGAACTATAATCACATGCAACAACATAGAAGGCAGACACAGAAGAGTAAGTACTGTATGATTTTATTTACGTAAAATTAAAGAACAGGCTAAACGAATCAATGTTGATGAAAATCAGAAGAGCAACTACCTTTGGGGAGTGATACTGACAAGGATGGGATGTGAGGAGCTCTCTGATATGCTAGAAATGTATTCTCTATTAATCAGGATGATAATTACAGCTATATAAATATGTGAAATTTATTGCATTGTGTATTTAATATTGGTGCCCTTTATGTATGTTCTATCCCAATTTAAAAACAGTAAATAATGGACAGGAAAGAACTTGGTGAAGTGCTGAAGTATACATCAAGTGGTGTCGTTAAAGCAGTTTCAGAAAAAAAAAACTGATCACTGTCCGGAAGTTTAGACAGGATAGATTGAGGGTGGAATCTCAACAATGTGATCTTGACAATTTAACCTCCAGTGTTTCCTCATGTTCATTGCCCTGTCTCCATTCAGGGCTGTACTAATTTATAACAGGGCAACTGCAATAAGCACCAACAGGTCTGTTTGTCCCCAAGTCTACCTGTGCAATACTACCAGTTATCCTTCCTCAATGTCAACTTGCCCCATTAACTCCTTCGTGTAAATACTTTCAATGGTTTTCTCTTTCTTATAAAATTTTTTTTTTTAAAAATTTTAAGTCCACAATCATTAGCATGGATATGAGGTCTTTTGTGATCTTTCCCCAGGCAAGTACTCCGGTATCATCTCCTGCCTATCACCCATGCATCTTTCTACCTTTCTTAACTCAATAAACATTTACTGAATGCCTATTTAGGTAAGAATCTCTGCCAGCTGGTGGAGAGATAAAAACAAATGAGAAAGAGTCTCAGCATTTTGTTTCAGACCAAAGAAGAAGCAAAGATATCCACATAGAATTGCAAAGCTAATGAGAGGTATGGAAGAGGTTAGACAAAAGGCATCATGGAATCCACAGGAGGAGTGTCAGGCTCGGCCCGGGAGAATTTTTACTGAACTAGCAGAAGATGCTGAGACTTGAAAGAGAAGAAGAAATAGACCTGGTAGACAGAGATAGCTGTGTGGCAGATTACGGCATCCCAGACTGAGGGGATTGCCTAACCAAAGCTATGGAGACATGAAGGAACATGGGCTATCTAGAAGAAAAAAAAGAAAGAAAACTTCAGAAAGATTGAGTCTGTGGTTCAGGGTGGAGACGAGGCGTGACAATGCTTAAGTCAGGACAAGTAGGCAGGCAAACAGCATTAAGGGTCTTGTTTGCCACGTTAAGGAATGTGGATTCCTTCCTGAGGGCAGCAGAGTTCCAGACACGCCCGATGCCACAGCCATGCCAAGCTCCGCATGGTTCCACAGCCAATCCGGGCACTTTCACAACTTACTGCTTGTTCGTCTTGTTTCTTCAGTTCCAAATACCAGCCCCGCCTGGCAAAATTCTATTCATTGTTCTCAGTTGTGTACTTGACAGCTCAGAGTTGCTTTTTTACTCTACTTGGCATGGATGCACATTATGCCATCAATCCCCATTAAAAAATGTTGTGTGAATAAACCCCTGCATCTTGCTGTTCCATTGACTTTAGTGATGATATTCAAAAGTGTTATTTGTCCTGTTTCACAAGGGTCCTCTTTCTGTGTGCTCCAAGAAAATGTCTCACAACCAGGAAGAGCTGAAGTCTCTGAGAGCCGTTTTGTGTTCATCATAAGCATGCTTTGATTTAGCTTCCTAATTTTCTCAATATCCTGGTTTCCTCGCTTACTTTTATATGGATTGCTAGTAATTTTGAGATCCATCTGAAATTATACAAGTTGAAAAACAAATGACTAGATGGATAAAGAAACAAGTTTTTATTCTTTAAGATTTTTTAATGCTTCCCTTATTGTGAAGCCTGTTCAGAGGCTTCTGAGCAGAGTTACTCAAGTGTCTGCTCGGATTCCACACAACTCCATTTATACCTTTATTTTAGTCCTGCCGTGTTACTTCGCAAGTAATCCTCTGCACATTTGTTTATCTCACCCTATCAGGAGCTCCTTCAAGTCAGGACAAAAGTTTTAATTTCCTTGTTATTTTCCCAGAGTCTAGTGCTGTAGAATCAAAGGTCACATTTAGTGCTTGGTGTATGAATAAATGAATAAACAAATAATGATAAAAATGAAAGAAGGGTTAAACGTACCTTTTAAGAGATCAGGAAATGGGGTAAAAGAATATTAAATAAAAACAGTGTCCAGGATCCCTCAAGATGAATGTCTTTGTAGGAACATCTAGACATCTAGAAAGTATCCAAACTGAAGAGTGTGTTCAGCATCAAAGTATTATTTTGGACATGGAATTGTGAAACGAGAAAAAGGGAGAGAAGGAAGTTGCACTGTTTGGGCAAGAAACAAACAGGGCTGATGCAGGGCGCCTGGCCATGGGAACGGAATCATACAAAAATGTTTATTGAACTCTTACTGAATTATTGCACTGGACATTGTACCTAGATTTTGTAAAAACAGAGAAACAAAAACCTTGAAGGGACATAAACTCTTAATCCTCTGAATAAGCGTTGCTATGTTAAAAAAAAGAAAGTAGGATTTGGAAATTCGCTTATAAAAACTTATGAAAGTATTTATTGAGTGCTTTTACTCCACAGTTAAGGTGACTCATATTAATAAACATTCTGTGTATTGTTCAATGCTTCACCATATACACAGGGTGACACATGGGCATGATCGCCCGTGGGACACATGGGAATATAGTTTTCCCTCTCTTTGGTAGATTAGGGGATTGAGGCCAGAAGGCCAAGGTACTTGCACAAGTTCATTTACATGGTTCGTGGTTAGTGGAAACAGAAGGCGGTTTTCTGACTCACAGGCTATAGCACAATATTCAGTTTATTTTGCTGCCTCAGCAAGCTTTAGACAATACATGATATCAGCTTACCAAGAGGAGTGAAACCATTCTGCCAGTTTCATTGTGTTGGGTCACTTGTGATGACTTCCTGGAGCCTCTGGCATAAAGTCCAAATTAATCAGCACAGCGTTCAAGGCCCTTCCCAGGCTGGCTCCACCTGGCCAGGCAGTACTATTCCCCACAGCCTTCTCCAGTTCACCTGTACCGGCTGTTTGCTTCTGTGATTTTGAACCAAACTGCCATTCCTCCTCCAGAATCATAGAATGTCAGTCAGGTTCTTTCTTGACTCTTATACGTTTTTTAAGTCTAAACAAGTTCTGCCTCCATACTGGAAAATATCTATATTTGTTTTATACACAAAAATATTTAGATGACCTATAAGTTTATTTCCCCAAGAGCTTAGCCTTAAAGTGAAATTGAATCCCCAGAAAGAGGTGCCATGGTTATCCTCTGACTTTGGGGACAGCCTTACATAAACTCTTGGCAGTGAACCCTAAGTTGACAAACAGACATTTTATTACATGATGAACTCATGCAGGGCAAGGAATGAATGCCTCATTCCTCTAATCCTAGCACATGCCTCAAATGTATTATGTATTATTCAGATGAATGGATGAACGGATGGATGGATAGAAGAACAAACAGACAGATGGAAAGCTTGATGAATGACTATAAAAACTGGAAGATACAGAGCAAAAAAAAAGTTCTGTGTCAGTCATTTATTATTTCTAAAAATACATCCTATAATTAACATTTTGGTCTCTTTACCTTTTACAAAATGCTATAACCCTTATTGACATACCTACAAAAATCCCATATACAATGTGAAAATAAAGAGTGTATTTATGTGACCGTCTTTTGGCAAAGACCCAGTAGAAAACTTCTAAATCTAATCTACCTTTCTCTGAGTATTAAAAAAGGCCTTTTTTTTTTCTTTTAGTATGAATAATGTAGAAAATATTTTTGTTCTTAAAATCTTTGTGGGCTATATTTACTGTTTATTGATTGTACCCATTCTAAACTATGCCTTTGCTAAAATTCAAAATTTCTTCCATTATCAAGCAGACAATAAATGAGTTCCAGCAAAAGTAACTATAAAGTAGATTGCCATCGACTTCTATTTTGGAAAAAAGAACAAAGGAGATGAAATGTATTTTCATATAATACATTTAAACTCGTTCCTTATTACAAAGTAGAAAACACTTGGTGAGCAAGTAGCTAACATGTGTCAGGGGAGGGTGCAAAAGGAGGAAAGGAGATGCCTAAGGGGCGGGGGGCAGTGCTCCTTGGGTGGAAAAACAGAACTATTGTGTTAGGGATCCTTGAGAAATCTTCCAGAAATTTTCAAGTGAGTCTCTTTTCTCTTCCACAGAAATTTTGAGTTAAGTTACCTATGTTAGCTAATTCCCAAAGTTTTTCTTATTAAAATATTCAGATAGTAGTACATTTAAAGGAGAATGAGTAAGGAAATAGGCAATGAATGTATTTGTCTAGTACCACACGCTGCAAGTTGCCATTTGTATTTTAAAACCTCATGAGCTAAGCACCTGCATCCTCTGCCATAGCTGTTAGTCTGGAGGATGGAGTAATATCTGAAACCGAAACAAGATGGGGAGAATGGAGACATAATGTTAGAACTTATGGACATTTTGAAATCTTGGATTGTTTTCTTTTCAATGAAAATGTTGGTGAATCACAACGACATCTACAATAATTACAAATTGAGGCGTTTGGTTAGCCTGGAAAAATTAAAGTGCATCCTGTGTAATATAGTTTGTCTTTAAAAAGGAATGTTTACTGCATATGTAGAGATTTTAAAATAAATTATATTAATTCATCTATACTTATTTTAATTTATACTTAACTTATATGTAAAATAGTAAAAAAGAAAACATATTTTGGGAGACCAAAATGTTTTACCGCTTTTTCTTTTTTCTTCTCTCTTCTCCCTCCTTACTCTCTCTCTTCTTTCCCTTCTCTTGTTCCCCCTGAACAGTATTGGACCAGAAGTCAAGATGAAGTCCAACACTTTCAATTAACTTGCTGTCTGAACTTACGTGAATCACTTAGTCTTTATATAAAATGAGAATACTGATATTCCTCCAGATCGCTCAGCTTGTGATGTCTCTCTGTTTAACCAAAATAATCCATAATCAATAAACACTGCTCTTTTTTTTTCTCTCTGGATGGCCTTCTGTGTGAGCTTGCCTGGTGGGGTGTGGCGTGTCACTGGACACAAGATCTGTATGGATAGAGGAACTAAGGAACACTGAATGAAAGATACGAGAGCTGATTTATTCCCCCAAAATATGTATATTTAGCAATTTCTAGGCAAAAGAAGGTGCTAGGGGTCCTTGCTCTGGAGTACAGTGTAGACCACATCCCACAGTGTTTAATGGAAAAGGGTGTATATCTCTCACTCTTTCTATCTCTACCTGTACTCAGAGTCAGTTTTCCCTCTCTACGTTCAACTAACATAATAAGCCTTCTTCCTTTAACTCACCCTTGGGTTAGGCCCAGTCAACCTCTCTTGTACTTCCACGGTTGTCTTCCACCCTGCAAGCATCCTTCATCCCCAGGCAATAGCAGTGTGTCTTCTTCTATTGGCCACTCATTGCGCATTACAATCATTTTACATTTTGCACTGTCCTGCCCTTTAGCAATTCCTGAATTACTAAAACATAAAGCATCCTGAAGTTAAATCATCTCTCATTCCATGTATATGGCAGATTGAGGATGGCTTTCCATAACTGATCTTTGTTTCCAATCCTCTAAAGTGGATTATTCTAGCATCTCTTGTTCTGAACTCTTTGTTTCACTCCTTTTCCTCACCTCAACATCGCTTGGTAACTTACTCACCCATCTTCTGCCAAGTAAAGTTAAGTCATTACACATCCAAAGAGCAACATAATAATATACAGAGATCAGTGAATGTCTCAATTACTTTGTTACATGTCTAATGCTCCTCATTTTAGCAAACCAATGATCCAGTGAAAGGATGACTTTTCTAAGCTCGCGTCATCTCATCTGTACTGTTTGGTTTTAATAGCATATAAGAATGAAATTGTTCTATATCTGCTTAGTAATATAAAAACAAAATTCACTAGCAATTCTCATATTTTAAGCATCACTTGGTACCAAGTTAATATCAATGTGTTGCTGATTCTAAAGAGTGTCATATAGATCTGATGATGAACAATTCTCTCTTGCTACTGAGAGACAAAAAGAAGGGCATATTGATTGAAATTCCAGCATGGCTAGAACAGCATTCTATAAAATGACCCTGTATGATGTCTCAAAACTTATTTTTCTTCATATCTTTGTTCCTGGAAAATAATTTCCTCTACTTTATTCGCCTCTCTGAAATTGCTCTTTCAAAGTTGGTTGGGAGAAATGCATCCATTTTCTTCATCAAAACCATTATAGCAGGCTGAAGTATTTAGAGGAACAGTACTGCAATTCACTTGGAAATGCATCAAAAATAAGACGTATTGATGTACAGAAAGAAAAATGGAGAGAGGGATAGTTATGTGATAAAGAAAATATAGTAAAATGTTAATGGTAGGATCTAGGTGAAAGATATTCAGGTGTTCACTGAAAATTTTTTCAAATTTTGCTCTATGTTTGAAAGTGTTCATAATAAAATGTTGGGAGCAAAAACATTAAAAGAAAAAGAGCCATTTACCCACTCTCCTAGTTCATCTGACAGCAAGCCTTCCAGTGTACTGCAGAATTTCCTCTCTACTGAAGTGCAAATGGACAAGCCTTCACATTGCAAGGGTGTAATTAGAGCGCCAGTTTAGAAATTTGGCAGCCGGTGTTAAAAGGGAACACTTTCTACTTTGTGCTGTGCTCATCAAAAGACAAGATGAAACACACTCTTTTGTCATGATATTTTTGCATTGTAATCTGATGAAGTTTAAATTCAGCTAGCTCCAGCATGCTTTCGCAAGCAGAATTCCATTCACAATACCAGCAAAGCTCACCTGTGCAATAAGGAGAAACTAAAGAAATGCTTTTTAAAAAAATGTATATAGCATACCCATATAATAATAAAAGTATATGTAGAAAGAAATAAATGACAAATTAAAAAAAAACAAATCTCATAAGAAATCAGGATAGTCAAGAATAAAAGGAGGATGTTAAGAAATAAAAGATAAAAATTAGTGAATGTGGTTTAGTTCACCTCGAGTAATGTAATCTATTAATATAGGTCATTATAAAAGTGCACATAGTATCTAACATGATAATGAATATGAAATATAGTCATATGGTCTCTGATAATGCCTCCACTCCACTAAAGCCAGAATTTTTCTCTTTTCCCTGAATTTCATTTATAAAAGAGAGGTGGTACCTAGTTTGATGCACTAGCCAGTTAAAGAAGACAAACATTCACAACTTTTAATTCTAGGGACAATTATTGGTAATGTAAGAACACATCACTTATCTAGTTACCTTTCTGAAGGATATACGGTTTCCTTGGCTATCTGAAAATGCTTATTGCTATCAAAGACAGTGTCTAGACAAGTAATTGACCACCTCCTCCTTATTGTGACCTACTCTGTCCTTGTCATTTCTATAACTATACCGTAAGCCAAAATAGTATATATATAAAAAACATATCATGTTTAAAAAAAATCGAAGAGAATATAGTCCATTATTCCATTTCTTTCTCTTTTCATCTTAAAAATTGTCTTGGATTTATTTACTTATATTTTTTACATGTATAATAGTTTCTATTTACTTTTCTTCAAATAAATACCATTAAAAAAAGACCTGGACAAAGATTCTAGAAACATTCTGCAAGACAAGAAGAAAAATATGAAAAAAAATTAAAACTTGGCCAGCTGTATGATCATATGTTAAAATGTCATAGACGCTTTGTTTCGCGGACAAAATTTTGGTCTAATTTTATTTCTCTGATAAACTTTGCTGATTTGTCAGCTACAAATATCAGAATCACTTTAGGATTTGAATTGTGCAGTTTAGAAAAAAATTTAAATTTCTCTGTATAATAGAGACTTCTCTGTATCATATCATAATTTTAATACATCCTTGAATGTGATTTTAATAAACATACTTTCTCTTAGATGTTTATTCTATGTATTAAATTTATTAAATATTAATTTTTAATATTTATTCAATTCTATATTCTAAGGAATTCTTGAATACTTAACTTCAAATTTATTAAATATTAAATAGACTATTTAATATCTGCATCCAAATGTCTTAACCTTAGTTAGCCCTGTCTTCCTCTTATGAAATTTCTCTGTGTTTTTTTTCTCTCATGTCAGCTCCCAAGAGAGACTAAATTCCAGGTGGCGAATAGTTTCCTGATATTCACTTTGTCAGGAGCAAAACTTTCATAGGGGGTATATTTTTGATAAGAACATCAAAGAAACACTAAGTCAAACTATTATAATTCCTTTGGTGATATCTCAAAGAGAAACAAAAAATATGCCAACACATTTTTTAAAAATTGTTTTTTATAACACGTTCCTGGGTGTGTTCTCTCTGTCTCTCTCTCTGTCTCTCTGTCTCTCTGTCTCTCTCTCTCTCTCTCTCTCTCTCTCTCTCTTTCTTTCACCTTCTTTCTTTCTTAATCTAACCCTCTCACTTTCTCTCAGTCATTTTTAGAATCATCTAATAGAGTTTATAGTTGAAATATAATCAAGGAATGTACTCTCATGATGAAACGATGCACCAAACAGCCATAATTATCCAGTAATTATGCCATATTGCCTGTGTATTTTTTCCAATTATCTGGAAAAATCAGACAGAGTTGAATCATCTGAGCAATTGCATAAAATTCCCACTATGTTGCTAGTGTAGACATGCAAAGAGTAAAACCTGCAATTTGACAGAGACCAACACTTTAGTAGTATTTAATATCTAAACAAACGTTTCTTTTCTCCTGTAAGATGTCTAACATTTTTGGGGGGTGGGAGGAGGAGTAGGTTGTAAAGAATAGTGTTTTTTACTACTATTCCCCCAAGATTCTTCTAAAATATGTTCCTATTGTCTCAAGGAGAAGGAGAACAAGGAAGCAGAGGAGGAGGAGAAGGAGGAGAACAATTATGATCATTAAGATCATGAAGAGTATTTGAACAACTCTTGATTGTATTTAAAGGGCTTTCAAACAGAGTACCCCATGAAGATTCCAGGAAATTTTTGAGATTTACATGTTATTTAAAGGCATAAAGAATGTGTAATGGGAGATCTGGTAACTCATTCATAGCACATGCAGGATAACAATAGCCTAGAATCATAATAGCCACTTAAAGACATTTCAGTTAAATTCTGCTTTGGCACTATCTTAACAGATTGTTCTATAGTAATAAGTTAGCCTATATATCAATAATTATTGCAGCCTTGAATATTTGATAAACAGGTATTTGTTTGAATCATCTTTATGCTATTTTTGCTACGAATACAGAACATCTCCACTCTTCACAATATATCCTGAATAGAAATTTGAAAATGGGGCTGGCATAATTAGCTGTTGCCCCCCTTGCATCATTGTATCCATGGCAATATAATATTGGCTGCTGAATGTGAGTGAATTGTGAACAGAAAGGCCTCAGGGTTTACTCTTCTCTCCTAAATGAGCTGTTAGAAGATCATGACCAAGACCACTGACAGAGTAAACAAGGACCGAGGAACTGGCTGTAGGTGGTACCATCTGCAGCCATCAAAAACCACACTTTAACAATCTGCTAGGCAATTATGAATCTGGATGGGGTACACTTACAACAGTTTAAGTCATGAAAAATAGAATAAAAGAAAAAAATATTATTATTATTTCATTTGCTAGGCAGTGGCTTAAAGTAAACCTTTATTCCAAATAATTTTAGTGCTACCATCAGTTGTAATTGTCTTTTTAGAGCCCAAGATGGCAGCGGTATCACTGAGGTTAATTTAAGCTTATGTAAACTGAAGAAGGTACAAAACATAGCCCTGTTCACATTTGCATTTTTTTTTTTCACAAAAACAAAAAGAAATGCCATGATATTTCCAACTTCGGGAGTGTCATTTTGGAACTGGGGAGCCAAGATTTCTCCAGCAGTATCCACTTTTTCTTCCCCTACCTAATTTTGACTTGTGCCTCTTGGGAGGCTGTGATCCTAGAACCTCTTAAGAATTTGCAACTTTGAGGGTCAATCATAAGAAGTATGCTTTTTGAAGCCTAAGGAGGGGAAATTTTTCATGGGCTACTTTGACAGACCTGTATACATCTGTTTACTCAGAGCTCTAATGGAGTTACACAATGAGATTAATGAGTTCATGCCTACTAACACAACATCTTTTCTGAAGCCCATGGATCAAGGAGTGATTTTGACTTTCAAGTCTTATAATTTAAGAAATATGTTTCATAAGGCTATGGCTGCCATAGATAGTTACTCCTCTGATACATCTGGGCAAAGTAACTTGAAAAGTTTCTGAAAATGATTCACTAGTTTGATGCCATTAAGACCATTCATGATTCATGGGAAGAAGTCAAAATATCCATACTAATAGGAGTTTGGAAGAAGTTGATTCCAGCCCTCATGGATGACTTCGGGGAATTCAAGACTGCAGTGGAGGAAGTAAACAAATGTGATAGAAATAGCAAGAGAACTAGAATTAGTAGTGGAGCCTGAGGTTGAGACTGAATTGCTGCAATCTCAAGATAAAACTTTAACATATCAGGAGTTGTTTCTTATGGATGAGCAAAGAAAATGATTTTTTTGGAGTCTGCTCCTGGTGAAGTCACTATAAAGATTATTGAAATAACAACAGAGGATTTAAAATATTATGCAAACTTAAATGTTAAAGCAGCAACAGAGTTTGAAAGGGTTAATTCCAATTTTGAAAGAAGTTTCACCAAGATAGAGTGCTGTCAAACAGCATCACGTGATACAGAGAAATCGGTCATAAAAGGAGGAGTCGGTCAATGCAGCAAACTTCACTGGAACTGCCACTCCACTCCGAATTTCAGCAACCACCACCCTGATCTGTTAGCACCCATCAACACAGAGGCAAGACCCTCCATCAGCAAAAGGATTAAGTCACTTAAAACTCAGATGATGGTCAACATTTTTTAGCAATAAAGTATTTTTAATTAAGGTATGTACATTTCTAGACATAGTGCTATTATTACACAATTAATAGGTTACCGTACAGTGTAAACAATTTTTATGTGCACTGTGAAATGAAAAACTTTGTGTAACTTTCACTATAGCAATAATTCCTTTATTGTGGTGGTTTCAAATCAAATTTGTAATATCTCTGAGGTACGCCTGTATTATAGATATAACTTTTTAAATTCATATCCTATAAGCTTTAACAAAGTTGGATTGGTGATATGAAGTCATTATAGAAAGAGACAGAAATTTTCCCAAGTCCACTGGAATAATGACTAATGATAACATAATCGGCCACATTTACAGATCTAAAGACACAGATGCCAGCAATGAGAGGAGGAGAAGCAGGGTATCAGAGAGGTGAGGCTGGCCCAGGAGGCTCAGGATCATGCCAGAGAATGATTGGCTGATTCTGCTATACACCTGGCCAACAAGGCGCTGCAAGACAAATGGGAACCAGAGGAATTCATGTCGCTACAGAAATCCTCTCCCAGAGTTCATCCTATTGTGAATAAAGAATGTATCTCTCTCTCTCTCCTCTCCTCTCCTCTCCTCTCCTCTCCTCTCCTCTCCTCTCCTCTCCTCTCCTCTCCTCTCCTCTCCTCTCCTTCTCTCCCCTCTCCTCCCTTCCCCTTCCCTCTCCTCTCTACTCCTCTCCATTCCTCTTCTCCTCTTCTCCCTTTCTCTCTCTCTCTCTCTCTCTCTCTCTCTCTCTCTCTCTCTCTCTCTCTCTCTCATTTCCATCTCTTTAGAAATTTTAACCAAGAAAGTAAATAGTCTCCTTGAGCTTTGAGCTTTTGATTTTCTCTGGGGAGAAGTGATCCAGAAGCATTGACATGAGAATGGCCTCAGGTTCCGGTTGGCTGTGAATGTGGGAGGCAGGAGATGGGAGGGGGAGTTGGCAGAGGAGCTGGAGTCTTGGCTTTTTCTTTCTATTGAAGTGCAAAACTCCTGGAGGCAAGACTGAATCTGTTTTGATCAACACTTCATCTATTATATATAACACAGTTCTCGGTATGTAATAGCTACTTAAAAATACATGATGAATGAAAAAATTGAAAGGTGAAGTAATGGCTTTAACACAAGATGTGTGATCTTCAGCAACTCAGTCCCTCATCAATGTCCCTCAGTCCCTTCACCTGATGAATCATGAGTTGGGCTCCTCATTTTGCTGAGAGTGCTAGTGTTTGCATATTCTGTGATTTTGCTTCAGTTGTAGGCAATTGTAGGCAAGAAGGGATAGCAGAGTGAGTAGAGATGAAAGACAGTTAAAGGGATAAAGAAGAAGAAAGATGAGCAGGTTTCTCTCAGAAGACCACAGGGTGGTCTCAGTCTTCTCCGCTGTCACTGCAGAGATGTGACTCCTTCAGTGTTATACTAGTTACTGCAAAGTTGGTTCTCAGGGCTCCACTTCAACAGAAGAGGGAGAAGCCATGTTTCTCTCTCTAAGACTTGAGCTAAGACCCATGTCCTCTATGGATTTATCTAGGGATGACCCCATTATTTCTTACCACCTCCCCGAATACATAGATGTACCTACTATCATGCTCATCTCATTTAGATTCTACTTCCTCTTACTGCTACCTCAGTGTCTGCTGTCAGCACCAACATGGCAGCCCTCCACCTGGTTGATGACGAAGCTTTAAAAACTCAATTAAGAAATACTCTGACTTAAAGGATCTTGAGACTGTATCAATTAAATGTTTACTGGAACATTTTCTCTCATGAGAAAGGGTGAGGGGATAATTGATTAGCAACCTTAGAAGAAGTTATGTCATAGTTGAAACCTATTGGAGTTGGAGCCAGTCAAACCCTGGTTTCAAATCCAGGATCTTCTATTCACCAGCTATGTGACCTTGGCGAGGTACTCTGTCTTTGTGAGCTTCAGTTTCCTTACCTGCAGTGCTGGGGTGAGAACTTCACACATAATTGCTTCGTACAGTTCTATGACTAGCACTAGTGTGCACGTAATGCATACTAGATCCTTACCATCACTTCTTCTCTCCTGAAAGGAGACAAACACTGTCATAGAACTCTTCTCTAGTGCTGTGGCTACATAGGGGCTAGCATAAAACAGAGATGGATAACTGGGATGATTGCAAAGACAGCCATGACAGATATTGAACTGGAACAGTATACAACAGATAGAAAGAGAAAAAATTGGATTATTTAACCCCCTCAAAGCTGCAAGATTGTTTCTAATGGTCTCAGTCCTCCCTAAAACCACATCTCAACAGAATCTACCCAAAGCACGCTAAACTTTTTTACACAATCTTTTACATTCAGCTAATGTTTAGACCACATAGCTGTTAGACATCATGCTTGGCACTTAGTGGAGCCATTTCTTTCGGGGATAGCTAAGAAATTATAATGCTTGCTCCAAAGAGTTCAGATAAAGAAACCTAGGATGACACATTTGCAATAAATCATGATACCATGTATTTATGGCTATAATAAAAGTATAAAAAATGTATCATTGAAGGTTGAATTAATTTAACCTCTCATATTCTCAGTTAAAATGACAGTGGGATGTGCGGATACATTATGACCAAAATAACATATACCATCAATTTAAAGAAATATATTTGGAAGTGGTAAAACCTGAGCCAGCTTGATTAATGACCATGGAGCTGGTCAATGATATCTGGTCAATACTAAATAAAAAGAATGCTAAAGATCAATAAAAGGTAAAACGTGATTATGTCTAAATCACTCCTCTTCAAAAATACTTCATTCAGAGTACCAACATTCACTAATTAATCTTTATAACATTGTGTTAAGAGTTAAAAGTATCATTATCCCCAAATAAGAAATAGCAAGGTGTAGGGCCTTTCACAGAAGATGCCCCGTGTGAGACTTGAGCACTGAGGCAGGATTGCTAATAGGTCCTTGATACAGCATCTGAGGAGGCACCTCTGGCTAAGAGCATAAACGACACAAGTGATGACAAGCAGCCTAGAGTCTCAGCTCTATTCTTTAGTATCTGCATGACCTTGGATAAGTTACTTAACTTCTCTGAGTTTCAATTTCCTCATTTACTCAAAGGTGTTGATGCATTTCCCTAAAAAGCTACTTTAATGTTAGAATGAGTTAATACTTATAAACCCTTGAAAAACAAGGGCTCAATTAACAGCAACCATTATTCTTGTTCTTATTATCATACTTATTTTGGAAAACACTGGCCATGATCTGGATAATTAACAAAGGATGAGACCAGCTAGAAGAGGCTGAGAGCAGGATCAAGAAGCGCCCCTTGGGACAGAAGAAACCTGACGTAACTTGAGTTCTTGCTATGTGCCAGGCATTGTGCTGAACTTAGTCATGTACTGCTTGGTGACAGGGATACATTCTGAGAAATGCATCATTAGGCAATTTTGTCGTGTGAACATCACAGAGGGCACTTACATAGACCTAGATGGTTGAGCCTCCTACATACCTAGGCTGTATGGTATGACCTCTTGTTCCTTGGCTACAAACCTGTACGGCATGTTGCTGCACCGAATTCTATAGGTAATTATAACACAATGGTAAGTATTTGTGTTCTAAACATGTCTAACCATCCAAAAGGTATAGTGAAAATACAGTATAAAAGATTTAAAAGTGGTACACTCATATAGGACATTTTCCATGAAACGATCTTGCAGGACCAGAAATTGCTCTGCGTGAATCAGTGAGTGAGTGGTGAGTGAATGTGAAGGTCTAGGACGTTATTGTAACTGCTGTAGACTTTACAAACACTGTCTACTTTTCTCCACTAAATTTAATAAGACGACACAAGATTAAATCAAGCACAGGAGAAACCGATGCACTCAAGAGACCTGGTAAACATAAGATGCATGAGGCTGCTGCTGGTATATTACGGCGCACTGTTTTACAGCAAACTTTTTTTATAAGTAGAAAGAGTGCACTCTAAAATAACAATAAGAAGCATAGTATAGTAAAAGTATATAGTATAGTAAATACATAAACCAGTACCAATCCTTTATTATCATTATCAAGCGTTAAGTATTGTACATAATTATAGGTGCTATATTTTATATGGCTGACAACACAGTAGGTTTGTTTACACCAGCATCACGGCAAACATGTGAGTAACGCATTATGATATGGCATTATGACAGCTGTGACCTCTCTAGGTGATAGGAATTTTTCAGGTCCATTATAATCTCATGGGACCACCATGGCACATGCGGTTCATCATTGACCAAAATGTTGTTAGGAATCACATGACTGTATTTTATGTTTTGGGTTTCAAGTGGTTTTCCCACTTCCTCCTCAAAATGACCCAACAGTAGAGCAAGCAGAGCCAGTGCCCAAGCCCCGGCTCTTTCCTCCAAAACATGGCCACTTCCTCTGCACCAGGACAGGCACTGTGTGAGGGTGGTCCCTGCCACAGAGGTGCTACGTGCAGGAGAAGGCTGGGCAGGGCTTCTCAGGAACGCAGGCTAGCAGGCAGAAAGTCCAGCTCCAGGAAGTCCTTCAGAGAGGGTGAGAGGTCAGGTGGTGAGCTAGAGCTCAGGGAAGTCTCCAGGAGAGAAATGCCAGAATTGCAGGACAGGACCCTCATCCCAAGATGAGAGGATTAGGAAGAAAGTGAAAATAAACACTCAAACCCAGAGAACTACACAGACATCCAGGGATGACAACAAGATACGAGGGCAGGGGGCAATGCATCTTCTGAGAAGCACAGATGTCAGAATTCAGAGCCCAGAATGTTAGCCAGGAATGTTAGCTAGCTAACTGGATACCATTGAGTAGGGTTTTTATTTTATTTTACTTTGAGCCACTGGACCCTGTGTGAATTATCAATTTATTGTCTCAGCTCCAGATACATCCTTCAATATATGCTCTGAGAGAAACCATGGATTCCTTTAGATATTTCTTCTTAAAGTGAGCACGATGTTTACCTGCCTCAGTTAAGGATGCTGGAGGGACTCGCAAGAGGAAGAGGCTTCTTGTAACTTATGGGGCTGGCTGTAGGGAGTGACAGGTAGAGAGAAGGACACCCAACAGAGCCTGGATCCACAGCAGTTCCTCTGCGATCTCATAGTTACTCTTTTATCATAGTTAAGAATGCTTCATATTAAACTTTCCTCTTCAAACTACTGTGTGGTTTCTCTCTCCTGATTTGGACCCATTTTGCTACAGCCCCTTCGTTCATATGAAATTTTATCTGAAATGCAATGTTACAATAATATCCAAAGTCCGTGTCTACAAAGGCCCATGTGACCTGAATGCCTTCTTCCCTTCTGACACACTCTCACCGTCCCCTGAGTTCTGAATACACCAACTCTCCTTTCTGGCTTAACTCTCGCGTGGTCAGATCACGTACCTGGAAATTTCTCTTCCTGACCCTCCTGGCAGAGCCACTGTTCCCTCCCATGCAGCACGCTGTCTAAGGCCACCCTTCAAATCACTCTTTTAAAGTGCTCTATTAATATTTTCATGGAATTATCAGTTACTCAAATTATCCTGCTGACTATTTCTTCCCACCCTCACCCTCTAGCTGCATTTCCCAGCCCCTGTCCAAGAGGGTGGGAACCGTGATTGTCACCTCCAGCACCACCAGCTTTCAGCACAGTCCTGACACGTGGAGGGGCTCGGTAAAGATTTGTCAACTGAATGAGTGATAAATGTAGAGCTCTGAAGGAAGCTTCCAGGCTCAGCCCTGTTCCCTTCCTCCACTCCCTACCCTTCTGTGTCCACTAAAGCATCTTCGTGGGACACCAAGACTTGCAGAACTATCGTAGTGAGAGGTCCTTGAAATTCCACTCCCCTCTTGAAGTCATGATTGTTCTTTGAGGCGGGGCTCCAAGGCAGAGGCCAGCTCTGAGGAGAGGGATGCAGAGCCCGGGGACTGACAGGGCGGGCTGCACCACCACCAACGGCATTCTCAGGCGCCACGCTGGAGCACTATAGCCTTCTCAAGATGGCAGACAGCCTGCTCGCTGTGATAAACAAGAGATAACACGCGCGTTCCTCGATTTTTGTTTTAACGTGTTTTTTTTTTTTTTTTTTTGTCAATGGGAGATTTTAAAATAAAATAAACCTAAAATTATAAGGCCCTAGTACAGAAAAAGACCTTGGCATTGCCCAATGCAGCCTCCTGACCGATTTACATTTCATCTGCTTTCAGGAACTATAATAATTATTTATTTCAAACAACAATGGAGTGGAGACCGCCTCCTGCTCTCTGGCCTCGTGAAGACGAGGTGCTGATGGCTGTTCTGGGAGTTGGGGTAAAAGGGTCACTTCACTAGCAGAGGTAGCTCTGACCACAAAGAAAGTAAAAACAGGAGCTGACTCTCAGGCTGTGAGAGAGGTCGAGGAGCGGGGAGGAAGCAGCGCAGTCCTTTGGGCAAGCCCAGGGGGGAGGGTTTAAAGAACTTGTAAAATCAGGAGCCTCTCTCGGCCATTCCCACTACCCTCCAGGCAGGCTCTGGGGTCTGAGCCCAGAGGCAAAGTAAGAATAACAGAAAAGGCTGGTCAGCATGACAAAGGCAGAGTGTGGAACCAGCAAAGATTTTCCAGACTGAAGCTATGATTGCATCTCCACCTCTCTGGAAATGCTCTCTCTGAAAGCCATCTTTGCAGGACCAAGAAATTGCTGATGACTCTTTCTTCTCCTGCAGAAGAAAGTCCAAGGTAGTGAACCTCAAAAGTTTATGATTTATTAATCAAATAAGTAATATCTAGCAGTTGGTATTTTCTTGGTGACTGTAATTTCTCAGCCCTATCCGTGGACATCCATAGAAAATGAATTATGAGATTTTATATATATATATATATATATATATATATATATATATATATATATATTCACGCAGTTTTGACTTACAAATTAAATCATTATTTAATGCATAGTAGAAAAAAGGCATAGCTTTTTTTTCTTTTGCCATAGCTATCAAGTATAGATAGCTTTAGGCAGTTTACTCGAGATGCACCATGATCTACTTAATAGCTTTGATTTCCTTTGATTGCAATTACCTAATTATTCCTCGTTATTAGCATTGATAATAGCTAGCGTTCATTGATCACCATGTGCCATGCTATACTTCACACTTAACGAAATGAACTTCACAAGAATCAAATGAGGCAGACAGTGTATTACTATCACTGTTTAATGATAAGAAAACAGAGATTTGGAAAAACTAAGTAATCTGGCCAAGGTCCCACAGCTAATTGGTGGGAGAACTCAAATATATACCCTATATTGCCACCTAAACTCTGAAACCCATTAATCTTTTCGACATACACCATCAGCCACACATTCAGGAAATGGGAATTCTAAGCACAGTTCCATGTACAAATTCAGAAGTACATTAAAGCCCAGTGCAATAAGAATTCCACATGGCTTATGAGTAACATATGAGGGCGAGTCAGTGGGAAGAAGGAGACTGAAGAGGAAGTCAGGGATCAGATTTTTCAGATGCGATGAAAGGTGTTTAATTTTTACTCAAAAGGCAATTGACATATTTTGCCTTTTGTGTTTTGAACAAGGCAGTGTGATATTTAAATTGTAATTTTAGAAACATTTGCTGCATTGAAAAGGAGGAAAATAGGATGAAGCAAGTAGAGTAATAAGGATGTTGAAATGGTCCAACCAAGAGATCTGTGGGAGCCTGAATTAAGGCAATGGCCATGGGAATGAAGAAGCATCAGACTCAGTATGTGAAGGAGGTAGAACCAACCAATAGAGACAAAAAGAATCAAGGATAACTCCTAGATTTTCAAATTGGACAAAAAGCAGAACAATAAAGGCATTTAAAGTGATGCACTGTTTTGCAGCAAAGCGGGAAGCTTATAGGTACTACTTGGGAGACATGAGTTTTGGATGTTTATTTCCTCCAGAACAGTGAAGATGAAAAAATGTGATCTAAACTTAGTAGAGCAAAAGCGGGGGTCCCTTTATGTTAACATGAACAATGATGACATCGATAGGTATCATTTGCGTTCTATTTTCAGAAAATGCCAGCGTCTCTAAAATTGCAAGTAGTTTTTTAAAATTGGATGAGAAAGTAAACCTATGAAAAGCAAAACGCCCTTTAATAGAAATAAACAACTTGTTCTAATGTAAATGAAAACAAGTGAAAGGTTAAAAATAGTCACGCTGTGCACCCCTCAAAGAGCCTCAGCAAGCAAAACGCATTTTGTCATAGTGGGGTAGCGGTGAAGTGTTCAAAAGCACCATAAAAGTGGAATTCTCCAAAAAGTAATGCAGGTGTCTAGGTCAAATGCAAATAAAATGATATGCAAATTGAGCTATACTTGACTACAAAATCAGATGCTTAAAAACATTTCAGGAAAGTGAAATTTCAGTCTCACAAAATTCACCCGGTCTTCATTAAAATACGTTTCCCATTTGTGCCATTCATTCAATATACTAAATGCATGATGGGGCTCCAGCTAAGTAGATTTAGAAGCTGATTATGCTGCATTAAATGTATTCACTTCAATTTTAGCAAGACTTTTTTTTTTCCTTTAAAAGGATTACTAAAACAAGAAAAGTAGAAATTAAGACGGAAAATAAAATACCCTTTGGATGCTATAACAAGATTAGAAAATAGAATGGCTTCATGATATCACGTAAGAACATACATCCTCACTTATGTGATTTAAATAACTAAAGAATACATTTCAGTTGTGTTAGTTGCTTTTACTCTGTACTTGACACATTCTGTACACATTAGTTCACCCGCTGAGGCTGTGTTTCTTTTGAAATACTTATACTTTGTTAAGAGTTTATACATTTTTTTTCCTCTTAAAATATATAGGACACGCAACAATTTTAAAAATTATCAGAAAGAGCACCCTGGCAGGTGTTTAAGAGTGTAGTCTATGCTATTAAGAATGAATGTCATCAATCTGGGCCTTAATATTCTGATTGCTAAAATGAGGATATTGAATTATATTAATGATCTCTAAGTCCCTCATAACTCCAAAAAAATATGCTTTGGGAAAAGCTAGTTGAATTCTATTATTTGACCTTGACCTCAAACTGTTGTTATTTCAAGTTATAAAAACAAAATATAATGATCAGCATTACAAACTTATCTATATGAATTTATTTATAAATGTTTTATCACAAATGGACTATATTATACATCAGTCAAAGCTCCCTAAAATTCAGTAGTTTCTATGATAATAAATTCCATTTGTTTCTAAGTGAGCTCAGAAGAGAAATAGCGGAAGAAGAGAATGATCGACAAAAAGAGAGAGAGAGAGAAGAATTTCAATCATATATAAACTCATAATTTTACGTGGCATGAGTAACCTAGCTTATGTATTTTCAGAAATGCCCCTTACATGGAACATTTTTTAAAATTATAAAGTACTAAGGCATACTCCCTTAAATAGGGCTTAGGACGCCTGCTAGTTTGCAGAAACAGTGGGGAGAAGAAAATTTTTATGAGTGGCTTACAGTTTTAAAAATTAATACTAAT
Source organism: Eidolon dupreanum (assembly GCA_028627145.1). Taxonomy (NCBI): domain Eukaryota; kingdom Metazoa; phylum Chordata; class Mammalia; order Chiroptera; family Pteropodidae; genus Eidolon; species Eidolon dupreanum. Next base: position 157,915,565 of record CM053503.1, on the reverse strand, counting down.
TACCGTAGCAATTTGATAATACTTCATAGAATCTTATGTCTTATTTTATAACAATCTTGAACTTAAAAGGAAAGTTTTAGTAAATGCAAAGTAATTTGCAAAATATAGACAAAATAAGCAACTTTCCCAGCCTCACATTGTTCATTAACAGCCAAGATTCTGCTGATTTTCCAAGTTTTCAAATATTTGCCAAGCATTTTTGGCACATAGTTTCTTCTCTTTCCTTTTTTCATTCTCTCTTCAGAAACTATCCACTCAATCTTCAATTTATGGCTCACTTTTTCTCTCATATTCCTTTATCATTTTCTTCTTCATTTTGGGATTTTTGCTTGTTTGTTTGTTTTTAAAAATTTTCATTCAATTCTTCTGTTGATTTCTTTCAGTTTTGGTAAATGTATTTTAAATGTCCGAGAGATCTTTCTTGTTTTTTTCTTTTTTTTTAAATAGCATCCTTATTTTATTTTACAGGTGTAAAATTTCCTTGAGTATTTATAAATATTGACTAGACCAGTTTTAATTTCTTTATTTTTGAATTACCTCATTTCTCTTTCAAGAAGCTTTGTGTGTGTGTGTGTGTGTGTGTGTGTGTGTGTGAGTGAGTGAATCATTTCCTCAAATGCCTGGTGATCCTTTGTTAGCTCTTCTCATTTAAAAATCAAGCAATAAAAAGGCTTACTGAGGACTCTGCAGGACTGGGTGGAGTTTATTTGCTAGAAGTTTTCATTTAGCATAAGTGACCCTGAGCTCACCATTACACTGGTGATATCTTCCCTCAAATACCAGAAAGCGGAGAGATTTTCTCTAAGGAGCGGCATTCACACCATCCACCCTATTTTTGTGTAACAATATCTTCTAGATCCACTGGGGAAAAGAAAAAGAAAACTTTTGGATTTCATCTGTTTTCTTTTTACAAGGGAATAAACACTTAGCAGTTAGGCATTTTTCAAACAGGGCTAGCTAGGAAAGAGGGATGTCAACTGTTACATATACACACTTATAATGAATATTTCTCATTTCTCACTTCTCTCTTGTGTCCACTGATCTTGGTTCTCTGTTAAGCAGGTCCATTTCCTCTCCCCACCACAGCAATCTCAGTGTTGATCTCTGAAGTCGATGCCTATTCACTCCATTTTTCAGGTAATATTCTTCTATCTCTGTTTTATCTTCTAAGAATAGGTTGCAATCTGTAGGTGACTAGCATTCACTTTTTTTTTTTTAGGTTTATACCAATTTTATAAAATTTATATTTCTTTTAATGAGCACAGACAAATTATTAAGATGATTCAGCTTTACGGAGAACATCCAACTTCCTGCAGGCTATGTGGACCTGCACGTGGGTGCTGCATATAGGAAAAGAGCCCCACAGTTAAGTCTGCAATTTGCTATATACAGTGAAGGGTGCAGGTTGCATTCAAATCTTGTACTTACTCTAACTGATTCAAACTAATTCCTCTAACAGTGTTGAGATGAACTTCTTGTTTTCAGGTTATTTGCAGTACGACTTTGATTGACACTCTGAGATCAGTGTTAAAGAAATAGACTTCTAGAAGTTCGATGTGCAATCCTATGACATTTATTTAAAGCAAAACATATATTATTAGACAGTACACTTTTCTTTATGATTGTGTTGTATCTCCGTTGTCAGCGGTTAGCTATAACTCTTTAATTTAGAGGTCTCTTTAGGGTTTAAAGTATATATTTTAACCTTGTCATGCTACCTTCGAGTGACAATATACCACTTCACATCTTGTTCAGGGACCTCACCATATAACATGACTTCATTTCTCCCCGCTGGCTCTTGTGCTATTGTCTTCCTGTATTTTACCTTCACGCATATTATGAAACTGACATTACATTATTATTTTTGTTTAAATAGTTAATTATCTTTAAAGAGATTTAAATAATAAGAAACTTCTATTATATTTTTATCTATGTATTTACTTTCTTTGGCGCTTTCCATTCTTTACATAGGTCCATAGTTCTATCTGGTAAGATTTTTTTCTGCACTAAGGACTTCTTTTAACATTTCTTATACTTCAGAATTGCTGGTGATAAACATTTTTAATCTTTTACATGAAAAAAAATACATTTTAATTTTGTTTTTAAAGATATTTTCACTGTTTAGAATTCTAAATTGAAATTTATTTTTTCTCTCAGGTTTTTAACAATGTTGCCTTACTATTTTCTCATTTACACTGTTTCTGATGAGAAATCTGTAATCCTTGTTTGTTTCTCTGTAAAGTATCTTTTTTCTTCTGGCTACTTAAAAGATTTTTCTTTTTATCATTGGTGTTGAGCAGTTTGATTGTTATGTGGCTTGATGTAGCTTTCTTTATGTGTCTTGTGCTTGCAATTCACTGAACTTCTTAGATCTGTGGGTTTGCAGTTTTTACTAAATTTGGAAATTTTTCAATTATTCTTTCTTCAAATGTATTTTCTGCTCCCTCAGTTCTTCAGAGACTCCAATTCCATATATGTATGTATATATATATTATGCCACTGGAAGTTGCCGCAAAGCTCACTGATGTTCTTTTTTTCTTTTGTTCTTTTTTTCCTGTTTCATTTTATATAGTTTCTATTGTTATGCCTGCAAGTTCATTGATCTTTCTTTTGCAATGTCTCACTTACCATTAATACTATCCAGTATATTTTTCATCTCAGACATTACAGTTTTCAACTATAAAAGTTTTATTTGGAATTTTCCTTTATTTTTAATGTGTCAACTTTTTGAATACATGAAAGACTCTTTTTATGTCTTTATCTGCTAATTCTAACAGCTGTGTCAATTCTGGGTTGGTTTCGAGTGTTTCTTTCATAATCATTAATTTTTGATTGGATAGCAAATATTGTGAACACTACTTTGTTAGAGCTAGGTGATTTGGTGTTATGTATTTTCAACATGTATATTTTAAATATCACAAATACTCTGGAGCTTTGTTCCAGAATTCAATTAGGTTATTTGGAAGAAATCTGATCTTTTGGATTTTGCATTTAAGATTTCTGGTATGATATCAGAACAATGCTCAGTCTAGGACTAATTTTTCCCACAATTAGGAAAAGATCTCCCTAAGTACTCTACTCAACACCTGTGAATCTTAAGGTTTTCTAGTATGGCTGATAGAGCCCGACACGAGTTCCAGCCTTATTTGACCACAGAGCACTTTTAAGCCAGTCCTTTTAGGTGGTTCTTTTCCTAGTTGTGAGTAGTTCCTCACATGCATATGTATATCAGTATTCAATTGAATGCTAGAGAAAAATCATCTGCAGTTCTCTGAAGTTCTCTGTGTAGATCTCTCCGCTCCAGTATTTTGTTCCACAAACCCTGTTTTGGTTTTCCCAGATTCTCAGGTCCATCACCTCAGCTCAAGGGTTGTACCAAGTTCTGCTTGAATTCCCATTCCTTACACTGTGACTGGAAACTCTTGACAGTAAGCTGGAGCAGTCACAGGATTCATTGTTTCCTGTCTCTTAGAGACCACTGAACTTCATTGCCTGATGTCCCGTGGTCTACAAAGCATAGGTTTTATATATTATATACATTTTTTTGTAGTTGTTGTTCCAGGCAGGAGAGTAAATTTGATCTCTGTTACTCCATCTTGAGATATTAAATTAGTTTTTCATGGTTCCAAAAGGACTTGCAAGCCCCCAGAGGGAATAACAGTGTGGTAGACGGCACAAAAGTAGAAGTTGGGGACATAAAGTAATCAAAGGGGCTGTGACAAAGGATGGCTTTGAATTAAATTGATATAAATGTATAACTAACAGTCTGTTGAGTCTAAGCAGTGGGAAAAACTTTGCAAAATCTTGGGTTTAAAGACACCCTCAATTTTCGGACTCCTAGAAAGATTCTATCTAAAATAGGTTTCTTTACACAAAATAAGAACAAATGCTTCCTGATGATAACACTTTCATAGTATGAAGCATGATAGATGATACCTGATAGCTGATAGAGATGATAGATAGATAGATAGATAGATAGATAGATAGATAGATAGATAGATAGATAATAGATGATAGATAGGTATAGATAGAGAGATAAATAGATGATAAATAAAAGAGTTAACACAAAGTGTTAGCTAGGCATTATTAAAGTTCAACTGGTATTAACTAATTTAATATTTCAATTTTAGCCCTATATGTAGGTATTAATACTACCTCCATTGTATAGATGAGAAATCTGAAACACAGAGGAGATTAAAATTTTGCCCAAGTTCACATGAATGTTAAATAGAAGAACTGGATTTTAACTCAGGCAATATAGCTCCAAAGCCTGGATTCCTAACCCCCCATTATCTGTCAATTCTCTAGCTAGATGAAGAGAGAACAATAAAAATATACGATTTCCATGTCTAGAAAAATAACTTAATTTTCCACATCACATCCTGGGTATTCTGCAGTAGAATAATATTCTGCTTTTGGTCATTCAGCCTCTACTTCCTATCCCTCTATAAATTTTACTTTTAAGAAATGGATGTGTTGATCAAGTTTGAAGTAAGAAAGAGATTCAGAAACCTCAGAGGTGATGATTCAAAATGCAGCAGTAAGTGGACATAGAAAGAGCATATTTCTAAAAGACAAGGTCAAGAATGCCTAAAAATATCTTTATAATGTGTGTTCAGAAAGTCTATGTCACAGTGATTCCCACTATTTAAAAGTTCTAAGACCCTACTATTTTAATCTAAATTTTGTAAATGCTCATTTAGAGTAATGTGTAGCATTAAAAATAAAGTGATGTAAAACTTAAAATTTTACTTAAAAATGGAGGCACCTTCTGAGATAATTGATGGCACACTATGGTATTGAAATCATTGAAATTTTAAATTATTAATTAAAATCACAATATCTCTAAGAGTTCATTGTAATACAGTTTGTCTTTTTAAATTACTCGTGGAGATATAAAATACAGCATAGGGAATATAGTCAATAATATTGTAATAACTAGGTATGATGGGCAATAGACTTATTGGGGTGATCAGTTTGTAAGTTATGTAAATGTCTAATCACTATGTTGTACACCTGAAACTAATAAAAATACTGCATGCCAACTCTCACTGAAAAAATTGTTTTAAATGTTTAAATAATGACTCGTATCTGTATGTGAAGGAATATACTTTAAATATGACTTTTCTAATGCTGATTAATATACTTATTGTAATTACTCATCCCAGAGCGAACAGAATTTTTAAAATTTATAATTGTATCTCTCCTTCCGAATAAGCCAGCATGGATGGGAGTACTAGAGAGTCTTTTACAGTGTAACTGTAGCACTGATTCTGCTCATGAATTCTCAGGCTCCCTCCTCCATTCTCTTCTCTATGTCTACTCACTAAAACCAATTTTATATAGAAGACCCTCCAAAGTTTATCTTCTGCCAAGACCTCTCCTTGAATTTTATAACAAACCACCTCCTTAACCTCCACTTGGATGCCCAATAAGCATCTCAAACTTGACATGTACAAAGTTAGATGCCTGAGCTTCTGCCCAAATCTACTCTCGATCTCAGTGAATGACAACTAAATCCTAATGGACAAATCTCAAGACAAACACTCTGAGGAATCAGTCTCAGTTTCTTTCTTTCTCTCAAATTCCACTTTGAATGCATCAGAAAATCCTCTGGTGTCTGATCACTTCTCACTCTCTGTGCTGCTACCCAAACCAGAGATATCTCTAGCCTGGATTACTGCAACATCCCTCAAAGGATCTTCCTAATTTCATCCTTGTCTGCTACAGCCTACAAAAGAGTAGCCAGAGCGATCCTGTTATAAAAATAGCAGATTATGTTCATTTTCTGCTCAAAATCCTCCACTGGGTTCCCTCTCACTTAGAGCAAATGCAAACATCCTTACAAAGGCCTACAAAGAATTTTAAAATGTGTCTTGAAATGAGGGTCTCATTTTCACACCTCATCTTCTGCAATAGTGCTTCCAACAGAATACAATACAAACCACGCAAAAGCCACATGTGCAATTTAAAATTTTCTAGGAGCCACATTAAAAAAGTTAAAAGAAACAGATGAAATTTATTTTGATAATCTATTTTCTTTGACAGAATATAGTCAAGATATTATCTTTTCAATATCTAATCAATAAAAGATTATGTATGAGATATTTTACATTCCTCATTTCAAACGGGCTCTGAAACCCAGTGTGCATTTTATGCTTATGATTCATCTCACACCAACCACATTTCATGTGTTTAAAACCTGCCTCATGTGGCCAGTGGCTGCCATGCTGAACAGAGAAGTTCTACAATTCCTTCTCATTCACTGTGCTCCCACTATACCTGATATTTGCCTCTCTCACTTCAACTTAATATATATTCTCAGTGACTTTAATTTTAGGAAACAAAATCCTGAATGTTTATAGGCGTGCAAGGATCTGGCAGGGGTGGTCACGGTGGTTGATGGACAGGCCCTATAGGCAAGTTTTACAACAGAAATCTATGAGCCAAAAGCTTGATTATCTCCTTGAACTGGATGGAGAGAGGTAGGGGTAAATGTACAGTGAGTACAAGATCAGCTATCGCAATGAAGTCTTGACATAACTAATAAGAATTTGGGGAGACTCTAGAATATTTTCAACATTTTTTTGGAGATCATGTTACCAGAAAAGCTTGTTAATTAAAAATACTTGAGTTCTTCTATTTTGGTATAAGAAGCTTGAAAGTACTCTGACAGGTCTTGAGTGGAATGGAACCTTTAAGAAATGGGGTAAGAGAAAGGAAAGTGAAGCAAATAGATTCTTGAGTGAACAGGAAGTCCAAGGAAACATCTGAGAAAAGAATAGAGAACCAACCTGATTCCTGGGTTGGGAGTAAGGAGTAGAAATGAAGAATATTTCATGAGATGTTATTTCAAGGCCATAACATTTCATGGAGAAGGTGTCTTTACATGAACAACTGCTTTTTGAGGATAATTGAGTTGTTTGAAATCTTACAACTAAATAATAGAAGTGTGAAAAACAATCTTCATTGGCCATCTCTTCTGTGTAGATAATTCTGCATATAATATTCCCTTTCCTCTTCACAACAGCCTAACAAAGTAAATGGTTTTTATCTTATTTTCTAGATGAAGAACCAGACTCAGAAAGATTAAACACCTTGCCCAGTGTCTCAGTCCATTCAGGCTGCTATAACAAAATGCCATAGACTGAGTGGCTAGTCAACAACACAAAATTATTTCTCACAGTTCTGGAAACAGGAAAGCCCAAGCAAGACCAAAGCAGATTCGGTGTCCAGTGAGGTTGCTTCATAGATGGCCATCTTCTTGCTATGTCTTCATATGGTAGACGAGGTTTGGAGGCTCTCTGGGGTCTCTTTTATGAGAGCACTCACTATTCTCATTCCTGAGGGTTTTGCCCTTGTGACTTGATCACCTCCCAAAGGCCCCACCTCCAAACACCGTCACATTAGGGATTAAGTTTCAACATGTGAATTTTGAGGGACACATTTAGTCTACAGCACCCAGGATCACACAGCAATTAAGTGATGGACCCAGGGAAAGAATAAGGCATGCATCTAACCCCAGGTCCTACGTTTGTGCTATGGCCCCATCCCTGGCTCCCTGCCTTTTGTGAGAATTATTTACTTTTCCACAAAGATTTCCCACAATGCATCTGCTCTCTACTGGAAATGTTTCCTCATTTCTAAAGCCTTACTTTTTTTTTATCTTCTTTAGACTTAATACTATGCTTGAGTTAGACAATCAATAAACATTTAATGAATAAGTGAGAAAAAAAAGAGCCCTCTTACACAGGATATGTGCATTCTATTATCTTCTTTGTTCAAACTGCAAAATCTGACAGAGCCTGTAAACATAAATAATATTCATAACAAAATATGCATAGCAATTCAGGAACCATGACCTCTTAAAGGTCACGTCCCCTTGCAGGGTCTTATGTGCTCATCGGCAAAGTGAAATCTGGGGATTCTGAACAAATTGAACATACGCATGAAAAACCTTCTAATTTTTGTATTATTAAGATTTTATAAGATATGTAATGATTCTTTGGAGGACTTTGTTGCAATGCTCATTATAAAATCTGCAAAAAAGGATTAAAATAAATCTCAGATGTCAACACAATCTCCTGGGCAATTCTTCACTAGACCAAACGATGCTATCCACGACTGCATTATCTATGAAGCTGAGAATGGTTAATGAGGCCCATCTATTGTGATAGAACCTGAGTTATGCTAAAAGACTTTTCGCTTTTCCCAGCCGAGGGCTGTAACCACTCACGCCCGTGGAGAGAACCAGGATTTTATTGTTACGGCAACAGTGAGAATGGCCACTGTGGTCTAAGGTCAGAAGATTTCAAACTTAAAACAATCTTGAAGTTGTACAGTCAGTCCTCATAACCCAGTGTCAGGTTCCTGAGGGCAGGGAACCATGTCTTTTCTGTTCTTTCATTTTTCCCAGGACAGTACCCGGTACACAGTAAGAGCTTAATAAATATACATAGATAGATTCATACACATACATATACACAAACACATAAGCATATGTGTGCTAATATCATTAAAATTAATATTCAAGTTTAGTTAATGTCACCAAAAATCATTACATGTACCCCTAATCATCCCACGACCTAAGAAGTATGTATGTCATTCTTTGGAAAACATTGAACAGTATGATTTTTAATATCATTTCCATCTCCTGTATTCAGGGACTTGTTTATTCTGTTACTTTCAGCCTCCTACTATGGTGTCAGATGTCTCTAAATAGCATTCTAGTTATTTGTGTTTTCATCTATAATTATTTTCTCAACAAGGATTTTTTTAATCCCTATGTAGTTTTTAAAGGAAAAAAATAGCATTTGAAAATGTATCTTTCCTTATCTGAAAATTCCTGCAGTGTGTCCTGGAAACAAGTAAAGATGCAAATATATCACTAGCAATATAGCGACAGAGTGATTCAAACTCTGAAAGGAATGAGCTTTAATTCTAGTTCTGCTACTAACCCTCCGAACGAATACAGCAATGTTTTTTGTTGGTGATGATGGTATGTTTGTTTGTTTGCCTCCCTGGTCCTCAGTTTCTCAGAAGTAACATTTAGGGAGTTGGGCTCCTGGGTGACCCTTAACATCTTTTTAAACTCCAAATTTTTAAGATCCTAGGAAATTTATTGTAACCAAATATATGTTGGCATGACTGGCTCTAAAAAGGTAGAGCTAAAGACTGGCAGTCATCTGACTGCAAGGAACACTGGAAGAGTGTGCCGAGTTCCACCTCTTTCTTAATGAGTGGAAACATCCATATGATTAAGAGTAGGTAGGTAAATCCTGCTTCTACCACATAATAGCTATGGAGATAAAAGTCACTTTACCTCTTCAATCACCCATAGAATGGAGAAACAAGACCTACCCTCATATACTGAGAGTGTTAGATAAAATATAAATATGTCATTTGCAATCATAGCCAGTGCATTGCAGAACCAACTTACATTCTTAAAATGCCCTTATCAGAATGCATCTGAGGTCAAACGACAAGATGGAACAAAGAATCCACATCCTGGGATTGAAGACTTACTGAAAGGAGAAAATAGGTCCAAATTAAACAAATGGCTATTCATCTTCTCTTTAGACTAAATTGTTGAAAATTGCTAAGACATATCATTGTCCACAAGATCTAAACTCATAGGAGTTGTTTTCATGACAGTTTAGGTAGTAAATAAATGGGGAACTTTGAAATGAGCAGATTAACAGATAATCCTATTGGTCTTGACCATGCATGTTCTTCATCTCTATAAAAAAGAGAGTTTGGAGACAAAGGATACAGTTGGTTCCATATTAAGACAAATATCCATATTCCTATTTATTTTCTAAATAAGAGCAATGTTTTTGTACAGTCATGATATCAAAGATAAACCCTTTGTTTTGGAGGTTAAATGGGCTATTTCCCCACATGCCCGATTATACGTCGAGTGTCTCTAAGCATATTGACAATTTTATTATACTGAGTACAGTAATCCATATCAACAGCTTATCCTTGTTTTGAATCATAAAATGGAGTTCTTTAAAAACCTAGATATCAGCAAACTGATCTGCATCTAGTCCTTCAGGGATTGGACGAGGTCCAAAAGTTAAGCAGGATACAGAACAGCTTCTTAAATTTAAACACTTCCTAAAATTGTCTTTTCACCAAAATGAGGCCACCTAAAAGATTAAAAGCTCTATTTTTTTTTTCATTAAAAAAAGAAAGAAACCAAAAACACATAATTACATTCTAATTTAAAACTCTAATTGAGTGCTCTTATATTTGTAAGATGTTCCACTTTCCTTTAAGGACAATATTCTTATTAGTCACACAAACTCTCTAATCATTTAAGGGTGAGGCTTCTTCAAACCATATACCTTTGTTGCAAAGCAAACAAGAAAGTGTAATCTTGTCTTTTTTTTCCCTAAGTGCATCTCTATTATATACTTATAAAAGCAACGATCAAACACTCAGGCTAAAAGCTGATGCCTTCTTGGCTACAGCAAATCTAAAGGCAGCTTAGGCTAGGCCTGTCTGTATTTTCTAAGGCAGTACTTCTCCTGATCTAAAGCCAAAGGTTAGAAGTAACAAAAACAAACAAACACACAAACAGAAACAACCAAGTGCTCTCACGGTTAAAGAACAAACAGATTTGGTTAGGGAAGTAGAAGGTGAAATGACTGAGCCATTGGCTTTGGAACCCAGGAGACTCACATTTGATTTAAGTGAGTAACCTAATCTCCGAGACTTGCTATTGATAAAACAAGGGTAATTGTAGTATCTCTTCCAAAGGCCTGGCATAAAGATGACATGAGATTAACACATTTAAGCGCTTTGAATTATTCAAAGTCATCAATAGATATTCAATATAATCATCATCAGTATGATCACGAAATAATTTTGCAAGCATGAAATATATTACATTTAATCTTCTCCTGCTCTCCCTTTCTCTCTCTTTTCAAAGACATAAAGAGAGAAAGGGAGGAAAAACAGTGTTCTCAGAGAATCGGCCATGTTGCAGATGCTTCGCATAGATTATCTCAACTAGTCATCATAACATCCACTTGGGATAGGAGTGATTATGTCCTAGGAACTGAGGTTCAGAGTAAGAATAAGAATAAGAATCCTGCTGGAAGTCATCTGACCAGAAAAAATATAGAGACAGCCCAAAGCCAGCTCTCCAACTTTCTAGCTCATACTTATCCTGCCACAAAAATTTTAGGTGCACATGCACACCTGTTTCTGAGACAATTTGGGGATTTGTTTTTTGTTTTGTTTTGCTTTGTTTTTTGTTTTTGGTGAGAGATACTCACAGGCTTATAAAACCTAAACATAGTAGATTTTTATCAATCCTCAAAACAGTCCTGTGAGGTACTATCATTATCTCCATTTCATAAATGAAGAAATTAAAGGTCAGAGCATAAATAATGTGAAAAATAAAAAGCTAGTAAGTGATGGATTAGGAACTGAGATCTGTTTGATGCCAAAGTTACTATTCTCTTATACTGAGGCACTTTCATGTGGAAGCAAAGGTTTATTTTACTAGAAATCTTTCATTAAAATACATAAAAACTTTACTTTTCAGGCTCTTAAGTTATATAAAATTTTATTTTCTCTTGGAATAAATGAGCTACCTTGTGGTGATCTTTTTTTTTTTTTTTCGTTGCTGAATTAAAGTAATGAGAACTAGTTCTCTTTGAGTTTGGTGAAAAGGATGAGTAACTCAACCCAGGCATCCTGCTGGCTTTTATCTCATGTACGAAGGCATTCAACAAAGGGTAAAGCGTCTATTTGATTTTAGCAGAATGTGGAATCCATGCTGATCATTTGTAAGCTTCTTCCTGAAGCAGCTCTCTTCCAACAGAGAGGTCACAATGTTGACCATACGAATGCTCACGACCTACGAGGTGAACTTTAATATAACACATATTTCGACCAGGGACTTTCAAATTAAGCCTGTTCATGGACTTTGTGTTTCCACGCAGCTCATAGATCTTTGTCTGAAAGCATTGGTTATAGCAATGAGCTCACAATGGTATCTCAACAAATGCCTACAGAACCATAGAGTAAAGCAAGAGGTTCTCTGATGGACATTCTGAGCAATACTGCCTAAAACACTACCCTTTGGAACTTATTCGAAGAACCATAGCTGGGATTCTATTGCCTGAAAATGGTACAGTAATAAGTATCAATTGTTATAAGTTCTTGAAGTGGCTGCTTGAGGGCCAAGTATGTTGACTAAAGCCATCTTACGGAGATTTCCACAGTTCATTCATTTTTTAAAATGGGATTTTGATAAATTGAGATGGAAATACACAGAGGAGTATAAATTCATAAAATGATTACTTTGTATCAGAATAAGCTTCCAATTAGGAGTATAACTAGGAAAAGTGGCAAACTAAGCTAAATATGCCAACCTAACTTGGCTTTTGAAAGTTCTAACCTCAATATATAGCTCTTACTCTTTTGCAACTCTAAAGGTTTTGAACAGCAAGTTATCATTTTTTCTAAATGCTGTGCCTAAAGGTCTTAACTAGAAAGCATTATCTTGGTTCTAAATTTAAAGCTTGTCAGAGGAAATAAAGCTAATTATACACAGTCTGCTGAAAAGTATGTCTAACTGGATCTGTTGTTTAAATGGAAGAAATACAAGTCTTCAAAGTGTCACTTTTCAAATTCTAAATTCCCATTAGAATTCCTAGCAGTTCTGGATTCTTCTTCCCAAAACACCGCTAAAACTGCTTAAACACATGTATAGACACACACCACATCTAGGTATATTGAGAGGGCACAAATATTCTTAAATGTATAAATAAAAAAAAAAAAGAACAAAACAGTGGTATAGAAGAATGTAAAGATATAGAAAAACAATGGTGCCTCTGAAGCACCACCATTCATTCTAAACAGCAGTGGTTTCACTTTAACAGCCTCTGACTCCGTTTATGTAGTAGGTTACTGCCCTGGTTCCAGTGCTCATCACCTGCTTCCTGGGCAATAGCAATACCTCTCGTCTCTCCTCCAGCTGGTCCACCGGCTTGCTGCAAGAGAGAACTTCTTAAGAGGCAGATTGCTTATGGTTGTCCTGTCCTCAGAAGCTTTCCATGGGTCTCCCTTGTTGGCAGAATTATGTCTCATTGCTATACTGTGGCATTTATGGACCTTAAAGAGACTAATAATATATATCTCAGTCTCCTTCACATCACACTCTGCCTAGAAAATCCAGGCTCTACGTTCTGATGAGCAGTTGTGTTGTATCAAACCCAGAGATACTTACTCAGACTCACTTCTGCCCTGGGGACATAGATTGTGATTAGGTTGTTAAACGTGAGAGCTAAAGCTTACAATCTGTGGCTGGAAATATCCCAACTATATTTCATTAATTTATAAGTATCATTGATAGAATCAGCTATTCAAAATTTGGATTCCCAGGTTCTGACTCCTCTCCCAAAGGTTCTGATTTGTTAAGTCTTGGAAAAGAGCCAAGAACTTGCAATTTAATCCGTCTCCAGTCATTCCGATGCAACCAGGCAGGCAACAAACTCACATTTGGAATCATCTAGAATTTGTTCTCTTCATTTTACAGATGTGAAAACTGAGACCCAGAGTAGTAAAGTAATTTGCCAGTGTTCATAAAGGGAGTCGCTGAAAATCGGAACTGGAACTGGAACTGGAGGCCTCCCTACTCCTGGTTCTCTAATGCTGCCTGCGCTAGCGCAGTAGGGGCTTTCATGCAATGATCTCTGTGTAGCCTCCTATGCTTCCACAAGGACTCCGTCACTGCAAATCCACCTTCTTACAAGAACAAAATCTCTCAGAAAAGCTTATCGCAGGTCAATGAAAGAATGGTGTTTTACAAAAGGCACTTTCTAGCTCATCTAATTCATCCATGTGTGCTGCCTCATTTACGCTGTCTGTACAGTGGGAATAGAACTGCCTCTCATTGAATAGTCAGCTAGCATTATCGAAAACATGGACCAAGATAAGAAATTCAGTCTTACCACTTGAACTACTCTATGACCCATTTCCAGCAAAAAACAATATACGTGTACATTTCTGTTACAGCATTAGCACCAAATACAAAATGGAAAAATCAGATTGTCAGTTCATGATTTAGCAATCTCATGAGAAAAGTTTATGTATGTCATATAAATGCCTCACAAGTTGACATTCATGTTTTGGTCCAGCTGAGATACAGTTACCCTTAACTTGAGCTGAAATTTATACTTGGAAATGAATTTGATCCACCTGGTATGAGATTCTTTCTCTGGCTGACCTTCTTGGAAAAAAAAAAAAAAAACTTGACATCTTTGATAGATTCATTAATTCATTCTAGATGAAACTAGTTTTATGTGCTCAAACAGAAACTTCTTAAATACTCCTCTGCTTGACTTAACTGATTTTATGTAGCTACATTTACTTCCATGGAATAGTGTAAGTACCAGGGGAATTGGATTCATGGTCTGTTTCACAATAAGAAAATATGCTTAGTAGGGAAAAAAGTCTTTAAAGACATTTCCAGCACTGGATTATAAAATTATTGCTTTTTCTTACAAATAAGCCAACTTACTCAAGTAAGACTTAATTATTCATTCATCCATTCAACAAATATATATTGAACACTTACTATGGGCTAGAAACTGCTGGACACTGAGACAAAACAGTGAGAAAAAACACATTTCCCTTGCTCATTGGATAAACAGGAGCTTCCAAGGGAACATGAACATTAGTCATATAATCACACAGAAGAGAAGTTTCTCATACTAATGGAATGTTGACTTGGGTGCAATCAGTAAAGTTGCAGAAGCTTCTGAGAAGCACCAGCACCTCTGGTGCAACTGCAGGGGTGAGTAGAAGAAGACAAAGAAGAGAATGTATAGGCATGATAGTAGAAGTGTCATGACCAAGGAACAGCCTGGTTCTAAAGAAATACACAGAGCTTCTCAGTCTATGCATATGTTTTTTTTTTTTTTTTAAGTCAGCCTTGAGGCTTGCACTCACTATGTAGGTCCTTGACCATATGGTGATTTTGGTTTAGTGGACAAAGTATTTGCTGAGAAGAAGATGACCTGGGGAAGTTACTTTAATTTCCATGGTTTGGGGCCTTTATATCTGCAAAGTGAGAAATATAAAGCCTGCTGCTGAGGGTCATGGGAGGTTTATATGAGATCAGCTCTGTGCTGAGATTTATAAACTGAAAAGTAATATACAAAATTGAAGACTTATAGATAATTAGTGACTAATTTTTCCAGAATATAGACTACTCTCTGGTAAAATAAAAAAATAAAATTGTGTATCATTAAGGTAACTCTGTGATCTATTACATAGCAAGCATATTTTCTCATGGTGCCATTCCAACTAGGACACCATCTCTCTGAGCCCTAATCTAAAGTGTGTTGCGGACTTAAGTGAGAGATGAGGGCCTCACTCGAAAACCTGATTTCAGCACCATGTGGCTATGCACCAACTTCCCAACCCTAATAGTTCACCACCCATAGGTCAGAGAGTGCTGGAGAATGCAGGTTTTGCCTAACAAAAGGATAACCACATATTTTTTTGAAGCTCCTCACTCTTAAGTCTTTGAACTGATTGGCTAAATTCTGTTGTTATCCTCACTCAGAATCTCTTCATTCCAGGGTCTTCCCCAGACCACTGTAGGACCCAAGGGAACTTATGTTGTGCAAGAATGTTTTAATAAAGTTATAGTGTGGTCATAAAATGAACATCAAGGAAATTCTTGGCTAATTAATCTAATTAGGGATTGAAAATTTCAAGAGTGGTAGATGGAATGCAGAAGAAATGAAAGTTGATACATCCAAAGAACAACATGTGGCTTGAGGGTTTTCAGGGAGAAGGAGGTGGTCACTCTGATCAGAAATTCAATAAAGGGAAATTAACAAATTATGGCTTTAGTTATATTAATTCAATCTAGATAACACGAATGGATCATTTGGTGAAAACAGATACTTAAAGTGGTACAGGGAGTTAGAAATTCTTCCTTCTGGAAAGAATGTTTTCCTACCCTTATTTATTTTCTCTAGGGGCTACATTACTGCCCTTGGGAAGTGTTTTTTTGTTTTGTTTTGTTTTTTGTTTTTTAGGAATTCTAGTGGCAAAGCTTAACTTCTCCAAAAGTTCCAGTCACATCAGAAGTATCGCAGTTCTTCGTTTTACCAGACATCGTGCCTCTACGAGGAACAGGGCTGTTGATTAGATAGTCAGGGCACTTCTGCTAATTGATGTTTAACTCCCTCTCTATGAGGGATTCCTCTGTTCTACTGAACAGAGGTCAGCCAGGGATGGTCATTGTACAGTGGCCCAGGAGAAGTCAGAACACTGGACTGATCTATGACCATTACTAAAGCTACAAAGAAATTTGGTAGCTGTCTTAACTTGTAAATGGATGGAAGAAAGAGTTTGGGGTTCCCTTTCTTTAGTGCAAACTTAAGTTGCATAATCAGACACAGCTGCATCTTAGCATGATTTTAAAGCTGTAGTTGATCCCAAGGCAAAGTCGATTCCATGTCTTTCAGTCCTGGACTGAAGAATCAAGATTCTTATTGGTTCAGTTTTTCCATAATACATGGCCGACTACGTGTGTGTATGCAAGCATGTGCACGCACGGGTGTGTGTGTGTGTGTGTGTATGTGTAAATCTTATCTCAGGCTTCATAATTTTTTTTGGAGAGCACTGTTTCTTATTGCATTCCATTATTCAGGTGGATATGGTATGCTTTCTCATTATAGCCTAGGTTAACCTTCCAGGTCTTTATCAAATTCTAGAAATTCTTAGGTACAGCACCAATACAATGACTCTAGAACACTGCTCCACATGAGAAAATTTGGACTATTATAAGTAATAGGAAAGGTTTTTCTACCTGTGAGCATAAAAGCTTTGAGTGGTACTTCCTGACATACTATTTGCCATAAACACCTTATTACCTTTTCCATATTATTTTCTGTTCACCTCTTGTGTTTGCATTCCCAGGAAATAACTCTGCAGCCCTCTCCAAGTTAGTCAGGCTAGAAAATTTCATATATTTTCTCATTTCTACATTGTCCTCAATCCCTATTTCCAATCAGTTTATGATTTCTATCAATTGTATATTCAAAGTTACT
Organism: Eidolon dupreanum; assembly: GCA_028627145.1. NCBI lineage: Eukaryota > Metazoa > Chordata > Mammalia > Chiroptera > Pteropodidae > Eidolon > Eidolon dupreanum. The sequence goes on along the minus strand of CM053503.1, from coordinate 157,898,478 downwards.
CTTCTATCTATTCTTTTTTATCGAATTACTATATCTGATGTCTTAGTTTGGATTCTTTTGATCTCTTTCTAAACTGTCTCAATGGCTTTTTAACAGGCTTCCTGCCTCTGATCTCTCACTTTGTCAACCCATCCTTTACACTTCCCCAGGTTTATCTTTGTAAAGCAGAGTTTTGATCATGGTACTATTTTAAAAACTATTTGACAAGTCTAAATGTCCATGCCCATGGTATAAAGACAAAAATCCCTCAAGGCTTTCATTGTCTGACCCCAATTCAACTTTGTAATACATCTCCTCTTCCACACATCTTAGAGAACAACAGAGAAGGTTATCTGCCATTTTTCATGTATCTCACTTTTTTTTCATACTTCTGTGTTTTGTTCCCTGGTTCTTTACCCTAGAAAATCATGGTAAGTCCATCATTGCTCTCCATTGTTAGCATAAAAAATACATTTTCATACTTCAAATTCCAACTCAAACGGCAACAGCTCTGTGAAGCTTTCCCTGTTCCTCTCATTTCTAATTAATGGCTGCTTCCTCTGATCTCATTTTTCTGGTATATCTATTTTTCATTTATTTCATTATACTTCATTGTTTAAACAGGTACTCAATTATATTAAGAGCATCACCACCATCCAAGATGTTCTCTACTTATTTTTGCATTCTCTAAAAAGTATTAGAGCATAGTAAATACACAAATAGTTCTGAAGAATTAAGAAAATAGGGAAGAAAATCTATTAATTTGATTTATTGCATTAGTAGGACAAATAACAAAACAATAGAATATTACAAAAGATTTTCCCCCAAAAAGTTGAAATTCTTAATTTTAAAACTTTTAGAAAATTCGGAATAAAAGACTCTTTTCACATCTTAAAAGATTCTATTTTAAATAGGCAACTAACTATATTTTATTTTTTTAAAATTTTGCTCTCTTCAGCAGCACATATACTATTTTTTAAATTATCAATTAAAATGATAGTTCTCATTCAGTATGATTTATTGCTTTATTTCTTGAGACCAGATGAAACTAATTTTTAAAATAAAGTTTAAATCCACAATGAAGTTTTTCTAGAAATTTCTAGAAGAATGAAGCTTGGAGCTAGAGAAATAACATCTATGAAGCAAAGCAAAAGGATGTAAAACTAAAAATACTTACATATTAAAATACAGTGAGGAACTGTCATTCTACCTTTCAGAATCTCGGGAAGATCTGAGAGACTCAAACACTAGGTATACTGTTGGGAAGGAACAAGACATGAGACTGACAACCAAAGAGTACTTGAAAGTTTGTATAGTTAACTCCATACATATCCTGTGTGCAAAACTCCTGTTAGACTGCATAATGCTTCTAAGTAAAGGAATCAAAGAGATGGGAAAGCTGGGTAAGTTGAACAGTCCTAATTTCTGACATTCAAGGATCCCAGAGCATCATGAAAAATTCCCATCCAAATCACACTACAATAAAGTCCAACAGTCCAAAAGTCCCCACGCGTGTGCAGAGATGCCAGGGAGCTTTCCATTGTCACATTCTTAAAAACAGACAACTGAGGATCATCTGACAATGGGAAAATATGAAATGTAAATAAATAAATAAGTAAGTAAGTAAATAAGTAAATAAATGTCATGATAAAAAGAAAAGTTGTCTCTAAAGGAAACAAAGGCAATTTAGGGGAGTAGAAAGTTTTAAAACAATTTGAGGAGTTTCCTTTACTCTTGGAAAAAGACCAAGATGTCTTTCTTCATTAATATTACTGAAATTTGTTTTTGAGAATCCAATCAAAGCAATAAGTAAAGAAATAGAAATAACATGTTTTTTGATAAGTGAAGAGTAAAATTATTTATAGATTATAGCATTTATAAATATAAAATTAAAAAAATTAATAAAAGACCTTTTTAAAACTGGAACACAAGTATTAAGGTACCTAGATGATAAAAGCACATATCAAGAGTATTCATTAAGCACTTTCCATATGCCAAGTGCTCTGCCACAAGTGTTGTATACACTGCTGCTTGTACCAGAATGTTCTATTGTAAAAACACATTGTGAGAAAGAAATCCTAATTGATAACAGCAAACAATAATATAAATAATAAAGAATGAACTTTAAAAATATGCACAAGATTTGAGAAAACCAAAAAAAAAAAAAACTTAACTATTGTGATTAGTTTAATGTGTCAACTTGGAGGGTACTGTTGGATGAGATTAATATTTAAGCTGGTGAACTTTGAGTAAGAAGACTGCTCTTATTCAAATGAGTGGGCCTCATTCAATCAGTTAGAGACTTAAATAGAACAAAAAGACTGGCCTTCCTGAACAAGAGAGAATTCTCCAGCAGACTGCATTCAGACATAATTTACATCACCGGCTCTCCTGGGTCTCCAGCTTACTCGTCCATCCTGAGTACTTGGACTTGCCAGTCTCGATAACTTTGTGATCCAATTTCTTTAATAAATCATTTTCTACATATATACATATGCTATTAGTTCTGTTTCTCTGGAGAACTCTAACTAATATACTTTACTAAGATCCTTCAATAAATGGAGATAAATACCTATATGTACATTAACATCAAATCTCTCCAACCTATTCCTACCTCTCATTCAAACAAAGGAGTGAGGTTTAGCTAGATAAAGAAAGCCATCCTCTAGCAACAAAAGTAAGTATACGCAATCCAGAATCAAGTGGAGTGGGTTTGTAGATCCAAGCAGCCAAGGTGGAATGAAAATGAAGAAAGGTAACATAAAGCAGAGCCGTAAGGAAGGAACAGGAATGATTAACAAGCTTTGTTTTGTGATCATCGTTTTTCCTCCCTTGGTGACTTCAAGACTTCATTCAGCCACACATATTTTTTACTTGAATCAAATCAGTAGATTTATGTAGTAGGTTCTCCTATAACAGTAACCAGCTTCAGAATCTCTGTTCTAGACAGCATGTTAGGTTCTTGCCTTTCAGAGCCCTGTGATGAAGAATGAGTGATATGATGTTCTTTGGCAGATCAAACGCTCGCATAAGTGCTGGCGCTTTTAGGCTAACATCCAAAGCTGTCTTGTCTCCAGAAAAGGCATTCTCTCAGTTTTATCCTGTTTGTTATGACCCATTCTGCCTCCGCTTTTATGCAAGCATGGGGCAGGGGGATGAAATATAGAGGGAAGTATTCTTCAATTAAAAAAATCAACATATCTCTCTCCACAGTAATAACAGAAAAGAAGCCATCTTGAAGAACACTCAATATGATCTATCTGCTGTGCTTTGTTTTGTTTGCTTGGTTTCTATTTGTCTTTAAAGGTTTCTCCACAGGCAATCTGTTTTAAATCAAATCCACACTTGACAATTTGCAAAGTATTTTACTTCAATAAATTTCCCTTTTATAATAACTTAATAAGTATTGTTGAAATATATCAAGAATTACTCACAATTTCCTTCTATTACTTATCAATAAACTGTGTTAGTTTCAAGTTCTATTGACAATTTATGTCCATTTAGTTTAATAGAAGATATGATGAAATATTATAATATTGTTTTTTAGTTTCCCATTTTTGTCTTGGGAAACATAAGAAAATTTTCAACTCCAGATCTGTAAGATATCCATCCTCAGAAAGATGGATCACTTCAAGTAAATGGTTTATAACTAGACTCTTAAGTAATCAGTCTGGATTGCATGATCTCTCTGGTAGGGCAGAAAGAACTTTATCAAGATGAAGGGCTGTGGCAGACCACACTGCTCTACTTTACTGTCCAGAGAAGTGTTTATTGAGCACAAATTCATGGATAATAGAATATTGGTCTAGACCGGTCCTTAGAGACTCTCTAACCTTCATTTTACAGATGATGAGCTCATGTCCTAGAAAAAAAGTGATTGTGCCAGAACCCACAGTGAAGTTAGAAAAAGAGCCAGAACAAAAATCCTAGTCTTTGGGAGAAGATATTTGTGGCATATATAACTGACAACAAATTTGTATCTATCATATACAAAGAACTCTAGGAAATCAATAAAAAAATAAAACGAGCTAGTTAAAAATGGGAATAAGATATTTTAATAGGATGAAATTCTGCTGCTTACAGAAATTTAGTTAGAGGGGCTTAAGCCAGTATGGTCTGGTTTTTCTCACAAAATTAGAAGAGGTCAGGAAGGAGCCCATCTATCTGAGGAAATAATCAAAAGCACACTTCTTTCCTCTTCAGTATTTTCTCCTCACATATAACAGATTACTTCTTTTTCATAATATCAGAAGTGAAGAATAGATAGGAGAGAGATGATTAACAGTGCCTGCCAAAGAAAAATTGAGGCAAAACATTGAAGAGGGAAGCTTAATTGTCAATACATTGAGGAAAAGTTGTCTAATCTCAGTAGCAATCAGTAAAAAAATAAATAAAAATAAAAAATAAAGTGACAAAATAGCATTCCATACCCAATCAGAATAATAATATCATTTGTTCACAAAATGAAGGTAAAGGAGAACTTTCATATACTAACGGTCAAAGCATACATTTATACTATGTTTTGGAACACACCATATACTGTTACTTTGGAGGAAAATTTGAAAATATTTCATAAATTTCTCATAAATCAAAAATGGCCCTTCTGGGCACATTCTCAAAGAAGCTTTGTGTGCTCAAAGAGACATATATAAGTGTTCTTTGCAGGATTGATTGTAGGAGAGAAAAACTATCAAGAACTAAGTTTTCTCCATGAGTGCATAGATAACTAAACTGATTGATATATTGCAATGAATGCATATGTGTCATATACATGTATTGCAATAGATGTATATGTGTCAACATGGGGTGATTCTTGGGCTTACACTCTGTAGCTCTTCTGAGTCTCATTCTTGTATCTCTAGGCACTATTGGCCTTTCCACCAATTTCCAAAAAAATTTTTCTGTCAGTAAAATTCTTGAGAATATGAAGAATTTACTGAAGATTTTTGGGAGATATGAAGGAGTTAAATTGGAGACCTTTGGCCTAATCCCATTTTGTATGTCCTACTCAGCATCACTCCCTCCACTTCTTTAATGCTCCTAGGATTGCCCCACCCCAAGCTCCCGATTCTTTTGTCTGTATGCAGGGCTTCATCACCCCTTCATACCCATCCCCCAATACACAGACTCCTTCAGAAGATTCAGGGCCTTTGAAGGCTCATGTAAGCTGGATTGCTGAGCAGCACCCCCAAGTCTTCAGTGAAGTAGTTTACCAATGAAACAGCTCTCTACCTCAGAAAAAGTCTGGTGCCAGGTGTTCATAATCGAAGAATATATTTACCATCTCATTACCAATCAACATTATTTTTATTGAAATTGGTACCTTTTCAACCCTCCTGAAGATTATTATTAAATTGTTGGTGCATCAAACAATCAATAACATTATAGCACTCAGGAAATATAATAAATGAAAATTTCAGTCAAATAACTGTGGGCTGAGAGTAGAAAAGAGAAATTGTGACAAAAAAAATTTATAACATTTTTATAGTAAATGATACTGTGGTATGAAGCTATCCTAATGGAGAAAGCTCATCCTTATCCACTTTTGCAAATAAGAATGATAAAACCATGAAAAAAAAAAGCATTGGGGACAAATAACATAATCCAGCTGGAAGCGCTTACCCATGCTATGGAGGAGGTATTTCAAACATCTAAATAGTAACGAATAACCCTCTCTTGTAGTCATAGATATATTTACTTAAAACACACATATTTTGCAAGCAGAATGGCATATAACAACCATATGGCTAATGATTTACGCAATCTGTAAATCATAGTCGAACCGGACATTTACTTTGTTATAAAGAAATATGGCGACTTATGTAATGATTGAGAAGAATTATGTGTTAAAGAAAAGAGAACTTCGTGTTTTGATTATGTAGGTAAGGAATGAAATTAAAGTGGTCCATACTGATTTATGGCTAAGCGTTCTATGACTATATAGACAGACCTAGGAAATGTATGTTTGCTTATTTATACCCGAGCGTTTTGAAAGTGCCATCACCAGCACTAAAGAAGATGTACTACTGACTTATTTATTTCTAATCCATCTCAAATCAGTGGAAACTACAGGTATGAGTAATTTTTAATTCTAAAATATGAATGTTGCTTTCAGATTTTCAATCTGAGTTTAAACGTCCCAAAAGGCATATAAAACCTTTCATGTTATACAGCCAGTACTGAAACTGCTTTCCCCCGACACTCTCTCCAGTGTTCGCCTGTCTGCAGTTATGCCTACTAGTGGTGACCATGACACAGGGAGCATGGCAGACAGAGCAGCACAGAATCACTGCTCTTTCATAATTTCCAGCATTACCCTAATGATCCTGAGTCAGGCCTGTACTTAGTCACACTTACTACAAATGATGTAGAAAACGGGACTGAGTAGGGGCAGAGTGAGGATGAGAGGGTCACAGTCACATAGGTGAACAGAGCCACTGCAAATGTGATCATGTAAATCTAAGTAACCCAGATAAAATAAAGTTCGTAAATCTCTTTTGTAAGCCTGATAACCTAACGATTTATCTCTTAATGGTTGGATGTTAACATTATAAGAACTTATGATAGGATGATAATATATTATGATAGGATAGATTTAATCACATATTTTCAATTCATATACTACCTAATTCTAAAAGTAATAGAAGGTCATATGCAATAATAACTAACTAATCATCTAGATAGTTTGAATTAACATAAAACATAAAGTTGTGTAGAATGCTAGAAATTAAAAATTTGATCCATAATCTAGGTCAGTGTTATCCAGCAGAGCCTTCTAAAATGATGGAAATATTTTATCTCTGTGCTTTTTAATATGATAGGCAACAGAGACATGTGGCCCTCGAGCAAGTGAAATATAGCTAGGGTGACTGAGGAACTGGACTTCTAATTTTTTTTAATCTGAATTAATTTAAATTTAAAGACTCATACGTTAGTGGCTACCATACTGGATAGTGCTGATCTAGATTACAAATATTTTCTACATTTGAGCAGTAAATTTAGGTCTGCTTCCTGTTACCCTAGGGAAAAAGGAAGGTGCAGTGAGAAAAATCAGCTGGTCAAAGAAAATATCCTCGTTATTCAGGAGAAGCAGTCTCTTTATTCATTCACAATATCTAATAGGAATATATTTCATAGACTTTATCCACACAGTGAATAATTCTTGGATGTGATGGTTTTATTGGGGACACAGCGATGTTATTCATGTTGCTATATTTTTATGTAGACTCATACTAATCATTGCTGCAGAAATAATACTAACCATGATTCAGGAATGACACCTTCATGGGAAATTTAAATATGTGGTTTGGTAATTTAACTTGTACAGGAATGAAACAGAAAGTCTAGAGAAACAGGTAGACAGCATGTACCTTTGTTTAATTCTCTCTCTCTCTCTCCCCTCCACCACACACAAGCATTTTTGAAATGAAAGAGAAAAAGCTATATTTAGTATTGTCTTTCCATAAATAGAAAAACATACAGTTATTAAAATTATATTTTTGTTTAATAATGTCAAATGAAAATGTTCATTGTGAAATTTTAAGTGAAGAAAGGGGAGCATAAACTATGTATATATAATAATATTGATATTTTGTAAAAATTAAAATATACATAATATCAATGTTATACGTTATACATGAAATTAAACTGGAAGCAAAAACATCAATATGTAAAAATCATTTCTTACTGTGAAGGAAAGTAGTGGAGTCATAACTGATATTGTTTATTGCATTTTTAATATTCTAAATTAAATATTTTAAGTGCTATCAATAAAAATAAATTAATACAATAATAAAACAATAAATATTTGTCTCTACCAGGCTACAATTTTATACAACCAGCATGAAACTTATACATTATATAGTAATTTGAGTTATATCAGAAATCCTTGGTTAATCTACTATTTGAGTACACAATTTAATAACAATGGCCCAAATATGGATGACCTGGCTGTCTACCTCCAGGATCACTATCCTCCTTCTTAAGTCTAAGTCTGTGAGATGGGCTCCCTTTGGCTTTTTATTCTAAGAGGCTTTGTGATACACTTACTCCTTCAATGAAACAGAAAAGATGAATGAGAATATTCTGTATCACACAAGTTGTTGAAGGAGTTAATGAGATGAATTAAGTAAAGAATGTAGGATGGTGATTAGCACATATGGAGGCTAGGTAGATATTGATCACCCTTTCCTCCTTGTTTTTCTGTATAGATGGGAAAGTTTTCCATAGAAACATATAAATCATACTTAAAAATACTGAATTTGCCATGGAGCAAGTATTCCTAAGAACATTATGAGGAATTAGCTCTCTTTAAACATTTTATAAGAACTCTGCCATGATGGCCTATCTTTCCAAGTCTTATGTGAAATAAAAATAATTCTGGGCTCTATTGGCTATTACCCATAAAAATAGGCCACATCTAATAGTTTGACCCAAAACAATAGTTTAGATGCTTCTTGGAACTATATGACAGCTTGTCATGTAGAGCCAACAACTTCTCTGATAAAGAACAGAAATATCAAATGACTCTTCATCCAAGAAATTCTTTCTTGGACTCAAAGGTTCGTATTAACTTTAAAAACAAATAAAGTATTCCTAATTTTTTAAAAAAAAAAAAGGAAAATAAAGATCTCAAATAAGCAAACTTCAAGTGTTGATTTAATTCTTTTTTTTTTTTTTTTGCAAAATATGCAGAATTTTAATAAAATTTATCTAAACCTTTTGACTAGACCCAACTGTTTACAGGATCTGATGAACAGATAATTGGAAGTTACGAAGAGACAGGCAGCGGGGAGAACAAGGAGAAGCAAGAGATAATAGTTGAAAAAAGGCAACCTGGAGGATGCTGTTTCTATGTGCAATATACCACATGTCTCCTTAATGAAAGCTTGAAATCAGGGATTGCTGACTGAATTGTGAGAGAAAGTGAGAGACGCTATACTTGTCAGAAGAGTTTGAGAAATACACTTCATTAAAGATGTATAGACCCTCTGTTCTCACCAATTGTGACCAGCTGCAAAATGCAAACTTGTTCTTCACAGCAGGAATAATTTCATTATGGAACCATATGTATGCAGGAGAATAACCTACTTGATTTTCCATCATTTTATTTTAAACATATTGGTGGATATGTCAGAAGCAATCACATTTAAAGGGGTAAAGAAGTCGGATGCAAAGTTATTACCAATTTTAAAGACGTAAAAAATCTTTTTTACACTAAAATATGGCAAAATAAATATGTAGAGAAAAAGCCTTTACTTTTAATAAGATTCGGCTTTTTTGGAGCTATGTTTTTATAATACTAATGACCACTCACAAATGATATGTTGCCTTGTATCAACTTAAGCTATGTTTATCCTAAGGAAAGTATCCTATAAACATAATATCTCAACATCCTATAAAAGGTAGAGGGGAAAGAATCTGTCCAGTAGACATGTGGTCATGATTGGAGCTATTCACTACATATTTCTCAACCTCTATCAAGGAACCTCTTTTAAAGTTAGACAGTCTTATGACTTGCTTTGACCCACAAAATCTGAGCACAGCCTATGTATGTTACTTCCCGGTAAATGTTTAAGAGCCAGCTCTTGCTTTGATTCATTCCCTCTTTCCCTGTGCCATGGCAATCAATGTTGCTCCAGATACAAAAGAATCTGTCAATCAGGATTCCAGAATAGCAACAGCACAGGAATGAGCCCCCAGCTAACACACAATGGTGAGGTAGTGTGAATGAGAAGTAAATCGTGTTTCAAACCAGAGTAATCATAGCTTACCCTAGCCTATCCTGATTAATCCTACAATGAAATTTATTTTTAACTTTACATGTGGTTGTCTTCATATTGCACAGAGTCAACACACAGTCATTCACTGAGTGAATCAATCATTTATTAACAAATATTATTATTTCTCTATGCTAGATCCTAGCGGGACCACAGTAAGCAAGACAAATTCTCTGTTCTCACAGAGTTTGTATTCTAGTAGGAAGAGGTGAACAATACATAGGCAAATGCCTTTAATAGATGATTTTGGATTATAAAATGTCCTGTCAGGAAAACAAGATAAATGAAGAAAAATGACTGGAAATGGGGAGGAAGGTCTAGGAGAGGAAGTGATTTTTAAGCTCAAGTCTGAATAACTAGAAGGAGTCTATTGCAGAAATAATTAGGAAAAGTATAATTCAAGCAAAGAAAATATGTACAAACGCAGCAAGTTTGATCTCCTTGAGACACAGGAAGGAAATCTGTGTGACTAGAGTTTAGTGGAGACAGGGAGGCAGGAGTTGAGGTTGGAAAGGTAGGCAAGGATTAGGGTTAACCCCCAACATGTGTGGGTCCGGAGAAAAACCATGACTGGAGATCCTTGGTCCCAGCCATCCCAACCCCTTTTTTTGTCCCACTCCACAAGGTACCTTATCATATGTGTGTAGATACCCCAGAGCACATATCCATAGCCTTCTCCCGAATATTTAACCCTTGACACCTCTTAGGGTGTATTCATAGTGAATATTCCCCCAGGAGTATTCACAGTGGTGGTTCAGTCTGCCCTCACAGAACAAACCAGAGAATAAACTTGCTTAAGCCCTGGAAGAGGGCTCTAGGTCATTGGGGCATGGCCGAAAATAGGGGAAATGAGAGGATGCCCGGGCTCTGGGTTGCCATGTCACCTTGACCCTGAAGGTCCGCCTTACACAATGGTGAAAGCTATGGTCAGAGAAAGACTAGAATGGACACTTCAGATCCCACAGTATCACTGACAAGACAACACCAAGTTCTTGGTAAAAATTTCCAAGAACTTGCCAAGTGCAGATAATAAATAACAATTTGCTTGGCTCTGAAAAGGAACTGACACAATCCTCTCTTTATAAACAATATAATTCATTTGTAGAAATTCTCCCAAATAAGAAATATATTATATTAGTTAGACCAAGCTGGGGAAAGTTGCCGATAATCTCTATTTTTTGATATGAAGAAATGGAATATTTCAACTTGTGGAAGGGTATGCATATCAGGAGAATGGTTCAGAAAAAAAAAGCAGTTTGTCTTCAGATGCAGCAATTCCCTATCACTAAGACATTGAGAGATTATAAATTCTAATGGCTATTGGTCTGGGTATATACAATGCATGAGTGAAATGGGAGTATTTGACAATGATGAACAAGAGATTGTATGTCCTTTGAAGGTGTAACTGCCACTCAGTTACAGATGCTTGAGTCTGTGGTATGGGCATATATTTTCCATTTTTCAAGAACAGCCAAATATCTAAATATAAAGGAGAAAAATCAAAGAAATTTTAAATCCAGGGCAGTGCAAATATTCGTGACTACGGATCACATTGTAACTGTAGGTAACCAATTTGTAACCTCTGCAAAAGATTAAAATCTAGATGAGGGAATATTCAGGCATGAGTTGAATGGCTGGACTAGATTTTACCATTCCTTTCAAGAGTGAGAGTCAAAATTTTTACATTTACAAGCCATATTACTCTTTTTTGCCTAATTTTTCAGTACATTTCCTGATTATACCTTTCTAATGGCCAGGACCTCTGTAAACCTGGGTTCTCTTTCTCAGCCATCACTCCTTGGGGTCTAGAAGTCTCTACTACATAGACTAAACTCACCATGGGAAAACGAGTTTATGTGAACTTAGTTTTCCTGTCCTCAAAACCCATCACCAGATGGCAAAGGTTTATAATTAGTAATTTGGATTAAGAAATCATCTTTAAGGAAAAAAAAGGTAGACTAGATCCAAACAAAAGTGCGAGGGCTTTATCCAACAGCACATCACCAGAAAGGAAAATGAAAGAGAGCTTAGGAGGATCGAATGTTAATGCACATAATGATAAACACCTCACGCTTTCTATCATGTTTCCTAAATTTCAAAGAATATTCATATATTTCCTGTTTTAGCTCATTTGGTCCTCGAATCTTTATCACATGCTCAAAAATATCTTCAATCTTGCTTATAGAACTTAAGAGCAGAAGTGTTATACCTTAGTATTTTTCTTATAATTTAATGTATACTCTTGCATATAAATATACTGTAACATGGAGATTGTTATGGACTGTATTATTTCCCCCAAAAATATGTTCATAGAAGTCCTAACTTTCATGTGACTATATTCAGAGATAGAGGGAAAGAGGTAAGTGAAGCTAAATGAGATCGTAAGCGTGGGACCTTAATCCAACGTGACTAACATCCTCATAAGAAGAGAAAGAGAGAGACAAGGGATGTGCATGCATAATGAAAAAGTCATGTGAAGTCATAGTAAGAAGGCAGCAAACCAAAGAGAGAGGCCTCAGGAGGAACCAAAGCTACTGACACCTTGATCTTGGGCTTCCAGCCTCTAGAACTGTGGGAAGCAGTATTCTGTTGTCTAAGCCGCTTAGTCTATGGTATGGTATTATGGCAATCCTAGAAGATTAATACAAAGAAATTAAGTGTAACCTTGATTTTCTTGTTTTCTCATGTTTCTGAGTTCAATCTCTTTGAAGGGTTTGAGTTCAATCCATGTTTATTGCTCACCCATCATTCAATGGAATTGACTATACAGTGACCCAAATTAACTATTAAGATGGCCTGAAACACTAGAGCAGTTATTTCTCAATTTAGTGATCTATGAATTGTGATCAAATCTACATATACCCAACTTCATTTCCTTATTCTGAAATACAGTTAAATTGTTTTAGTTTCTATTAGCAATTAAATCAAGCAGATCCTATACTGAACCAATTAAATGTTATAAAATCAACTAAATCTATCTCAAAATAATTATTGGCTCTATGCAGACTAGAATTAATCATATTCTATTGAACTTTACAATAAATCCTATTGAAATTAGAAATTGTAAAACATATTTTATTAAGCTACTGTTCCCTGCAAGTTTTTATCATCATAGTTCTTCTGTGAAAGTACTAAAATCATAATGAGTTCTCCACATAGTCCCAAATGTGCTCATCATAATAGAGTGAACAACTAAGGTCTCAAAAACTGAAATGCATGAGACATGGCAAATTCATAAAGAAATCCATTGTGTAAGAGAGTAATTTGTGGAAGAATTATAGCGTATATGGAAGATTTGAAATAAAAAGAGAACAAGAAATTCATAGATGTCACTTGAAGTCAGTATAATATTGAAAAACAATCCTAAAGCTGTACCAGAATGAGTAATAGGGAAATGATAAGAAATTTTTACATTTTGTTTCCTTCAGAAAACCATGAAAATTATCTTTCCTTAAAGGTATATAAATTGGTATATTTCATTTTCTGGCTTTGACAAAGAAGAGGGTATTGTATTTGACCTCACACTATAAATACTTACAACATTGGAGAAAAATATATGAAGCAATCATTTTTATGCATTGAAAAACAGAATTTAAGTCTGTAACCCTTGAGAAAAAATATCCACAGAAAGAGTGTCACATTCATCAGTGCTTTCTGCCTGGGACCATACTCAAAACCTGGGTACAAGAAAATGAAGCTAAACAGGTAGCAATGGTCTCCCTGCTCAGAGACAGCTGAGACTACACTTTCAAAGTTATAGAGGAAGTTTAGAATTTATGGAGTACAATACCAGCGAGAAAAAGGCTGTACTGAGAGAAAGCTCCAAGTATCCAAATATAGGCTTCCCCTTCTACCTTTGCTCAAATGCTAAATTGTACAAACAGTGCAAGAAAATCCATAATTGCTACTGAGAGCTGTGAGCAAAAGAAATATTTTAGAGCTTACATGGTGCAGGGAAATATTAGAGTTCCACTCAACCTTATTGGTGGAACAACCTTATTAAGACAATGGTCGTTCAGTTGAAACACTAGAAAGACCATGCCTTAGGAGTAAAACTCATGCTCAATTATAAGGGCTCTATTAGACCCAACCTAGCAAGGCCTAAACCCAAGTCTTCACAGGGTAAAGCTGATTAAACAGTAAATTAACTGCCTGCCAAAATTAAACTTAATAATCTCTAAAAAAAACAAAGTTCAGAATTGCCATGAAATATCATCAACAATTTCTAGCATTCAATTTAAAAAATACCAAAGACACAAAGCATAAAAATGTAACCCATAACTAGAAAAAAAAAATTGCCTGCATGATAATGTTAGCATATGTCATCTATGAACATATGTAAGTGTGCTTAAAAATGTGATTTTATTATTAGTTAGACAAGGTCAACAGATCAGGAGACAACCTCCATTGAAAAGACTGTGTGTTATACTCATAGATACAAGGGAAGGGGGCATGCCGAGCCACGGGGAGTCACATAGGAAAGCACCTCGGTTGATCAGGATGCAGAAAGAACGAGGGGGAAAATATCTATGGTCATTTCTGTGAAAAGAAATAGACAATACAGGGTAAATAGGTTTTGGATTGGCTAGCTTGAATAATTTAATAGTCTCTGGGACATAGGGACTGTCCCTATTTGCCTGATACCTGGCCTTGGAGAGATCAGAGCAGATGGATAGTGGCTCAGAATATGAAAACCTAAGAGGAAGTGTTGGAGATTTGGGCTTTGGATTGCTTGGTTTGTGTATAAGAGATATGCTCACAGGTAAGTTCTTTACTATCTATAGGAACTGACTAGCCCTTGGAGGGCCATTCTGTCCAGGGTCAGCAAGGCCCGCAAAACAGAAAATTAAAAACAAACAAACAAACAAAAACATGATTAATGCAGTGTGTGTGTGTGTATGTGTGTGTGCATTTGTGTGTTTTTAATAATTTGAAGAAAATAATGATCACAGTGAGTAAACAGCTAGAGAATCTCAGCCAAGAAAAGGAAACAATAAAAAGAACTACATGATTATTCTAGAACTGGAAAATAAATAAATAAATTTTAAAATGTGCTGGATAGCAGATTAAAAACTCTGGAAAAAAAAAGAATCATTAGATTGAAGACAGAGCAATAAAAATTAACCACACTTAGGCAACAGAAAAAAAAATACAAAAAAAAAAAGAAGAAATAGAACTTTAGGAAGATATGTTAAAAAATCAACTAGTCTACCTTGTTTATAACTGGAATACTAGAATTAAATAAGAGAGAGAGAAAGATGAGTCCAGAAGAAAATATTTGAAGAAATAATGACCAAAAATTTTCCAAATTAGAGAAAGAAGTACCAAGCCACAAATTTGAGATGCTTAACAAATCCTGAGTAAAAGAAACACAAAGAAAACCACAGTTAGGTGTCACAGTGAAATCTCTGAAAGCCAAAACTAAAAAAAAAAAAAAAAATATTACGTACATGGGGAAAACATTATAAAATATAATTATTTTCTCATCAGAAATAATAAAAGCCCAAAGATAGTGAAATATCATTCAAGTGCTGAAAAATACCCAAAACTACCAAATTAAAAAGATATATTCTTCAAAAAATATTTGTGAAGAAGAAAGACAAAAAAGTGACTTATGCAGGTAAACAAATGCTGAGGCAATTCCTCACTAGTTTTTATTTAAAGGAAAATTGAGCCTTTTCTTTTTAACATGGACAACAAAGCAAGGCTCTCACCACTTATATTAAACACTGAACTAAAAACAAGAGCAAAATAAAAGGGCACAAGCATTGGGAAAAAGCAGTAAAGCTATCTTCATTCATAGACAACATGATTGTTGATGTAGAAAATCCTAAAGAATCTTCAAAAAAATTATTAAACTCATAAGTAAATTTAGATAGATCAAAGAATATAAGGCCAATTAATAATCAATTATAAATCTACATAACAATCATTAACAATTGAAAAATAAAACTTAAAACAGTATTATTTATAATAGCATCATAAAACAAAAATAAATATTTAGAGATAAATTTGATAAAATATATAGAAGATCTATATACTGGGAACTATGAAACATTCTTAAGAGAAATTGGAGACCTAAATAAAAAATAAAAAAACATATCAGATTTATGGATTGGGAGAGTCAATATTGTTAAGAGATCGTTCTTCCCAAATTAATCTAAAGATTGATCACATTACCAATCAAAATCACAGCAGAGTATTTTGTAGAAATCAACTAGCTGATTTTAAAATATATAGAATGTAAAGATTTAAAATATAAAGAACATCAATAGACAGAAATTTTGAAAATAAAAAAGTTGGAGGAACCATCATACCTGATTTCAAGACTGTTTATATATCTACAAATTTAAGGGAATTAGATATTGATTTAAAAATGAACTAATTAATTGAACACAATAAATAGTCCAGAATTAGACATAGACTTATGTGATCAATTGCTTTTCAACAAAGGTGCAAAAGCAATTCAATGGGATAAAGAAACTTGTTTTACAAATAATGTTAAAACAATTAGATATCTATATGGGATGCATTGTATCTCAACCTCTAATTCTATCCCACACAATCGTTACATTGAAATAATTAATAGACCTCAATAAAAAATCTAAAACAATAAAACTTCGAGAGAAAACATAAAATTTCTATGTCAATTTGGAATAGGCAAAGATTTCTTAGGATACGGAAAGTACTACCTGAAAAAAAATTACAAATAGAACTTAAATTTTTTTATTATTATCAAAAGTCACCATATGTAGTGTGTCGATAGAGAGGAAGTTTGTATGTATTTGTGTGGTGGGCACAATTTTGCTGTAAACTTAAAACTGCTCTAAAAATTGATATTTATTAATTTTAAAAAAAGAGCACCATAAAGAAAATAATCAAGTGACAACCTAAGATAAAATATCTATACATTTATATATAATATGTTATATATAATGTTTGTATATACATATGTATGGCAAAGGACTTATGTCAAGAGTATGTAAAAAACTTCTATAATTCAATAATAAATAAACAAAAAAATTGCCTAAAGACTTAAACAGACATTTCACAAAAGAATACATACAGATGGCTAATAAACACATAAAATACTGCTCATCACAGTTAGTCAGAAGAGAAAACACACACACACACACACACACACACACACAATGAAGTAAGAGTTACATCAAAATGGCTAAAACTGACTTACATCAAAATGGCTAAAACTATAAAGATCGACAATACCAAATATTGACAAGGATATGGAGCAAATATATTTTGCTATTGGAAGTATAAAAAGTTACATTATCTTTGGATAACTGTTTCACAATTTTTTTTCATAAATCTAAAGATACATTTACTCTAAGGATGTCACCCAGTCATAGATAGGGTCCAGGAGCCATCGCCCACTCAATGACACATAACACATATACGTGACTAAGCAAATCTATTCCAAAGTGTTTACGCGGAAGTGATGAAAACGTATGTTCAATCAGAGACCTGTGTAAGAATGTTCCGAAGAGTGTAAATTATAATAATGCAAAAGTAGAAACAACTCACTTGTTCACATCGAGAGCAGAATTGACAAACACATTGTGCTATGTTCATAAGATGCGAGATGACCACGGTGTGCTGGAGCAGGCTCTTGCCGGGTCACCAGAATTGACTGTTCGATTTTCAGAAATTTTTCAAAATGACTGAAAACATGTTGTCAGCTTGAAATTTGTTACTTTATACAGTATTTACATCAGGAAGATTGGCAAACACTACCATTCCTAGTTTTTTTATTGTATTTTCTGTTTTGTTGTTTTTTTAGGGATTTTTGTTTTTTGTTTTGAGAGCTGGTTGTTAAACATTCATCAGCACATCACTAAATACAACTCAAAAATAAGAAGAAACAAACTATTAGGATTCTAAGGACATAGCTGAATCTCAAAAGCACTATGCTGAGTAAATGAAGCTGGTTACAAAAGAGTACAAATTTTGTTCATTTTTTATCTATGTAAGAAGTTCCAGAACATGAAAAGCTAATCTATGGTCATAAATGCGAGAACACTGGTAGTCTGTTAAGGTCATTCAGGAACTTTCTGGAATGATGAAAACATGCTATTCTTGATGTAGATGTAAATTACAAAGACATACACATTTGTCAAAATGCATTCATTACCTTCCTCTCAATTTTGCTGTGAACCTAAAACTCTAATATAATAAAGTCTTTTTGAAACATGTGTTTACAGTACACTAAATATCTGTGCATTTGGGTGTGTGCAAACTGTATATCAATAATAATATAATGTGAAGAAAACATGTTGGAGCTCAATAAAACATAAATAAAACAGGTAACTAATATAGCCAACTGAATAGAACAAATTCCGTGATTTACTTAAGAAGTAGTACTCTACTACCATTTCTCCTACTGCTGCTACTGTTATCGCTCATCACTCTAGAGGGCATGGTAAACTACCACTAAGTCGCTTTGGCACAGATTTTTCTCAAATAAATTAACAATTTATAGACCAATATGCCAGCTGATCTGCATGACACTCTTACCAAAGCATTAACATGTTTTTTCATTAGAGGTACTTTGATCCTTTGTTTTTCACAGTACCATCTTTTAGCCTAAAACTTGGAGCATTATATATTATGTATATTGAAGTTAAACTCCAAAATCATGAGAATGTGGAACAATGAGAAAAATTCAGTCATGTTTTTGCCGTTTTGTTTATTTTAATTGTTTGGAATATATCTCTTACCGAAATGTACATAAAAGCAAAAGTTTCCTTCCTCCTGTTTCATAGTATACTGTTTATCCCTCAATCTAGAACCCCTTTTATTTTGCTGTTTTATGGATATTTTATAACTTATTTTATATCTTCATGAAATTAGTTGCACTTTTGGGGCAAAGACTGTGCCCTGTTTATATTTGTGTCTCCAAGCACACACATAACATACGGGCTTATATATGACTCAGGGGCAAACTCAGTGTCTGATAAATTGATTTGATTTCTTTCCAGAATCATTTTTTGTTACATCAGTAACATTCCTGCATAGCAAAGGCTCTCATCATCACTTTATACTGTATCAATGCACGTAACTTATCAAATAGATTTTAAAATTTATTCCTTCCCAAATGCATTCTACTGAACTTCCACCACTGGTATCAAAGACAACCACAACAACAACAAAAAACAGACTATACTCTCAGAGAAATCAGGGAAAGGAAAGGAAAGGAAAGGAAAGGAAAGGAAAGGAAAGGAAAGGAAAGGAAAGGAAAGGAAAGGAAAGGAAAGGAAAGGAAAGGAAAGGAAAGGAAAGGAAAGGAAAGGAAAGGAAAGGAGAAGTAGAAAATGACTAACTTTAGCTCAGAAGCTGCTACGTGCAAGGCACTAGGGTCTTCACCATCATCTCATTTAATTTTCACTGCAAGCCCATTAGTAGTCTAATTTGATTACAAAGAAGACTGACCTTCTGATAAAGAGTCTCCCGGTCTCCTGGTCAAGGCTGCAAAGCTGTTTGGTCACAAAACCAGTCCTAACTCCAAACTCATATTATTTTCATTAATAAAAGGAACTTCACAGAAAGGCACAGATAAAAGTCAATTCCACTGATCACATTTATACTACCAGTGCTGCAGGGTTTAGTAGAATGACAAACATTTGCTAAGTTCCTACATATTGTTACTAAAGCCATTTTCAAACTTGTGTTAAAGAAAAATAAAAACGAGATTTTTTAACATCTAAGAACTAATAATACAAAATAAAAATAATAGACACATAAAAACATAAATCGAAATGAGGAAATTTAGCAGAGAAAAAAGTAAACACCCACTGAGATAAAATTTCAGAAGTAAATTGAATAAATACCTAGATAATATTCCTCTATATGATATCTATGATTCTAGTTAAGTGCAACTGTATTGTTAAATTTAAATTGTATATTTTATCACATTTTTGCTTCTTTTCCTAGAAAATAATTTAGCATTTGCTTTTATTTCATATATATATATATTATCTTTGTTTTTGGAGAAATATTGAGCCGTCTGGAAACTATTAAATATTAAATGAAAGACTATTATTAAATTATACTGAATATTATTGATGACTTCATTTATTTTTACAGTTTATCTGAGAACAGAAGAGTTTGCTATATTTATAAATTTCTTGGCTTGACAATTTGTATTCTGCATATGTTCCAAACAACTAGGAAATCATGTTTATACCCTTAACAAAATGCATACACCTTTATAAATTCTTTTTTGTATTCAGTGTCAGTCACTATGTTTCAGAAAGAATATCTTCCTTATATTTAAGTTTGAAGTACCCTTAATTGTTTTTGTTTTAGCAGTTTATCATTTATATTGGAAACAAAAGGGAAAAAAACATTGTATTTGGTTTGCCATTGAGCTCATTGCAATTTCTCTGGCCATATGTTATGCAACGCTTTGAAGACAACACTGTATTTGCAGTCCTGTAGAGCTGCATTACAAGTGATGGAAGGTGGGAGAAATCTAGACTCTATTATCCTCTAATTCAAATCCTTGTTCTTGGTCAGCCTATCTAGTTTTACTTGCTAGGCACTGAGTTGCTTTATGCTAAGACAATTATAATCATCTTTTCCCTGGTCACTCTCTGTTACTACATAATGATGTCTTTGAGGAAAGGGAATTGTATAAACAAAAACTAAATTGTTTGCAAACTATAAACGTTAACCTATTATCTCAGCACTGTGCTCTGCAGCAGACCTCCAGGTGGGTTTCCATGGGCACATCTGTGGGAACAGGGAAAGCTGTCATGTACAGCTATGACTTTCTACCATGTCTTAGGTCTATTTCCAAGGAGTTCTATCCACATCTCACTTCAACATGAACGTAGGGCTTTGCTTGCCATTTCAGCCTGTGCTAAGAGAGTGAAGTTGGATTAGTATACTGAGACATCCTTATTTTTCACAAAGTAGTGCTATCTTCTTGAAGTTTCTTCAGGTGCAAACATCAAAAAAAATGTATGACATTGACTTATTTATTTCTGCCTTCAGCTTTATAATTTTTCTCTTGAGGGTAAATAAAAGTATTTAACAGCCATAAATATTCCCCTTATATTACTTTTCCCATCTAAGAAAAAAAAACAGTGACTTACAGAGGCCAAGCTTCTATCAAAGATTCCTCAACTATTTAAGAGACAAAGCTGAGAGTGAAAAAAATAAGCTAAATCCAGAGGGAAGTTCATTACTTTGAAAGTGACATGTAATTAAGGGTTGCCAAATTGGCAAATAAAAATACAGGATGACCAGTTAATTTTAAATTTCATATAAACAAGAAATATTTTTTAGTATATGTCTCAAGTATCACACAAGCATACTCATACTCATTTGCACCAGAATGAAAATAGAGCTCCAGTTTTAGAAGAGGATTCAGAAGCAGGATTTCAGAGCAAAGGTTGGAAGAAATTTCTTGGTCAGAATAAACTTTTTATAGAGCATTGTTACCTATAATTTTGGCAAGGAAATGGAAATTTTCAGAGGGTCACATCCTTGTATCAAGGTAATGCTGAATCCATGTCACTCTCTGATAAAATTTTGAGTGTCCATTATATTCTCAGGTTGGTTTTGAGCAACACACTGATTTAAAAGAACTTAAACTATGATATAGGGGGAAAAGGGAGCATTTTTAAAAATTCTCTAGCTCTATGCATGCTCTTCAGCAGCTAAAAAGACCAAGATATGACACCAGTGAGAACCCCAGTGTCACAGAGGACACCCACAAGGCAAGAACAAGAGTTCTTGCTTTATCCAAAGTTCCCCAACTCTGACTGTGTCTTCAGGATCAGCTGATTAATAGGGTAACTTAGAAGAGCGAAGAACAAAACAGATAACATTCAGCACAGATAAGTTGGAAATATGGGGCCATGACAGTAACGTGCACCTTGGAGGACATCAATGGATGTGCATGTTACTCCCATACACTCTTGGATCACTAAACCAATATATGATGCTTCGTTTCTGCTGATACACTTACTGTTTCAAGATGTTAACTTAATTCCTAAAAGATTGGTTTTTAGAGTCATTCTTACCTTAAAAAGGGAGATATTATTATTATACTTGAAGTGAGACTTTCTCAACTGAATTCATGTAGCTCTCCTTAGATAAAGCTTTACCAAAGCTAGAAATAAGAAAGCTAGGTCAAGATGTCCAATGAAAGGGAGGCTGCAGTCCTCGTATTAGGGTGGTGATGAAAGCAAGGAGTATCGAAGAAAGTAACATTTCTGTATCAGTGTTTTTCCAAAGGTTATCTCTTGTAATCCTTGTAATATAGTTCTGCCTCATTCCAAAACCCATGCTCTTTCTTTGGCACTACAACATATATGTTCATTCATTTATTCATTCATTCAACAAGAATATACATGATAGTCCGATTTTCACATAGCATAAGACATACACACAGATACATTCACCCACGTATCTTTTGATTGTTATCCTTCTACTTTATGATAATAACCATTTGTTGAAATGACATGAGTAAGAACCACAGTGACTAATTAATATTGGGGTCACTGGCATGGCTGTATCTTCACCTGGCATGAGCAATCACCCCTTCTCAGTGTCATAGTTTGGACAGGGGCTGAAGGACATCAGCCAACGGAGGACTTCCACTGCCCACAGATGCACAGCCCCAAAGAACATGATTAGTTCTCTGCATGTTGGTGTGGCCATGATTTGCCTCATGAGATACTAACCTTGCTTAACCCAAAGGACAGTTGAGGTAGATGGCTCAACTGTCAATTGCTAACACATGTGGCTCTACATTATACTAACTCTAAAGAGAAAACTGAATTTAGATAAGAATCATCTATTTTATCAGTGGATACTATCTTACTGGCAGAAGAGAGGGGAGGAGTCAATTTTTTTGGTTTTCTTTTGCTTATCTTCACAAGAACAGCAATGGAAAATTGATCTTATCTTACCTGCTGCATTAGTTGCCTTGGCTGCCGTGACAAAGCGCCATGACCTAGGTGGCTTAAACAACACAAATGTACTATCTTGGAGATTTGGAGTCTAGAAGTCTGAGATCAAGGTGTCGGCAGGGCTGGTTCCTTCTGAGGACTGTGAGGGAATCTGTTGCATCCTATTGTCCTAACTTCTAATGGTTTGCTGAAAATCTTATATTCTTTGACTTGTAAATTCCTGCCTTTATCTCACATGGAGTTCTCTCTGTGTTCGTGAGTGTCTCTAAAATTTCCTGTTTTGTAAGGAAACCAGTCGTATTGGCTTAGAGCTCACCCTGATGACCTAATTTTACCTGATTACTTCTGTCTCCAAATAAGGTCATATTCTGAGGTACTGAGGGTTAGGACTCCAAAATATGAATTGGGGTGAGGGAGACACAATTCAACCTACAATGAAAGGTAGGCTGATTTGTAGGAATAACTGACCAGAGCTCTGTATACAAAGGGCCTCCCTGACTGTCTTGGGGTAAGCATCCCAGAGGATGGTACTTAATCAGTGGTGACTACCATGAGTCATTCCGATGCATGTGACATTATTGTCTATCCCAGACCTAGTGAAAAGGGGCAGTGAGGGTATTAACCAAATGAACATTATTTACTTACATCTACATTTAGCAGTTACCATCATTCTAATAGGCAACAAATATGAGTTTGTATTCTTGATTCCAGGACTGTTTGACAGAGATATAAAGTCAGGTTTATGAAAAAGAAAGGAAGATTGTCCTTTGGTGTCAAGATACAAGATGGACTTTGGAAATAGACACCTGTCATTTACTAGTTCTACGACCTTTGGAAAATTATTTTACCTTTTGGAGCCTCACCTATGAATGGAGACTAACATGAGACAGCTGATTCAATGACAACTCACTGAAGCTGTTAGCATGCTGGCTGCAATGTAATAATCAATGCTCAGGAATGGTTAAACTGCCCATTTCACCCCACAAAAACTACTCTTAGTTCCAACGCTGTAGGTGTTGTATACCTCTCTGTGTGCATCACACTGTACTATAGTGACTTCTTTCCTTGTCAGTATCTCTGCCACCTTCATTAGAAAACACATACACATAACCCAATACACCACCCATAACAGGAGTTCTAAAATTATAAGTGCTAACTAAATGAGTTTGGGGAATATTATCAATAACAATGTCACTACCCCTTGAAATAAGCAAACACATGATACCAACAGAGCTCTTAAAAGAGACACAGATCACAGAATGTTAAACTTTTTTTTTAACAGTCTGTTGCAATGGCCACTTCTTAGTGTAGAAGCCGAAGAGGACAGCAGGAAGTAAAAGAAAAATCAGCAGGATAAATGATGCACAAAAGAAGAAACCGGCATGGGAAAAAATGAGAGTCAGCTCAATGGAGAGCTGATCTGACAAAGAACGATGCCTCTGCCTGAAGGAATAATCCAAGAGCTGTTCCACGTGAGGCTGAGGCCACCGAGAGGGCTGAGGGCAGGTCCAGGCAAGGCAAGTTCACACTCTCCGCAACTGGACACACCAATTAGTGTCTTCCCTGCACGTTTTCTTGCAATTGGTTGGACACAACCTAGGTCACTCCTTGCAAAAGTATGCAGAAAACTCTCAAGTATATTCAATCTGGGAATGTTTCTTTCTCTGTCCAGAATCAGAAGGATAAGGACTTTGACAGCAAAGGTGAGAGAGCAGGGAAGATTCAGCACAGGCTCATGAACCGAGAGAGTTTGGGATTGGCAGAGTCCCAACTCTTCAATCACTCAAGCTCTGGTAGACTTTTTCTTTTACTGAGATCTTTGGATAATGCCACTGATTTATGACACATCCCCTCTACTGAACGTGGAGAAAAATGTGACGCTCAGACCTCTGATGGGGGAGTTCAGCCAAAGCATCTCTTCACCCTTCCTTAATTTCCCTTGCGTTTTTTAACAGGTCAGAGTGAGTGACATTCTGTATGCTTAGAGCGGAGACTTCTGCTGAAGGTCAGGTTTTTAATTTCGCAGTGTTCAGCCTGATCGCTTCGCTGTGTAAAGTTTGACTAAAGACAGTGCACGTTGTTACTGTTGAAAATATATCGCTCATGGATATATAATGCAGAAAATTCCCGTGTAAATTTCTCTATAGCTTGAAGTGTTGAAACCATAGCCCAGTTTATCAGAAACACAGCTGCCTTCCTTGGGGTTTGGGAAGGCTCATAACAATTTTTTTCTTTATGAACTTGTGAGAACACCCTAAGGAAAACAGCTGCGTTATTGCAAAGATGAAGAAATCTCAGATGAGTGTGAAGTATTGTAATTTAAATAAGAGCGCTATTTTCAGGCCTTTTCATTTTAAGACCATTTCATTATTTTATTTTTCCTAAATAAGTTATCCAGGAAAATAAGAGAGCAATTACTCAAAGGACTGCAGGCACTGTAGCAGGCAAATTAAGGGTTTTAATTGAGAATATCAAATGTTGTACTACATGATTAATAGAACTGTAATACCAGTATTTACTTATGTGAAGCATTTACCATATTTACTTCATTCCATCTAAATATGAAGTCAAAAGCAAATTAAAAATGTTAGATTTTTAAAATTTTCTTTATTTTCTTCAAAGATGGAATCTATTTCAAGCCACTCAGAATAAATGTTAG
Source organism: Eidolon dupreanum (assembly GCA_028627145.1). Taxonomy (NCBI): domain Eukaryota; kingdom Metazoa; phylum Chordata; class Mammalia; order Chiroptera; family Pteropodidae; genus Eidolon; species Eidolon dupreanum. The sequence continues at coordinate 157,873,123 of CM053503.1, read as the reverse complement.
TTTTTTTCCTTACACTACTGTTTGTAAATCACATAAATTTTATAAACAAATATAAAGATACTGCTGTTCATAAAACAAACCATACAATAAGAAAAATGCCTTTATGTTTGAAAACTTTAAAGAAATTTTATCTCAGATTGAGTTGTCTACTGAACATGACTTATTCGGACCAGACCAAAAAATTTAATTGATCTAACTACTCATGTCTAACAAGAGTGCTCTGAAAAGATATATATTTGCATGTCTACTTTTGATTAAAAATTTAAGTGCTAGAACTAATACCTTGAATCTTAAGTTAATTCATTCCCTCAAATTTTTATTCAATAGATATTTGGGGATATAAATGACAGAAACCCAGCTTAAACTGGTTCAAGTTTTAAAAATGTATTTTATAATAACTAAAAACTTTATGCACAGATATGGATTGAGAAATTTTGAATTTAGATATTAAAAACTGTTATTAAACCACTCCCTAATTCTCTCCCTCAGTCTCTCTCTCTCTCTCTCTCTCTCACACACACACACACACACACACACACACACACTTTCAATTCTATTTTTGTATTGGTTTCCTCCTCTGCAAACAAACTCTTCCAAGTGACTATGGGGGGAAAAAGGCCACAAGTAACCTCTGCATACATTTTTTTTATCATAAAGGAAGAGAACCTATCTCTTTCACAGCTTCTATAGGTCACATCTCAAATATCTGATAAGCCTGTACTTGACTATGCTTGGGGCAGATGCCAGTTCCACACAGATCACCATGTCCAGGGAGCTGAGTTATTCTGCCTGGACAGGTCCTTACATGTGTCTTCATCTGGGACGGAGGAAAAGAAGGAAGAAGAATTGTTGCTCCCTGAACTATATAAAATGGAGAAAAGAAGGATCCAGAAAAAGAGGAAGAGGGATACAGAAGAGAAAAAGTTGTTTGTTATTATTGATCATTATAATTATGTGATTCTAAAGAAGTAGAGGAGATAGAATAGAATGAGAAGAAGAAGAGGAAGAAGAAATAGGCAGAAGAGAAATTATTGGTATATTACCAATTTCTCTAATAAACATCTCAAAAACAGGCCCTTATTGATAGAAAAAAATATATGTATTGAAAAACTTGTCATATGTGACAGGCTCAACATATATTTGCTTGATAGGGGTATTTTTAGCCTTTTATGTAGTCATGGAATAAATACTTTACTTCAGAAGGACTGGATGTTTTTATTCTGATTTATTTACATTTATACAAACATAATTTTATTAAAACAAATTTAGAACACCAGAGTTTTCACTGGAATAGATTTCATAGCTTAAAATGTAGAGGCCTCCAGTTTATCACTGCCAGTTTTCCTCTCCTCCTCCATCATCACCATCATCATCATCATCACCATCATCATCATCATCATCATCATGACCTCTAAGATTTATTCATCATCATCATCTCTAACATAACCTAGTTTATTAGGTGCTAGACACTATGCATTTAATACTGACAGTAATCATACATTGTAATATCACTCCCCATTTATAGATTAGAAAATTGAAGTTCAGAGCAATTAAGCAAACAATTCCATAGTTTAATATGTCACACATAAATTTAAAAACTCATTTTCCCCAAGGGGGAAAAAAAATAACAAACCAAAGGATCAAACAAACAAATAAGAAACTTTTCAGGGACATTCGTAACATCTTTTAGATTCAATAAATGAAAAAGAAATTACTTATATCTTTAGGCACATCTGTTTCTGATGCTGTGATAACTGCATTCAGCTTCTTGAACTCTTTTCTCCAAATTGGTTTTTTCCCTACTCTCTGTTCCATAGTTACAAAAAGCTTTCCTCTGAAATTCCAGAGAAAGGAAAATATTTATATGCGAGCACCCAAAACAGTAGTCCAATAGTCACTGGTCTTATTAGGATTTCTGTGAAAACATGTTTCAAAAACACTGGTTGTCACAGTATATACTAGCTCTTTTTTCCACCTCAGGTAAGACATAGTTGCATATTTCACTTTTTTTTCTCCCTGGTGGATAAGTGTCTTTAGTGAGTGGAATTTCATATATATGTTCAATGTTAGCGAAGCTACTAGTGAAAAACAATACCAAAACCTTTCGCAAGATCTGGCCCCAGCTTGTCGTGTCTTCCTTTCTAGTTTTATCCGCCATTTCTCAGCCTCAGCTGCCTGTACACTGAACCAAAGTGATTCCCCATCCATTTGTTTGCTCAGCTTAGGACATCCTCTCCTTCACTGCCATCTGTGCTGGTCATTTAAAGCCTAGTACTAATGTCACTCTGCTTTATGAATGGATAAGGAGTGGCCAGTGAGTGGATTAAGGAAGGGGTAGCATTTGTATGGGAAATATTCCCTTCACCTTCTGAATTGCCTAACACTTGATTAGAATCTCTCGTATGGCACGGATAATTTTTTACTTGTATTATTAGTAACTTATCTCTCATGTACTCGAGTAGACGAGATAAAAGAGTCTAAAATATGGGCACTACCTGAAAAACCCGTTGCCGAGGCAGAAAGTTCCAGGTACAGATGGGGTGGCAGGTTCAATTGGGGTGAATTAAGGCTTTGAGAGCTGGCTCAGAATGTGAACTTCTCTTAGGCCCTGTATATATCAGAGTCAAAATCTTCAGGCCCTAAGAATACAAAATCAACCCAAGCTCTGAACTAATCTTTCCTTTTCACCCCTGTGGCTATAGGTTATTAGCTCAGAGCATCGCTGCCCAGAATAAAGACTACATATCCCAGGAACCCTTGCAGAACATGTGCCATGTGACTATGTTTGGGCCAATGGAACAGGAGCACAAGGGAGGTGTGTGAGACTTCTGAGTCAAGGACTTAAAAACAAGGCGTGTGTTCTCCCCATGCTCTTTATTCTTTATAATGGCTAGAACTCAGATATGTGCCGACCTGGGGTGAGGAGCCTTATGAAGAAACTTGGATTTCCGAGGACTGTGTGCTACAATGGAGCTTCCATATCAGACTGGATTCTCAGGAGAACAATAGATTCATTTTTATCTTACTTAAGTCATTATAAATTTGGTGTTTCTCTGTCTCCAGTCTTATAGCCTAGCTAGTACAGGCTCTCAGCAATTGAGCTACAGTTCGCTTTTCCTGAAACAAAAGCCTGTGATCATGTGCGTGCAGGTGTAGGGCCACTCTTGGAGCCACTATTCACTGCAGTGTCTTTAATATAACATTGTTCTCCTGGAGCTTTGAGGAAAGCGGCCTCTTTATCCCCAACCAGTTTCAGAAAGAATACATTTTCTTATAGATATTTGATATTACATTACAAAAAGCCATTTAGAAAATAAACAGTGACCTTTGTGCTATAATTCCTTTGGTTTGAAGCTATTAAGAATTCATTTATGATTAGAATATGTCCACTGGCTGGGGGAGAGACATAATGAATAGGAAGCTGAATTCACAAACTGTAAAATGATTGTATTTGGGTGGATAACCACGGCTGTGATACTGAAGTTTTATTTTGTAATTACATCCTATTTCTTCAAGATTAAAGTCATTTCAAACCTTCACTCTGTTCTCTTTCTCATCTTTTTTTTTCATCTTGCATACCTAGTTTAGTAGCTAAAGCACCCATAATTTCAATCCATTCAGTCCTTCCATCACATCTGGTGGGAGCTTGGGATGTCCATCTTGAGGTGTATAGAAGAAAAGAAATACATCCAGATGCTTCCTGTCATCCTCAGTGACTCAGGATGAAAAGAAAACACTGTCTCTTCTCATGGCAAAGTCGGGTGTGGGGATGTGACACTGCTTTTTAAAGGAGCCAAGCAGTCTTTGGACATAAACTAAGAAAGTTTCAGGTCATGTCTCATGCCCATACTGCCACTGGGACATACTCATTTTGGACGAGATGAGTTAGGTCTTCTGTAAGTTGGGTGGTATAAAGGACTACAGAGCGGTTCTCCCAGAGCCCTATAAACAAGGTATGCTCCTCACATCCATTTAATTTAGAACTTCCATTACATTAGGTTAGCACTCTCCCTCACCCTTGACCTAAATATTATTCTAAATTTAACAAGATCTTAAGGAAGTGACCCTGTGCTATGAGTGTGGTGATAATAAAAGCTCATATTTGCCGAGCAGTTTCAGTGTGCCAGGCAGTTGACATACATTATTTCTGCTAATCCTCAGAATGACTCTCTGAGATGGACGTTATTTTCCTAGTTAACAAGGGAGGACCTGGGGCTGAGAGGAGGTAAGTAACTTTAAGGAACTTTCCCAAAGGCATGCAACTAACAAATGGCAGAGTCTACGTTTGACCTAGATAATCGGGCACCAGTGAATAAACTCTTAACACTACACTGTCTAGTTCATTCATTTTATCTAACCTATTTTTTTAGAGGACCTATATGTGCTTAGCATTCTACTAAGCACTTTTACATATTCATTCATTTAAGTATATTAGTAACCCTATGACTTGCCTCATTTATGGAGGAGGAAACTGAGGCACAGAAAAGTTAAGTCACTTTCCCTATATAGGAAGTGAAAAGTGGCCAAGTTTTGAGCCCAGGCTAAAACCTGAAAGAAAAAGGATCACATACATGAGACATGAGACATCCATAAGCGTGGCTCACAATGCGATGATGAGCCGTTATTTTCAGCAGGTGGAAATAATACATGCACCAGAATGATGTGGATTTCCCAAATGAAGAGGACAAGAGGATGCTGAATGGATGAGGACACAGTTTCTGGCATTTGGGGACCTAATCACTTTGAATAGATTCTTTGTATTTAAAGGAATAAAACGATATTACCTGAGCACTTACTGTTTGCCAGGCACTCCCTTGGTACTTTTCTCACTCGTGAGAAAAAAATTAGGGTCGTCCTCATTTCATAGAGAGGACCAAGAACCTCGCCCGAGGTCATTCACCTCCATGGCAGTGGTGTGGGGCTAAAAGCCACACCTGTTGGATTTGATAGATCTCCTTACACCACAGTACTATACCGTCTTATTAAGACGAGAGGAGATCTCTTTCTGGGGAAAGGCTAGTAGCTAGAGCAAGGCTACCTTCAGTCGCAATGACCTTATTCAAGTTAGCTTTTTGCTAAATAACTAACATCCCCCCAAGGTATCCAGACAATTGTCATAGACCCTTGCCATCCCAATATCCTGCTCAAAATAGATCTGACATTAATTCTTGCCCTTCTTGTATGGACAATGTATTTAGGTTAAGTTCTGCACAGCGAGCGGCCAGTTCTCACCTCTATCTCTCCATCCAATCTTGGCCAAAGTCTCTGTCTTGTCAGGGCCGACGTCCTCCCTGATGTCAGCTTATGATTTAACCTCACCATTCTTCCTGAGACAGACTTTTATCTTTCAGAAATAGCATTAAATGATCTTTTCTGAGTTCGTTATTACCAACCTGGGACCTACAATAGAAGTCATTTGGCAGAATAGAAAAAGCACAGACCGAAACTTGTTGGGAAGCTACAGAAACTCAGAAAGAAAATGAAAAGGCCAGGACTAACTAGCTAAGCCAATTTCAGATAAGAATGAAGAGGGCAATTAAGTGAGTTATAAAGTATCAAAAATTACAAAATCAGAAACAATGGGATAAACAAAAAGACCGATGGCAGAGAAGAGAAACCAGATCCAGGCCTATATATATACGTGGATTTGATAAATGATAACTACATTCTGCATAGTGAGGGGAGTGGCTATTGAAAAGAGTCAAATTGGTTACCCATAAAAAAATAAAATATATATATTACATTATACACAAAAATAAAATCCAGATTGACAAAGGTCCTAAAGGTAAAAAATAAAGCTTTAAAACTTTTACAAGAAAACATAATAGGTTACTTTTATGATGTTGCAATTTAAAAAAAAATAACCATATCTTAAATAATATACTGAGTGTGAACCCTGAGAAAGAAAATTACCAGTCTAACTAACTAAAGTTTAAAACTTCTATCAACAAAGTGAGGAGAAAAACAAAAGACAACCTGCAAAGTTATTTGCTACCCACATAAATAACAAAGGATTAGTAATCAGAACATATCAAAAATTTTCACTAATCGAAATAAAAAATAAATCAATTGTCAAATGGAAATATGGGCAATTTTTATGGTTCAGCAGGTCACAGAAGAGAAAATATGAATGACCACTACATGTAAAAAAATGGGTTCAACTTCACCATGATCAAGGAAATAAAAATTAAAACAAAAATGAAATACCATTTCATATTCATTAGAATGGTGAAAATTAAAGTCTGAAAATTCTAAGTACTGCAGGAATGTGTGAAAAAAGGAAATTTCAACTACTTTCAATTGGAATATAAATTGAAATTGAGAGTAATTTACTGCTATCTGTTAACATATGTATGCATATAAACCAAGCACTTTACAATTCCCTTCCAAGGTATATATCCTAGAGAAATGTTTGTTATATACATAAGGAAACATACATGTAGATCTTCTCTACAACATGGTATAAAATAATAGAGAAAAATTAGAAACAATATACACCTCTATCAGTAAGATAAATAAACTGTACCACATCCACACAGTGAATATAGAACAGTGGAGATAAATGAATCAAAGCAACATATATTGACTGAAATTAACCTTGAAAAAAATTGTTGAATGAAAATATAAATTGTAGAATACTACCTTTTTAAAAATTAAATCTTTTCAAAAATAATACTATATATTGTTTTTAGGTACATGTATGTACACATTTAACATGTTAAGACCTGAATGAAAAGGTACATGTTCACTTCAGGGTAGTAGTTATCTTTGTGGAGTGAAGAAAAAAGAATGGGATATGGGAAGGGTTATGTATAGTTTTAAATCTCTAGGTCTTCATTTATAGCAAATATAGAAAATGGTAACATTTCTTAGATCTAGGTTGCTGATTTTGACAAACTATATACATATGTAGGTTCATACATAATTATATATGAAATATGAAATATTCTCTGGACAATTGTGGGGTCAGCAAGTCTCGAATTGGAACATTGGCTCTACTTCTATTTGACTGTATATCACAAGCAAGTCTTTCACTAGAATAACTTTAGTTCTCTCTTCTTTAATAATATATATTTCAAAGAGTTGTTCTAAAGATTAAATTAAAAATATATGTAGCATAAAATATACATGACGTGTTAGCATAATATCTGGCACAGAGTAGACATCAATAAAACGCCACTATTCTTATTTCTTCAATAAATATATCTTGTGTATTGCCAAGTTTATAAAAATAAAGTATCGAGTCAAATTATAACATTTTATCAATAACTTTAACATCGGATGCAAGAGAATTGAGTAGTGCTCTTTCGACGTGACTTTAAAGTGGTTTGAAACAATTGTCATCTGGAAATTCCTTTTAAAAGTACTCTAAAGTAGGAATGGTCAATAGAACTTCTTGTAATGATAGAAGTGTTTTCTGTGTTGCCAATAGAGCAGCTTCTGGCCACATACGGGCTATTAAGCACTTGAAACGTGACTGAGACTGAGAAACTGAATTCGTTATATTTTTAAATTTTAATTAATTCAAATAGCTACATGTGGCTAGCAACTATTATGTAGAGCAGTGTAGGTCTAAAGTAATGTAATGTGTTTTCCAGCAAGGACTTATTGGATTACTATTCACAGAGCATTATATTGGACCATGTAGGAGAAACACGAGGCAGTTTTTGTCCTCAAAATTATAATCTGTGAAAGGAAGCTAGACATACGTGAGACATGTAAATGACAAGAGGCAGCAGTGACTGAACTACAATGAGTGAAAACTAAGGGTATATGGCAAAATTTGTGAGATCGCCCAGGACAGCTATAATGAAGGAGGGCTACTTGGCTTTGGCAGGCTGTAATCAGGACTTAAGAGATAAATACATTTTGTGGGAGTGGACAGTAGCGGGAGGACAGTCCTGACGTCCAGTGTAACTTAAGTAGAGTAGAGGCTGGAGTGACTGGGCTGCTAGAGATGTGCCTGGTAAACAAGATACGCCTGTGAATGAAGCTGGACTTAATATGACTTTTCCTTGATCTGTCCACACCTTGAGCTTTCTTTCTGTCCATTGCCTGCCCCACACCTTCCTTCCTGCAGCTATGAGCTGCCTTCAGTTCACCTGCATGCCCCCACCTTGCCTTGACTGGTACTGCCCCTCCTGCTCAGATTGCACTCTTGCATGGCATTGCTTGGGTAAGTGCTATGAATATTGAAGACTCAGTTCAGACGTTGCTTTCTCTGGGCCTCTCCTGATCTCCCACTCTGACCCAGGGCACATTAGATGGCTCATCTGTGCTTCTGAAAGATGCCGTGCATGTTTCTGGCACTGATCTTACTGCATGCTTGTATAATTAGGTCCATCCTCCTTAAATCATCAAGAGTCTCTCAGAAGCAGGGACTACATCACATTCGTGTTTTACCCCCAGCTCTTACTATATTTTTACATAAATAAATAAATGAGTTTTCCACATAAATAATAAAGAGTCCCCAAGGATTTTTGAACATGGACTTGGCATGATCTTTGTGATACTTTAGGAAACATAATTTGTTAATAATATTTAGTCTGGGTATATCTGGCTAAAACACAGCATCATCTTTTTAGAATCAGTGATGACAAAGTAACGGATATTTTAAAAAGTATTAACATGCATTTCTATTTTGAGTTTTTTATATGACCTTCTCTAGTGTGACATTCTCCTGGATAATCCATGCAGCTTGCTCTCTAACTTCCATCAGATCTTGTTCAAATGTCACTTTTAAAGCAAAATCCAGCCTCCATCTGCAGCACTTACTATTATACTCTTGCTTTATTATATCTTTTTTCATAACATGTATCATTATCGCATATATTTATTTTATTTATTCATTTGGTTTAGTATCTATCACCTCCTTCTAGAAAGACAGCTCTTTGGAGGCCGGAATTTTATCTGATTTCTTTACAATGGCATTCATGACACCTAGAACAGTATCTTATACTGTGTGTGTGCACGCGCGTGTGTGTGTGTGTGTGCACGTGCATGCACGCACATTGAGGGGATATATTTGAATTGTTATATTCGAATTGTTCTGGCATTCAAAATAAGATTTTGCAGTAAGATAACAGGCTTCGAAGCCAGGTTTTGTTCAGAAATATTGATCAAAGGTTAAAGCAGTCTTGCATCAAGAACTCAACCTGGAAGACTCAGACCTTGGAGAGCTTTCCACAGTGCATCTAAGATGCTCCTTCCAAGATGACAACCAGGCCACAGGCTTGTTTGCCAGAATAAGAGGAAGATGGACTTAGAGCAAAGACACATCTAACCAGCCTTTTGCGGTCCTTGGGGACTGAGATAGTGGTGTGCGGGAGAGGTCGCTCTCCTTTCTCCAGACTTAAACTGAAAGATAAGAAGGCATTTTAAGTAAATAGATGAAAAAACTAGGAGCAAAAAACTCTAGAAAAGATTTTATTATAGATCATTACTGCACCAGCCTGGGGAAAAGTAAGGGGTAATAGGAAGTAGTGACATCAAAGATAAGTAATAACCCCAACATGGTAATCAGAGGACTGACCAGTGTATAACTTTCTTGAGCCCCTCTTTGTCCCAGCATAGTGTGGGCAGGTCCTAGAATGTCCTGCTATTTCATGAGTAGTGACTAGCGAGGTAGTTGAGTGGGGAACCAATAAGCCTCTCTGATGATGAGGGAAGAGGAGACCCCATATCAGGACTGAGCCAGGGGTGGAAAGGGAATGTAGCTGAGACTCAAAGTGGACCAAAAAGGACCAGGAGCACCCAAGATGCAGAGGAGGGCCACTGAACCTAACAGCAAAATCAAACACATCACAGGTTGTCCCAGCCATGAATGCTGGGAGGGCCCAGGTAGAGAAAGACATCGCTCAGAGAGCAGAAGTCATGGGATTCAGCCTAAACTTTAGAACCCCATCACTGTGCTGCCTAGATGTCACATAAGCCATTTTTGATGAGTGCTAGGGAGCAAATTATGGAAACTGGGGAACTTAGCATTTTACCTGTAGACTGAGAAACCAAAAGAGATAATCTTAATTATTGTATGAGACTCAGGTTACCAAGTTGATCTATCCTGACAGTTTAGCAGGAGGATGAGGGCAAAGAAGAACAGATCAGTTGGAAACGCAATGGAGAAAATGCATCTTCTTTGCGCAGCTGAGTAGAGTGTGAGTACTGACCCAACGCAATAGCCAGGGCATCTTGAAGAATAAATGGATGCTCGTGGGCAAAAGCTAGAGAATTTTCACAAAGTCGGGTTCATTTGGCCCCTGGCAGTCACCCAGGTATGTCACCAAGTTGTGAAGCAGCTGTTCTGCCTTGTGCTAATAACACACAGAAGGTCTCAAGACAGTTTCCTTGGGGGCGGAGGAGGGAGGGATTAGAATAACACGCTGAAATCCACATTTACATTCCATTATCTAGTTCACCAGCAGCTTCTTGAAATATGGTTTTATTTCATCTTTAAATAACAGCCTGTGGTTGTCACCAACCCCATTCTACAGATTTAAAAAAAAAAAAAAAAAAAAGCTGATCCATGGGCTCTTAACTTCCAGGGCTGTGGTCCTGAAGTGCGTACTGCAGGAATCCTCAGACGATCCTGCACTGTGGAAGTGCCCAGCTGTTCTCATTTCAGAAACTGGGGAGTTTCTCCCAATTCCTCACAAAGAATTTTTTTTCTGCAACCGCTGATCTGCGAGTGTGTGGTTCGATCCCGCTGAGCCGCGTCAAATGGGCAGGTATCAGCGTGTTCCTCCGCGAGCAGGTGCAGCGAAATGAAAGGCAGCGCTCACCGCCGCTCAGCGAGAAGCCCCACGCTGCCACCGTTACACATTCTGGTTTGAATTTTTAATTCCATCTCATAAAACAGTGCCATAAATCATCCTGCGCTCCATTTAGAGTTGCATTTTCCAAAACCATCTCTGAAGTAATTAAGGAGAAACTACACAGGCCTCTAAATCAGGTCTCTAAGAAACGTAAGAACAATGAAAAGTCTGCAGCCCACTTTCCTTTTCTTCTCTCTTTCCCATCAATTCATTCTGGCTATGACAAACTATCATCCCCAAACCTTCATTCACAAAATATTTATGAGGCATTTGTGAACCTCTAGCCACTGAGAAATATAATGCTGCGTGACAAAAATGAGTTATATGAAAGTGTACAAAGTCGTACTTTAATATAATCCATCCGGCCCCAGGTCTAAAGATTGATAACCCCAGCCTGACTCCAATATGAGATCCAGACAAAATGCGACATTCTAAAATCTCGTGGCTGCGCCCAGAGACCTTGCAACCTAACCTAATTCACCTATTGCCTATATTTTCAAAAATTGAATAAATACATAAATAACAAGTAAGTCCAAAAAAAGATTCCCTCGGCCCGAGGGAACAGTTTTGTAGCACATACAAAACAAACCAATTTGAACGTGTCCCAAACAGGCAGGTGCTAAATACTCGTGCTTGGCAGGAATAATTATTTACTGTATTCCCTGGATCTTCTATTTTGCTGAACTTAATTTGTTTTCAATACTTAGAGAGAGTAAAAATATAAAAGTGCACGAAAACAGAAGAAAAACTGAAACAGTAAATGAGAGATTTACCACAGTACTTGTTATGAATATTGTTTAGGCAGCATAAAATTGAAAAATAGCAAGAGAATATCTCTCCTGATTCTCTCCTTCCCACTCTGCACCTGGTAGAAAAATGTGAAACAATGAAGTGTGGAATGAGGCTGGGTACAGAGTTGCTATGAACTGCACTTGAGCCAAAGTCAATGACATTCTTGAGAAAGGAAATAGTTTGTAACTTCTTCACAGTCTCCAGTCACCAGTAAAGGCTCCGGAATGATGACTGAGGTAAGGGTGGCTGGAAGAAGGCCTCACACAGCCCTGGGGTCCCCAGGAGTCAGGGAGCAAGGTGAGGTGGTGGCATCCATGGCGGAGATGAAAATGTTTCTTTAAGACAGCAGTTCTTGGACCTAGCTGAACACTAAGATCGCCTGTGGCGTTTTTTACACTACTGACGCTAGACACCAACCCAAGACTGATTGAATCAGATTCGTGGCAGGTGGAGTCCAGGCCTGCTGGGTATAAAATGCTTTTTCAAATGAGCCTAATGCTTTGTCTGGGCTGAGAATCATTGAGTGGTGGTTATTGACTCTCTTGGTCCACTGTGATCGATGATTGACTGCTCATGGACTCTTGATGTACATGAGAAGGTGCAAACTCGAAGCCTGAAGGGTCTGTTTAGCATGGAGATATGCTTAGTTTGGCATGTATTATGTTTAAAATCAAAACGATATTTCTTCAAAAAAAAAGGATATTTCACATAAAAAAAAATGGATTTCTAATTTCCCTGAAAAGCAGCACTAGACATTCCACATGGCACATTCGGCTGAACCTAAGTGATGTCTGTCCTCTTACACAAAGCGAATCTTCTCCAATTTGCCATAGTCTCCATTGCTCCCTTTTGCATATCATATCAGGCCACTTCTCTCACTAATATTACCTGAATGGCTTTAATAGATCTTTTCCTTTATAACGACCAGCAGAGAGACCTTAGAACTCCTAAGATTCAACTGTTATACAGATAAGGAAATGAAGGCCTAAAAAATGCAACCTGCTTTTTAGTTCTATTATTTCTTAAGCTCTGTCATACTTTCTCAAATCCTCATTTACCTAAGCCAAACTTGCAGAGAAATTTGTTTTTGCAGATTGGCTTATTAATATTTAATGATGTTTCTCTTTGAATTTTAAAGTAGTAATTAAATCGAACTGTTCAGAAAGAGCATATTAATTCCAATCTTTTAAATACGAAAGAGAATAAATCTTGCTCAAAACAAAGGCACAGTAAAAAAGTGAGCATAAATTCTGTAAGGTGAGCCAAGGTATCTTTTATTAGATATTTAGTTCTACAATGAGAAGTAAATTAAGATAACAACTACTATAGAAACATAAAATATATAAGAAGAAATGTTTCCATTCTCTGACTTTCTTAGCCACCTTAGCTAGCACGTCTCAGTTTCTGACTTAATTTATATATGTTTATGTTTATACTCCTCTAATATATTATAAATTCATCCAGGACAGAGTTCTTACATTTTTTATCTCCTGAGTCTACAACAGCATAAGCACAGATGTAATTATATAATTACATATAATTAATATCCAATAAATATTGGTAAATATCCAATAAATGTACAAAGTGGATCCCAGAAGGTGAAAGAAAGCAATATTTAGAATAAAGCAACCATAGATAACATGGGCAAACCATCTGGTACTGATTATGTTCTCTGCATATAATCCACAGGGAACTTAACAAAAGCAAGCTTTAAAGGCTGGGAACAGCGGTACTTTGGTGAGCACAACACAACAACAGCATCTAGAGAAGGAGACACAGATCCATTTTGCCCACTGTCATTTACCCATGGCTTCCATGATGAAGGGAAAAGTCAAACCCATTGAGTTTCTACCCTACTCCAGGCACTGACACCAGTAGGAAGGATCTCATTTGGTCGTTACAACCTTAACTGTCACTATCCCTAGGTCCAGATGAGGTATTTTGGTCTAGAAATTAAGTGACTTCTCCAAATGCATGCAGCTGGTTAGCTGCATAGCTCAGAGTTTCTCAAACTTCTCACATCACTTGGGGATCACATTCAAATGTGGATTTTGATTCAGTAGGTCCAAGGTGGGTCCTGAGAGTCCATATTTCTAACAGAGCCCCTGTGATGTTGAAGTGGCCAGCATGGTTTCCACCATTGGAATGGAAAAGTGGATTCTGAAGCAAAATCTGAGAAACCTGAAAACCCCAATCAGAGGCTCACTAA
>CM053503.1:157843528-157858811 GCA_028627145.1 Eidolon dupreanum | reverse complement strand
AGAGAGTGAAAAAAGAGTTTTGAGGAGAGAGTGATCACTGTGTCAAATGCAGCTAATGAGTAAAGTTAAGATTATTTTAACACTGTCATTTCTTTGAGGGACTCTGAGGCTGGAGACTACTTAGAGACACCTGCAAACGATCCAGCTGCCCAGACCATACTGTAACTACCACTGATGGGTCAAAAATAGCCTTTGCCTTGGAATCATTTCCCAGTATCCAAAGACACGCATTTCGAAGCACATTAAGTCATCCCAGTTAGACTGTAAGCGCCTATTGGTAAGTGAGAGCAACTGATGCTGCTCTAGCACAATATTAAGCACAGTGAAAGCATGAGCAGACTGACTATTAATCTTTCCTCTGCAATTTGGCTCACTGCCACAATACCCACCAAATGAAAAATAAATGCTTTGGTATTAAAGATTGTCAACTAATATATAATCCCAAAGAGTTAATTCTGCACTAAGCCTACTTGATTTTTTTTTTTTTTTAATATAATCAAACCATAAAGAACAAAGAAGCATGTTCATGGAGAACTCTTGCTGACCCCAAAGGGAAAAATGCCCCCAACCATTCTGCCTTCCCACAAGCAAGGAGAAGGGAGGGCTCCTTAGATGGAGAACAGCTCTCTCCAGTGTTGTTGACTAAAGCAGAGTGGCCAATGCTATTGGCGATTAGACTATATGAATCAGATGCTTGGGTACCACCCAAGTCAAGGCAGATGGAGAAGTTTCCACTAGATGTTGTTCTGTGTCCTTACAAGAGCGCTGAGAGCAGGGCCAGGCTGGGTGGGTGAGTGGATTGCATTTTGCCAGTGTGTTCTAGGGCACTGGTGGACAGTCTCCAGGCAGCTGAGGGTCACTGTTCTGGGCAAATGGCCAAAACTGGAAGGGTGTTCAATTGATACAAAGTCGGCATGCAGCCCGAGGGCAAATACAGACGTCATGGCATCGGGTCAGGGAGAGTGTAGAGACAAGAAGGCCACAGGGCACACACGCTATGAGGTCTAGCCCTCTGGAGGTCAACAAGGGGGTGCAGAGGCAGGCCAGAGGGCGGGCAGCCACAGCAGGAAGCCAACGCAACAGACCCAGGTGTGGAGGTCAAGCACAAGGCCCTCAGGAAATTTCGGAGCCTCATGAGGAACTGGGATTCTAGAGGCACAAGACTGCAGTAAATGGAAACACATGCCCTTGTCAAGGAGATGACCGCTGTAGCAGTTTCCTGACCTCGCTTTGTGGTCTCTTCTACGCTGTGGGCGGTGTCAAATGCTAGTTCCAGATGGTCTCTTCTGAGGCCTGCAGGTGGGAGCCGGCAACTGGCCACCAGCTGAGGTGGGGTGTGGGGCAACAGGAGAGAGGCAACAGCTCTCCGCACCATGACCACTCCATGTCTGCACTGGGGAGGGGATGAAGGGAGGGATGAGTCAGTGCCACCAACCAACGCCTGATTGCTCTTCCCCTTCTTACTTGTTATTATTATTATTAATGTCATTATTATTGTTATTAATTTTTTGAATGTTTACAATACAACATATTTTGTTCTTGGCATTCATTGTCTCATTTAACGCTATAAAAACGAGGTAAACTCTCTTATTATTATTTTTCATACAAAGTAAAAGTGTATGAAACATGCCCAAAGTTACACAATTATTGAAAGGCATAGCCAGGATCAGAACCCATTTTTGTGGTACTTCAAAATCAGGGCTAGCTTCATAGGTATGTGACCTTGGCATGCCTGGTTTAATATTCTGCTGTCACTCTCTCAAAAATTTTAATAATTTTTGACAATGAGCCCCCATTTTCATTTTGCATGAAGTCTGGCAATTTATGTAGCTGGTGCTACTCAGATCCCGGGCCGCTTACTGCTCCTCACTGCCCTCCACTACCACCCACTCCCAGGGATTTCTAAAATTGTAGAGAGTTCATTTTCCAGGATGATTTAAAACCATTTAATCTATTGTTGACTTTTTTTGCTGAAGGAAAATGGGAAAGGATACTGCCTGGAGCCAAAGGACAGCGGCAGTTTTGCAAAAGCAGTTTGGAAAGTTGAAGGCACCGCATGAGTGTCAGAAATTATGAACGAAATTTTTCTTTAGTTTTATTGAGATATAATTAACAATTAAAATTGTATCTATTGAAGATGTACACTTGATAATTTGATATATATGTATATACATATATATATACATATATATACACACACATTACGAAATAACCACAACAATCAAGCTATTAACATATTCTTTACCTCAAATCGTTAACATCTCCTTTTTTGTGTGTGTGTTGAGAATACTGAAGACCTACCCTTTTAGCAAGTTTCAAGTACACAATACAGTATTGGTAATTACAGTCACCATGGTGTACATTAGTTATGATCTCCAGGACTTACAATGGAAAGTTTGTACCCTTTGACCAACATCCTATTTCCCCCAGCCACCAGCCCCTGGCAACCATCATTCTACTCTCTGCTTCTATGAGTTTGACTTTTTTAAAGATTCCACATGTAAGTGAGATTATGCAGCATCGTCATTCCAGATCTAGCTTATTTATTAATGAAATCTTAACTAAAGGTTCTTGTACTTCAGGATGTTTTTATCTGACATCTCTACAGATGTTTGAAAATTAAAGGCATTTAGCCAATTACCTGATCTTTGTCTACATGACTAGGAAAGAGACTTATGGTTTAAACACGGAAGTGAATGTATCCAATAACTCTATCAGAATTGCTATGGTTTCCCCTTTTTTTTTTTCCTTCCATGTCAGACCACCTCTGCAGGCCTCCAGTGTACAACCCTCAAGGTCAGAGCCAATCCTTCTCCTGGCTAGCTCTGGCCCCAAGGAGGAACATTAATTTTCTGACCGGGGCCACCCTGTCATGCAGACATCCTCCGTGTTTCTCCCACATCACTGTTTATCAAAACGACTTAGATAAAACTCTCTTAGCAAAGACATAGAATCATGCATAAACAATTAAGCATGAGTCTAGGAGCAGGGTTATTTGAGGGTAGCAAGCTAACTTTTTAGCTTCTTTATGAAGCTGACTAAGAGTTCAAACTTCAGCAATTTCTACTCTGGACCAAAACATTTACTGTCCAGGAAATTAGTCACTGGCAGTGGGTATGGCAATAGAGCAGAATAGAGCTTCTCATCTAAAATGTTATGTTTCTGAGTTTTGTCATCTATGTTCACTTCTTACTGACATGAGTCCAACAAAACATTTCTCTCAGTGTAAATGCACTGAAAGCAGGTTGGTTCCAGGCAGCTCTTGCCAACCTTACTGTTTCCCAAAATATTGAAGGAGCCTTTCTAATTCTTCCAACATTTCTAATCAAGAGTATTTGATAAGTGCTAAGTCAGCTCTTACAGAAAATTGGGAGATTCATCTCTCCTGACCCAAACATCAGTCTGAACTCAGCAAGGACTAGAGTCAATGTATCTTTAAGTCATGAAGCTACTGATTAAAAAGAAAAAAATCTGAATGTTATTGGAATGTATAATTTTTATTGTAGGAAAGGTGCCATGTGAAGTATCTTCATTTCACTCTTGTCCACATACACGTAATTAAACTGAAAAGAGAGGCAACTGTTGAATTTATTTGTGACATAAATCCGTTCTCCTGAAATACTCAGACATGGCAGGAAAAGGATTATTTGAGTTAGAAAGAAGTAGTATCTCTTCTATATTATTCAGTTAATCTAGATTTTATTCTTCTCATTTATGTTTTTTAGCCATTTTAATAGACTATTTTTTGGAGCTGATTTAGATTTACAAAAAAAAGTGGAAGAGTTCCCATGCACCCCACACAGTTTCCCCTATTAGTAACATCCTACATTTGTATAGTGCATTAGCTGTAATTAATGATACATGATTATTAACTAAAGTCCATGCTTTCTTCAGATTCCCTTAGTTTTTACCTAATGTCCTTTTTCTATGCCAAGATCTCATCCAAGATACCACATAACTTTTAATCTTCATGTCTCCTTAAGCTCCACTTGGCTATGACAGTTTCTCAGACTCTTCCTTGCTTTTCATGATCTTGACAGCTTTGGAGAGTTCTGGTCAGGTATATGGTAGGATACTCCTCTTTTGGAATTTGTCTAATGTTTTAGTCATGATTAGAACTGGGTTCCAAGTTTTGGGAAGGAAGACCGCAAAGAAAAAGTTACATTTTTCATCATAGTATATCAAGGGTACACATATTAAGGGTGTGCACTATCATATCAAGTGATATGGCCTGTTACTGCTGATCTTAAACCTGGCCGAAGTAATGTTTGCCAGGTTTTTCCACCGCAAAGCTGCTCCATTTTCCCCTTCCCTTTCCATTCTCTACTCTTGGAAAGAAAGTCTCTTTTCACAGCCCACATGTAAAAAGTATGGAGATTCCACCCTACTCCTTCAGAGTGGAGATTCTTCATCAATTTTCGTGCTCAGGAGATTTGTCTCTTCTTCTCAATTATTTATTCAATTATTTATGTATATCAGTATAGACTCGTGTATATTTATTTTACACTTTGAGTTATAATCTAATACTATCTTAGTGATTTGTTTGTCAAATTATCCCAGCCTCTGGCCATTGGGAACTCTTTCCGACAGTTCTTAAGTCCTTCTGACATATTTCCATCGTGTGTGTGTGTGTGTGTGTGTGTGTGTGTGTCTGTGTGTGCGTGCGTGCATGTGTGTATTAGCACTACAAGAATCTTTTTTTATTTTATTTTTATTTTCAGGCTCTACAAGTTGCTTCAAGCATATCTTGTATATTTCCTGCCCCAATCCTAGAATCAGTCATTTCACTAAGGAGCCCTGGTCGCTTTTATTAAAGAATGTTATAAAAACCAACATCTGGTGTTAGGTGTGCTATTTGACACTGGGCTGTCCTTTCCTTAAGCTTCCTTAGTTGATAGAGCAAAGAAATTACTCTGTATAGATACACATATCTATAAATACTTCTATATAGAACCAACTGTAATTACATCAATCATATTCTGTATTCTTATTAATGAAAAAAATGATTTGAATATCTCCTCCCATCCCAACGTTATGCTTAAAACACCCTTAAAATAATGTTTGGAACAAGAGCTTCCTCATGTCAGGCCATCCTTGCCCTTGAGAAGCTTCTGATCTAACAGGGAAGATAGATTTATATGCATGTAATTTCAATAAAATGTAGCAATTTGATAATCTTGTGGGAAAAATACAAATTGCTGGAAAAGTGCACAGGAGGCGAAGTGGAGGAGAAAGATGCTCTATGCATGTAAGTAAGTGAGGCAAAGGGGACTGGACTTCATCCTATAGGTGAATGGGGATGATTGCAACATTTAATGCAAGGCTAAGTCCGTATAAACCCAAACCAAAGGAACCATTGCCAGTCTCCCAGGTACTGAAGCACTGGGATCTAATGGAAAAGAAACATCAAGGCTAAAACCTGGAGTAGTGTTGGTGTTCGTGCTGTGGGAATGAAGAGGATGATGCTGATGTGTGAGAGCAGTTATTTATTGAGCACTTACTATGTGACAAGCATTATCTCATTTAACTCTAGGAGATAGGCCTTATGACTAATGCCAGTTAGCAGATGAAGAACTGAGTCTTAGAAGTTAAATAATGTGTGAGTCACACAGCTGGAAGGTGGCTGGCACAACTTTGGGCCACATCTGCTCTATTCCTCACCATTACTCGCTTTAACTATCATTTGGTATCAGGAAAAGTGCAACTTCCAATACCCAAGTTACTCCTAAAGACAGCAGAGCTTAGCAAGTCCAGGGGGTCTACTTTTATTTCTAAGAAGAAAAACATATCTGCTGATGGAGGCCTGGTGGCTGTATCTAGATTAGAACAAAGACTTTGGAGAATAATAAACAGAATAAAGACAGGCATTTCTTCCCCCTCAAAATAGGTTGACCCTGAGCAAACGTCTCTTTAAAATGTTTGAGTTAAATCATTTCCATCTTTCATAATGAGGAGAAATGGGCAAATAAATCAGTTGGGAGTCTGTAGCCCAGTCCTCAGAGGTGATGTGTCAGCCTTGTCTCTCCCTCCTCAATTTTTTGGGATTTATAACAGACAAGCAGGTCTCATCACTCACCTTGTGTCCCTTCGTTGGAATTCTGGGTAAGATCAAGTAAAGCCTCTGGGAGTTCGGGACTACTGTCTTATTATTTTGTCTACATGGTATTGAGACAAACCAAGGAAACATATGGTAGAGGAGTGAACACTTCAGGTGACCTCATCAAAACTTAGTCATATAGGGGGTCGAATCTTCAGAAATATCTGCTATTTTGGTTTTTGCTTTTTCCTAGAAGTGTGTGGCATCCTAGATTCATTCAGAAAGACTAGCATTACTCTCCTCTTCAGCTAATTGGGTTACTTGGTGAATTCACAAGGATTGGGTTTGAACTCAATCACCCTGAACAGCCATAAGTAGAAGGAAGAATATAAAACACTTTCAGAATGCAGACCATAAACCTAGGAGCAAGGAATGTCTATTCACTAATAAAGGCAGTTTCGGCTGGCTAAGCATGTGCCTCCTTTGTGATTAATAAAAGCAGAAATGCAATCCCATTGCCTCCCTAATATAGAGTTCCCTACATAGAAGGAAGGCTTATGAGTTTCAAACTTACCTCACATTTATTTACTTATAATTTTAAGCCCTATCACATTCCCCCCTGAAGAAAAGAATTTAAGATGGATAGAACTTTTATAATTTCTGTCTGAGGCCACCATGATAAAACAGGCCTGCTCACCTCACAAGCTAATTCTTACCACACAGGGTGAGTGTTGAGTAATGTATGTGTAGGGCATTGTGTGCTAATCACATACAAATGTTAAGTATTTAAAATTACCATTTATTTTAAATTAGTATGTTCTTAACCTCAGTACATTATTAGAAGGAAGACTCTAAGGATTGTGGGAAAGCGATGTTCTCTTGATAAGTGAACAATGAGGTGACTGGAGAAAATGGACAAATTAAATGCTTTACTATTCAAAATACAAACCAAACCAGGAAAACCTGATAAAGTTCCCAAGCACTTCTCTGAGTCAAAAAATTTTTAAGTATTTTGTTTCTTTTTCAAAAAAATTTTCATACAACCATAATTAATGCAATAGATCGTAAAGCAAGTTCAGGATCAGGAATCCGGATAAGCAAGTTCAGGGTCAGAAATGTAGAGGTAAGTTATGCAATAGCTTCTAACCTGACTGGCCCTGATTTAATAAGGCCTCATCATCACATCCTCCCATGCACTCAGCTTGCAAGTGCCTGCTTTAAGAGACAAGGTAATTAGTGGTAGAGAAGAGTGAGAGGATTACTACATTCCACACACATCTGGGGAAGAGGATAGGGCTTCCCACCCCCCAGGATGTAGCCAGACAGAGGGGTGCCCGCCAGAGTGAAGAATGAAAAATAGCCTTGATTTATAGATTTGCAGTAAACCTATTTGAAAAGTTAAGGCATGTCATCTGAAAAAGCTTTGGATTGCCTCATCTTTCAAGGTAAGATGGGAATTTTAAGGAGAGGGGTTTCTGGCTGTTTCCACTGAACTAAATCATAAGGTGTTTCATAATTCTGTGACAGTAGATTGTGCAACTGAGCAGCTTTTATTTTCCTCAAACACATAAAGCACCCAACTCTGCTCTGTGATGCCTTTATCTGCTTTGCAGCCAGCATCAAAAACTGAGTGTCCAGCTGGACCCTAGAACCCTACGATTACTGGTTTTTGGACTTCTCAGAGAGGAACTCGGGCCAAGCATCTACTTCAGATTATATGATTCCAATATTATGCTCTGGGATGCTCTTGTCCGAATTCTCTCTTTCATGTAAACATATTCTAAAATACCAGTGCTCTAAGGAAATGCCAGTTACATCACTAAAATGGCATAGAGCTTTACTTGGCTCTCTTACATACTGGTTAATGTTTAGGACCATATGGATCTACTGATAGTGGATGATGCTGATTCATTTCCCAGGTATGACAGGAAAAAGATCCTGTTGCTCTATTCTATTATTCCCCAAAGGATAATCTACATTTAATTTCTCATTCCTGCCCCTTTAGGTACTGCTGTAAGGAAGGCCCTGCATTAGAATAGATCCTTAAGCATCAGAATTGGCTCAGGATTTTTGCATTCTCTTCCCACCCTTGGATGAAGTCAGAGGCATTTAAGAATAGACCCCTCCTTCCTACACAAGGGGCTCTTTCCTAGTGTCTGCCTTCTGAATAAGCAAACCCTATGTACGGCCATCCTAGGTCAGATCAGATTATTTGCTTTTGGTTTGTCTCTTTCAAGCTTAAGTACCGCCACCAGTTGACATTTGCTCCATCTCCCAAGGTCCTAGGCCCGTTCTCCCCCACTCATATGTCTAACTCCAGCTTTCTACTGTCAGGACGAGTCAGAGATTTTATAGAATTTTGGTCACAAATGACAAAGACATCCCTCCAACATGTTCAAGCAGAAAGGGGACTATAATGACTAGTAGCATCCAAAATTAGAACCCCAACCAGTGGAAAGACAAAGCTGGAGCTGAAGCCAGGACTGACTGTGACATGGTATTCTAAGGCTACCTCTTTCCATCTCTTGTTTCTGACTGCTCCGGGTGTCAAGCTTATTCTCTCTCACAATTTTTCTCCATTCTGTAGAGAATATGGCAACACATAGCATCTGGGTGTGATATCTTTATGGCTTCTGCCACTGCATGGGATTAGTTTCAACTTTATAGACAGAAGTTCAGAAATCCTTGTGAAATAATTCACTTGTATAACCAGATTCCACACCAGACATGAGATTTGGTTAACAGGAAAGGGTACGATATGATTGGAAGGCAATTATATTGTAGACACCTTTTTGCCCCGCAGCAGAGTTAAGATATTAAGGACTGGTGCTTTATTCCTAGCAAAAAGTTCAAGAGCGCCTGATGCAATCAGCCAAGCTTGGACGGGCATAGCCATTTGAGAAATTTCTTGTATTCTCCAGAAACAATGTCTTCACCTTCTAACACTTGACTTATAAAATGATAATCTTCACCCTATCTTCAGGATATATACAGTCTTTGACATCTGCTACAAGTCGGAAATTACTACTATAGGTAAAATTTCAATTTGAATTTTTTTAATATCATATAAAAACTCTTTTAATCTCAGGATAATCATATATAAGGAAGAAAATTGTGATGAATTATATTTGTTCCAACTCTGAAAAAGAAAAAAAGAGGAATAAAAATAAAAATAAAAAAAGGGGAATTTATTTATTTATTTTTAAATAATGGAGTATTTCATGGAACTCAAGGTTAAGAAAGGGTGCTTGTGTGTGTGTGTGTGTGTGTGTGTGTGTCCTTGAAACATGGTGGCTCCCACTGCAACTATATCAATGGGTAAAAGGGGAGAATATTATGGGTGGCCACTATACCAGTTCAATTTAGCCAATATTTATTAAGCACCTTTTTTTTTTATGTACAGGGCATTTCACCACTCAAATTTTCATGCTTGTCAATCTACATGCTTTATTATAACAGTTAAATGGATTAACTCTTTTAAAATTAAATTTGGCTTACCACTAAAAATATATACTGATACATATTAAGTTTGATTTGCAGTTCACTCTGCTATCATGAAACAAAATGGCAAGTAATAAAAATGTTAAATGAGCACATGTCTTCCCACGATTTTTAGTAACTATCAATTACATTCAGTAAAAGGAGAGGTCTACAGTTCACAAAAATATGTAATATTCAATAATAAAGTTGTCCCCACAGAAGATGAGGAAAATGAGTCTCTCACTTTAAGTCAGCTTAGACCAAATTGAGGAGAAAAACCTATCCCAGGGTAATATACCTGTGAGTCTCCCCAATCATAAGACTTAGATAAGTTCACAGATAACACATCCAACAAGACAAGTCTGGACACTGTTTCCTGAACATGGCATTGCCCTCATCTGCCTCCAGATCTTGCCTCAAATTGTTGGCTCAGTCTAAAGTATCTTTGTTTTCAGTCCCTTTATGTCTTCTATCTTGTCTTCAAAGTTCAACTAAAATTCTACCTCCTCTAAGAAGCCCCACTACCCTCGAACTCTGCAGAATAAGATATTCCTTTGGTTACATTTGCCCAACAAGATGTTTATATGTATTTTTTTGCCTTTTCAGAATTAATCTTGCATCACAGTTTGAGTGTGTGTGTGTAAGATGATAGATGATGATGATGACTATAGATAGATGATAAATGAGGGATAGATGATAGATAGATAGATAGATAGATAGATAATAGATAGATAGATGATAGATAGATAGATAGATAGATAGATAGATAGATAGATAGATAGATAGATGATAGATAGATACTCTTTACTAGATGCTGAGCTCCTGGAGGGTAATTGCCATATTTTTTTTTCTGCCTGTCTTTAACCATTAAGTACGTATTTGTGAGTGTTTGTATTCACTGTTACGCATTAAGATAGATTAGACTATATTTTATTCTCTAAGAATTTACAGTGTAGGGAATAAAATACAGGCAGAAAATAAATACGATACAAGATAAGTGACATAGAGAGGCAAAGATGAAAAGTTATGAGAGTTCCCAGAATATGGAGATCAACAATGAGGGAAGGAGCGGGCAGAGAGAAATAAAAGGGGAAACCAGAAGAGACTTCACCGAACAGGACAGGTTTGGAAACTGTCCACTGAGAATAGGATATGTAGGTATCTTAAGTATGGGCAACAACGTGAGTAAAGGCAGAAACAGAAAGAGCAGGAAGGCGGATTCAAGGGGATCACGAGTTGCATCAAGAGAAACAGTAAGAAACTGTTGGAATGGTAGATTGGAAACCAATATCATTTAGAGGAATCTGGACAGTATTTTCTCATTAATGTGGACCCATAGGAGAGGTGAACAAAAGAAGAGGCTGAATGTACTGGGGGAGCCCATCAGGCTGCATCAAGAGTGTAAGCAAAGAATGATGAGGCGCCAGCCGGAGACAACCACAGTGGGGGTGAGTGCCTTACACAGAGGTTTGACAAGGCTTCACTGTTGGTTGCATGTGGAAGGCAAGGAAGAGAAAGGAAGGGGTTTCTGCAAATGGGGGGATGGTTGTGCCATTGATTAAAGCAAAGAACAATTGGAGGAGGGCAAAACATGATCCCCCCTAGAAAAGTCGAGTAAATACTTTTCTCTATACATGGGCCTCTCAGTTCAGCACCTGATAGAGTCACCCCAAAAATAAGTTAATAAATGTTTTGTGAATTGATATAAATCTATAATGAACATTAAAACTTTATGGTGACCACAGTGGAAATAAAAATCTTCTACTGACATCACTAAAACTTGAAGGTGCCATTGTGGAAGACAACTATGCCATGCAGAGTGTCTCCTGGCCCCACGTCTTGTTATCAGCTCAGAAAATTCTCATCAGCTGAAAAGCAACTATCAGTCCCAACCCCATTTCACTAAAGAGCGAATGGCATTTGGTTATCTAAGTGTTTTCAAACAGCAGGTGACAGCAAATCCTGCCCCAGGCAATGTTTTAAGCCCTTTACAAATATTAATTCTTTTACTTCTCATTACTCTAGGGGCAAGCATCATCATCATCTCCATTTGAAGCACGAGGAAACCCTGGCATAAGAAGTTAAGAAATGAGAGCAAAGTCACACAGAAAGCAAGAATCAGGATTTGAACCCAAGCAAGCTGGTGCTGGAGTCCATGAGCGTAACGGTTGCCTTACAGGGTCCTGCAGGCTTTGGTGGCATAGCTGGTGGGGCTCAAGTCCAGCTGGAGCCAGAGCTCACATTTCCTCCCACTTTTGCCCAGAAAAAAAACTTTGCTGAAGCTTTCTTCTGAGAAGAAAAGAAAAATGATTATTGAATGATTGGCCCGGGATCAAATGGAAATAAAGAGTGATGTCTGTAACTCATGTTCCTAACATCCAATTTAGGTTCATCCTGCCCTACAAAAGGGTTAACAATGAACAGATTATAATCATTATCTGGTAGCCTTTATTCCGGGAATGCCTTTCAAAAAATGTGGTGTGTAGTTTAGTTATTTATAATACAGGAAACATTACACTTAAAACATCTTTGGGGCAGAGGTGAATACTGGATAAATATAATTAGTGATTTTCCATGGTCTTTACTAATCAAACTTTTATGATAAATTTCTCAAAAAAAGGTGATTTTACTTATCCACATTTAGATTTCTAGGTTCGGTACATTATCATGAATCCCCCAGTCATCCTTTAAAAACACTGCAGTATAGGGTTTTATTGTAGCTGTCTTTTGAGGTTGCAAATTGTTAACATCTGTCTCTTAGTATTTTTTTTTTTTTTTACAATACTCTAAATACTCTAATCTCTGGTTATCCTGCTAATAACTGTAATTTTCTAGTCAGCTGCTATCTCTCAAGGTAGTTTAAAGGTCATTTTCTGCAATACATAAAGAAGCCTGTGAAGAAAGTGGACGTGATTTATTTTTTAGCAAGTTGAACTCATGTTTGGATTTGGTTTTGTCTCTAAGAAGAAAGAGTCTCTGCCTAGCTATTTTGCTTCAATCTCTTTGGTCCCAGCATGATTAGTTTTGGTCTCTTTCATTACATTTTACTTCTGTTACCTGATGTTATTCCTAATAGATTTGGAAAACAGATATTACTTTCAGAGGCGTAATTAAAGGATACATTTATACTGCACTTTTTATAGTCAAAGTACTGGTTGATCCATGTATTATCCCTACAAAGTAAAAGCATGCTGCACTTCTCCCTAGAGAGGCATATTTCTAAAAACTCTTAATAAAGATTTAGAGAATTACAACCACTTTATTTTCTACAGAAAATTATGGAACACGAATATATTTGTGTAAATATACACATTTTCATTTATCAAAGGTGCCAATCAAAATACAAGAGGATCATAAGCATAAGCTATAATAAACATATGTGTTGTTGTTTTTTTGTTTGTTTGTTTGTTTGTTTTATCTCATCTGCATTCATTAGTTTCTTGTAGTAAAAATAAAAATAAAAAAATTTATCCTCACTCAACACTTTGCCTGTAGCTCCAGAGCATGACTAATTAGATAGCTTTAGTGATTGGCAGGGACACGTCTGATCCACCCTTGGCCAATGAGATGCAAACTTGGGAGTCTACAAGAGCTCTTTTGGAAAGAACATGCATCTTCTTTCCAGTGGGATTGGTTAGCAGGTAGGATATCAATATGGGCCTGGCCATGTCAAAATGGTTACTATGGGGAAAATTCAGTCTGAAAATATAATCAAAGCAGGGAGAAATTAGATGCAAAAACCAGGGAGAGACAGTATGCTGATGCCATCATTTGTGGCCGTGGATCAGCCTCACCTGCGATTATGAGAAATTAGTTCTTTTCACTGGAAAATGAGTGGCACCCGATTAGTACATAAGCACAACTGATGTCTATACACATTAATAAAGATCCAATTTTACTATAACAGATAATAAGTATGATGGAAACTTTAACAGAATATTTTAAATGAAAATAACTGGGTAGGATTAAGTAAGAAAGGCTTCAGGTAAGACATTATAAATGATGCTTTGACTAGATCAAATAATTGTAAAGTAATAGCTCATATCCTGACATACAGGAGTTTATATGAGGATTTGTTATGGATTTTCTTGTGTCCATCCCCAGAATTTAGTTTTTGAAGTCTTAACACCCAGTACCTCAGAATGTGACCTGGCTTGGAAATAGAATTGTTGTGTATCTATCTAATCACTTAAGATGTAGTAATACTGGAGTAGGATGGGTCCCTAATCCGATATGACTAATGTCCTTAAGAAAAAGAAGAAATTGGAACACAGACACACATAGGAAGAACACCATGTGAAGATGAAGGCAGAGATGGAGTGATGCTTCTACAAGTTAAGGAACATCAAGAATGGCCAGCAAAGCACCCCACGCTAGTGAAGAGGCATGGAACAGACTCTTGCTCAGAGCCCTCAGAAGGAGCCAAGCCTATTGACACCTTGATCTTGGACTTCTAGCCTCTTGAACTGTGAGATAATAAATTTCTACTCATTAAGCTCACCTAGTTGGTTGTGCTTTTTCCAGCAGCCCTAGTAAATTAATACAGGATCTAAGGATATTTACAGATGAAGATAAAATATTCTTTGGGATAGACATGAGTCAAAATAAAATAGAAGAGCACTGATCAAAGTTAACTGCCATTTGTTCTAAGACTTCATAGAACAAAAGTTTAAAGACCAAACTAGAATGATGATTGAACAATGGAGATAAAGGAACATATCTGAGAAACATTATAAAGGAAGAAACTTGAAAGTTGGCAAGAAAATGGATTATTAGTATGTAGGTTTGGATGGGAAAGATTTTTTTTTTAATTTGTTTCTTTACGACTTCAAAACTATGTGATTGGAGAGTTAGAAATTGATAGACATTCTCAGTGAGAGAGTTTGGAAAGAATCATGGTGTGGAGCAGGAGATTCTAAGATAGCTTGAGTCATATCATACTTTTATGGTAATTTCTGGTAGACATCTCAATCAAGTGAAAAAATGTAATACCACCAATAGAGGAACAACTGACATTATGTGTCTTCTGATATGATCCTCTTAAGAAAACAAAATATTACTAATTTGTATATTTTCCATTTATTTAACTTGCATCAATTTGTGAGGAAATAATCGAACAAATGTAAACTGTTGGACTTTCTATTAAACCTGGGCTTTTCAAAAATATTAAGTTCATTAAAGTCAAAAAGAGTTGGTGAAACTAATCTAGATTAGAGGAGTCCAAAGAGATATGACAACTAAATGGAGTGTGTGGTACTTGAGTAGATCCTAAATAAGGAAAATAAAGAACAGTTTTAAAAGACATTATTGGAATAATTTGAGTATGGACTCTATATTACATTAACAGATCAGTATTCAATTTCTTGAATGAGGTTAATGGTATCAGTTATGTAGGTTATTGAGATATAAATGCTAAAGTATTTAGCAGTAAAGCTTCAAAAATGCCTGCGACTCTCTTTAAATGGTCCATCAAACCAAAATGTGTGTGCAGGAGTACGTGTATGCACGTGTATGCGCATGCACACAAGCACACACACACTCTGTTGGTGTTCTGCCCTGATCTCCTGGATCCTTTTCACTATTTTAGTGTGTCCATCCATCAACTTTTCTGTGCTTTTTTTTTTTTTCTTCTAACATCTCACATCTAAGGCTTCTTCATGGTATCAAGAAATCCATGTAGGATTGAGGCTTGAATTAAATCTGAAATCATACCTTTATGTAACTTCTTTCTGCTCCCCCAGTTTTATTTCCTTATTCTTCATGTGA